>CM052898.1:10276065-10313204 GCA_028534135.1 Potos flavus
AAAAATTCTCCCATTCAAGTTTCCATTCTCTTGCATGGAGCTGCCTGCCAGATGAAGGAGAGGTGCCTGGGCGGGGGGGGGGGGGGGGGGGTAGGTCTCCTGGGGGCTGACTCGCCACCACCTGGTGCGGGGCTACCCTAGAAGCACACAGCAGGCGCGAGCCTGGCACATTGTAGGTGCTCAATAAATACGCGATCAAGAGTGAAAAGCTAAAGTGATGGATGTGCCCCCAGAATGAGCACTGGAGAAGGTGGACAAGGGGACTGGCAGACACCCTCTTTCCACACCAAGGGTAGAAGCCCAGGAGGGAGATCCCAAGGGAGTTGGAAGAGGCTGCCCCCAGTCCAGCCCCTTGGAGAGCTCTCTCGGCAAAGCCCAGGGTCAGACTGGACCCCAGCCAAGTGCCTCCAATTTGACCCTAAGGTCTGCCTCTAACTAAAAGCCTGGTTGTCTCCCTCAGTGGGGAGGGGGGACGGAGGGGGGGAGGCAAGGCAAGGGCCACCTGGGACCTCTTTCTGGAAGGTCCACCCATCCGCCAGGAGCCATTAGGTGCCAGAGGGTTCGGCCATCACATTGGCCTCATGGTCCACACAGGGCTTGCCCCCAGTCCTCTGGTTGTCCAGGAGCAGGGGCCCAGGGTCTGGGCTGGCTTCGGGGGCCGGAAGCTCAGTGTCAGGTGACTCTGAGACCTCTGTGTCCAAAGCTCCCTCCTCCTCCTCCTCCTCTTCTGCCTCCTCCAGAGTCAGCTCAAAGCGGAATCGGTCAGGGCTTCCCTGCTCGGGGCTGGTGAGATCCACAGGACTGCGGGGGATCTTGCTCTGGTACCACTCACGGTTGTCCTCCAGTGTGTCCAGCAGGTCCTGTGCGTCTGGGTGCACCAGATCAGCCCATGTCTCCCACAGTGGGTGTGCAATGTAGTCAATGAAACCCACCTGCGGGTTGATATAGGGCGGGGGTGGGGGACAGCTGTGCGGTGAGTCACCATAGAATCTAGACCTAGTCCAGCCTCCAGGCCTTTGCCCAGCTTGTTCCCTCTGTCTGGAGTGCCATTTCCCAACACCTACTCATCCCTCAAAACCCTCTTCAAACAACCCCTCCTCTAGGGAACGTCCCCGGCCCCTTCTGGACTCCCCCAAATGCTAAATCTTTCCTTCTATCCCAGCTCTGACCCCCGCATCACCCAAAACAGACATTTCCAGACTCCACGAGGGCAGATCCCTCTCCCTGCAGCCCAGAGAGAATGCGTCCCAGGCCTGACTCCACCCAGCCCAGGGCAGACCTCACGCTGAGGCCACTCCCCTTCCCTGGCCAGCTGTGGTCAAGCCACAACTCCTGGGGGCCGGCTCACCTGCCTTTTCCCTCCCCTATGCCCCCCATGTCTGCCGGTGGCTCAGCCTGGGGGCCCTCAGACCTGGGACTTCTCCACCGAGGCGGTGTGCTTATCGCACATGGGGCTGATATCCAGGCCTGATTCGCGCTCCCGGTCGCCCTGCTGGAAGAACTCGGCCATGATGCGGTCCGTCCACCGGCGGTACAGCTCCAGCGGCTTGGTGGGGTTGCTGAGGTCCGCACAGTGCACCAGGTTCTGCAAGACCTGGGGAGACCAAGGCTCAGGAGGGCCCTGGCCGGAGCGCCCCGCCCCCAAGACGCTGGCGCCATGAACATGTCCATCTTACAACTGAGGCCAGGAAAAGAATGGCTAAGGCACAGGCGTGGGACTCCAAGTGCCTCTGTTTCTTCAAGTTTGGCGCACAGTTGGTGTTTCAGAAATAAAGTGAGATGAGAGCCGTGGACACCGGGGTGGCGGGGGGTAGGGGGGGCCTGGGGCCCACCCGGCCACACACCTGGATGCGGTCAGAGTAGTTGTCCAATAGCAGGACTCCAAGGCTTGTCACCTTCTTGGTCTCCACCATGGTCTTGAGGTCAGCCAGGAGGTTCATGTGTTTGGACATGTCTGTGGCCAGGACCTGGGGGGCAGACAGGGAGGATGATGAGTATGAGGACAGCGCCTGCTCCACCCCTCACTCCCCACCTTCCAGACACCACACCTACTCAGACCCTTAGCCCTCTGAGCCTCGGTTTCCTCATCTGTGAAATGGGGGGATGTAACAAGAGCCACTGCAAACCCAGTTCACAAGGGGAACTGAGTCACTGGTCCCTTCTCCAAGGTTGTTGGGATCACGGAGAGCATCCCACATATGGGACAGGGGGAGGAGGAGGGAGATTAAACTGGGGACTGAGGTGAGCTGTGCCTGATGGCAGGGGTGAGGCCCAGCAGAGGTTACGGCCTGTGCAAAGGCCCTGGGGCTGGAGGTGCTGAGGAACATAGAGGAGGTAGTTGTGGCCGGAGCGAGTGAGTGCAGCAGGAATGGAGGGTGAGGAGTGCAGTGGGTCCCAGGGAGGAGTGGGGGTTTATCCAGAGGGCCATGGGAGCCACAGGTGGATCTGAAGTCAGGAAGGACCTGCCTTGGTGCTCCCCAACCACCCTCCTGTGGCCACAACGTCGCCAAAAGGGCTGTTTTCAGCCATTTGGAAGGAAGTGCAGCTCTGAGCACAGTTTAAAAGTCAACTGAAAAAAAAAAATTAATTGGACCCAAGCAGAACCAGCCCAGGGCCTCTCTGAGAATCAGATAAAAATCTCAAAAATTCTCCCCAATCCTCCCATCTGCCTCAACGATGCGCCCACTGGGGGTACCTATTGCCCAAGCCCCTAACTCTGCCTCATCAAACTTTTAATTCCTCTGCACTCAGAGCCTTGGTTTCCTCTGAGCTATCCCCACATGCTGTTCCCTCTGCTGGGAACACTCCTCCCCACCTCATGGCCCTCCACACCCTGCAGGCCCCACTGACTTCAGTGCTCCCTCCTGGGGAAGCCCTCCGCAGCTATGAGCAGCCCCGCCCCCAGCTCTGTCTCCTGGTCTCCCATCATGACTCTGCCTGTGGGTCCATCTCCCTCACAGACCATGAGTCTTATAAAGGCCAGAACTCTACTGGTCCTTGGCACACGGCAAGCACACAATAGGGGTCCAATAAATGCTTGTTAAATTAATGAATGAGGGGCACCTGGCTTGCTCAGTTGGTAGAGCATGTGACTCTTGATCTCAGGGTCATGAGTTCAAGCCCCATGTTGGGCATGGAGCCTGCTTAATTAAAATAATAATAGTATTATATTTTATATATTATTATATATATAATATTATATATAATATTAAAACATTCTGATATTGTGATATATAATATATTATAATAACTATGTTATATTATTATTATTATTAATGAATTGAGGCACAAAACCCCAAAACTTACACTTATTTTCCAATCTGAAAAATATCAAATGGGCAGACTTATGTTTCAGAAAAAAATAGTACCTGAAACCCCAGAAACTTAGTGTGCAAAGGGCAGCCAGGAGCTAATTCTGGTGAGCCTCGCCCAGGCCTTGGATGGTCATTACCCCATTTTACAGAGGAGGAAGCTCAGGTTCAGGGAGGAGACATGGCCAGGCCCGGCTGCACTCGCAGCCAGGCCAAGATCACCCCGTCCCGTTCCTAGCTGTGGCCTCACCATGTCGATGACCATCCTGCGCAGACTCAGCCGCTGCTTGGCGCTGAGGTTCCGGAAGATGTCGCAGTTCTCAGCCTGCAGCAGCTTGAAGCCCACGGCCAGGTGGTGGTTCTCCAGCACGGAGGCATCGTTGTACATAAGGGCAAGCTCCGAGTCTGCGGGGGTGGCAGAGAGCCCCAAGACCTGTCCACCGGCCCACTCCACCCAAAGGCAGGTTTCGCAAGCCTTCGGCAAACTCCTACTCATCCGTGGAGGCCCCAACTCTAATGCCTTTCTATTCTACGAAGCCTTCTAGAATTCTGTCTTTCCCCCTAGCGCTGCCCTGCCTGCAGGGCTGGGGGCATCTGTGTTTGGTTCTCCTCCTTGAGACTGGGGACTCCTCGAGGCCTTGGCATTGAACAACTGAGTCATCATCTGGGATCATCGAGTAAGAAGGCTCCACTCTTGCCCCCAGCTCTCCAAGGATGTATACAAGAGGCACCCAATAATTATTTGACTGAGTTCTTCAGAAACCTCAAAGGACTCTGAGCTTTAAAATCTTTGTGGCCCCAGGTCCATTCTGCCACATTGGCTATTTTCACATTTATTGAGCACCTACTGTGTATCTGGAACCGCTCTGAGCACCTAAGGGAGGGATGGTCTCAGCCCTTTCACCAAACAGGGAAACAGAGCTTAGAACAGGAAAGGGTGGGTCCGAGATCACATGACTGACAGTGGGAGGCAGGGCCCCAGCCCCCGACTCACTGGTGTTAATGAGAAACTGGTTGGAGACCCCAGGATGGTCCACATCATGGATGGCACTTGCAAAGATGGCAGCCAGGATTTCCAGGTCTGTGAAAACGGCCTGCGCGGGCGCGAGGCATAAGAGGTAAGGGGCGGGCTCTCTGCCCCCGGCACCCACCCTGACTGCCTCTAGCTGTAGGGTAGTACCTCCAGGGCGGGTGTGGCCAGCAGCACATGGGTGGACTGGGCCACATCAGCGGCGTGTAGGCTATTGTGGTAGGCCACGTCAGCATGATAGTGACTCTCCAAGGTTAGAAGGTAGGTGACAAGTGTGTCCGCTGGGATCTGAAATGTCTTGAGCAGGTCCCGTTCCTGGTCCATCACAGGCCTCCAGTCAAGGCCTTGGCCTCTGGGCAGCAGCATGCACTATGCCTTCTCTCCTTCTGAACTCCTCTCCATCCCTCAAATGCCCCCTCTTCCAGGATGCCCTCCCATCTCTCCCTCTGAACTCCCTCAGTCCCTGTCCTTCCCCTCTGGTCTATCCCTGACCTCACAAGGCTGGGGGTATCTTTGTCCAGCTGTTCCCTCCAAGACTGGGTCTCTTCAGGGCCGGGGTCGGGGCTGAGTCTTGTTGACAATGAATTTTTCAACCCAGTGACCTCCTATCCATTCTTCAATATGCAGCTCAAATTAGGCCATTCGGGGGTATCAGGGAGGATTTGAAAATGAGTGTCACCGGAGGTCTTGGGGTAGGAAGATGTGAAGGGAAGAAACTCCAGGTGCCCTGGAAGCCAAAGGCAGGTAGGTACCTGAAAGATGCTGAATATGACGGTTGTGAGGGGACGGTTCCCACTTAGCTCTGCCACCTTGAACACATCAAGCCCCCACTTGTTGGTGTCTTCCAGTTCCTAGAATGTGCAAAACTGGAGCTTAACTCCCCTTCCTCAACCCCTGGACCCCTGACACCCCCCACCAGGCCCCAGGTCCTACACTGAGCCCCGCCTGCCCAGTAGACAAGCAGGCAAACTGAGGCCCAAGACAGGGCACCCAAGCAGAGCCACGACTCACACTCGAGTCTCAGGATTCCAGGTGGGTACCCACCTTGGCGAGCTGCCCCTCCTGGTCAGTCTGGACCCCAAAGCGTGGGACGGTGGCTGCAGAGAGGCTGGCCCTGTGGGGGAGCCCACGCAGGCTGCTGATCTGGGACATGGGCCTTGGGGTCTCCATGGGGGTCGCCCTGGGCAACTCCATCTCAGTCTGCTGGTCTGTAGACGGAGCAGGGTGGGGCTCAGGGAAACTGATTCAGACCTGCTGGGGTCATCCTGCCTAGCCTCAGGTTCAACCTATTTCCTTTTTACCTGGATCAAAGTAAGCTTGCAGTAAAGTTCCTCTCTGGCCTGTAGCTACCCTTCTCCTCCATTCATGGCTGATCTCAGGGACCCCCTTCTGTTTGACATTGCCCTTGGGTACCTGGGGTTCAGTATTTTCCCCCAAACAGCCAAATGTCCTTTCCATCTCCCAAGTTGGAGACCTAGCTGTCTCCATGTTCACTCCACGTCCCCTTGGAAAACTTCTACTCATGCTTCAGAACCCTAGATTTAATGTCCTCCTCCTCCTGAAAGTTCCCTCTGTTCTTCCCTGTGGTCCATCTCTGACCCCTGGGGTTGGAGGGGTCCATGTCTGGCTCTGTCTTCCCCAGATTGAGGTCCGTAATACAAGTCTTTCTTTTTCTTCCTCCTTCCTACCTCTGTGATGTTGCCCAAGCCGTGACCCACCACAGCTCACCCAGGAAGGTCTGAGAGATGTACTCGGACACCTGGTTCCCAGAGCGGCTGGTTTCGGACAGGTGAGTTAACTCCCGGTTCAGCATCCGCTTGAACTGCAGGGGAAGGTGAGGGCAGTGATGATGGGGGCACTGTGGGCAGAGGCAAATGATCTCGGCTATCTGGTCCTCCTCACCTTGTTGGAGGCCATTTCCCCCACTGAGTGCCGTGTCTGCAGTGTCTCCAGCTGATCCAGACACCAGTCCAGCTCGTCCAGTGTCTCCAAAGCCAGCTTCTGCCCAGTGTCCTCTGGGGGCCAAGCTGGTCAGGGGCTGCCTCAAACCCCCCTGGGGGGACCCTGCACCCCTCATGCCTCTATCTCTACATCTGGACCCTGGAGCCCTTCCCAATAAGGCCATTAAGGACCCCAAGATCTGAGTGATAGATCTGTTCCCAAGTAGCCTTGTGACCGTGAGCAGGTCTCTGCCCTCCCTGGGCCTCGGCCTCCCCATCTGTAATATGGGCGTGGAAGACTCCATCCCCAAGGGTGTTTGGGGGACTACAATTAGCAAGGCCTAAGGACTCAAGCGCGGAGTAGGTCACCATGGAGAGGAAGTTCACAGCTGTCCAGCAGTGGGAGGAGGGAGTGGGAGCAGGCACATTACCTGTAGGTGGAGGGGGCTGACTGCCAGTTAGGGGGTTCTCCACAGATGCCTGCCTGCGGTAGGGATGGCCTCCGTCACTCATACAGCCCCGCCTTCAAGTGTCCCAGGCCCCGCCCCCACCCAGCATACCCCACCCCTTCCCCGAGAGTTGCTGGCCGCATTCTTTCGGGTAGGGCCCTGCCCTCAGGGGCCTCAGCCTGCCCCGCCTTGTCTTCAGGCCCCGCCCCTCTAGGCCTGGTCCCGCCCCCTTTGTCCGCCCCGCCCCGCCCGTCTCTCCCGCAGGCCCCGCCCCGATGCCCGTGCTTGTCGGCCCCACCTCTCTCCGCCAGGCCCCGCCCCCTCCTCGCCCCCTGCGTACTTGGCTACCCCGCGGCCTTGCAAGTGGGCAAGGGCTGCAACATTGCTCCGAATTGTCCTCAGACTGGCTAGGACCTGTCGGAAGGGGCGTGATCAGCGTTGGAAAGCAGGGGTCGGCTCTGCCTGCTTGGCTCACGGGAGGAGGGACGAAGGGTGGGCACTCACCTGGGCAAAGGGCGTCACAATCATGTCTTCTCCGTGTCTGCGGGGACACGGGACATCAGGAAGGGCGGCCAAGAGAAGCCCTCACGCTGGTTCCCATCTTCCAGCTTTTACCCATGCTATGCCCTCCGCTGAGCGCGTCCTTCCCTTGTGGCTCCTCCTTTGGGTGTCCTTTTGGTCCCTGAGCTCCCCTCACCTAACTCTTCTCTGTAAGCAGCTCCTCTGACCAATCCGCATCTCACAAATAGGGAACCAGGGGCGGCAGAGATCTTAATACAGGCAGGGCAGAAATTATTGTATTTCTCTTTTCATTATGGCTACCAGGAATCTCAAATCAAGGTGTTTGTTCCGTTGCTGCTAATTGGACTTAATGTCTCTGGATTGCCACCCAACCCTGGCTGCAAGTCAAGCATGAGAGTTATCCAATATCATTCTCCCCATATTCCACTGCATAAGTGAGCTGGCTGGAAAACACCTACTTAAACCTCAAAGCCCAGCTCAAATGACCACTTGAAGGAGGTGTGCGGAATGGAGGAATTAAGGAAGGAGGGAGGAACGGGAAGGTGTCATCCCACCAGCCTTGGACTCACAGATCGCTAGCCGCAGAGGAGTTCCGGGACATGGCCTTGGGCGAGAGTTCGTAGTCGCTGTCCGAGCGGTACAGGAAGGACTCTCGCCTCTGGCTGTGCTGAGCAGGAGCCTGGATGACCCGGCCAAGGCCAGGCCCAGCCTGAGGGTCCAGGGTGCTTCTCCCGCATGAGAATCCATTTTCCAGGTCAAAGCTGAAGGCAGATTAGGCTTGGTCAGAGCCGCGGATCCTGGCGTGCTGGTGCCTGGCTGTGGGCCACACCCGTTGTGTCACATCCTCCCTGAGGCTTCGATGGGTTGGACAGAAGTAGCCTCCAGTTTGTCCACCCGCCCCACGGTCGCACCCCTACCCAGGGACCCTGTGCCTGTCATTCCTGTCTCCACATCTGTACCCCAGAGCCCTTCCCCTGGGACCAATCTGGACCCCAGGACATGAGTTTCAGGTCTGTCCCCAAGTGGCTGTGTGACCATGGGTAGCTTTAGGCCTTTCTCTGGACATCAGCCACCTGGTCTCTAATATGGGCGCGGTATACTCCTTCCTCGAGAGCACTTTTAGACGATCGGACTGCCGCTGTGGGCCTGGACTACTAAGGAGTAAAAGATCTAGGGACTGGAAACGACTTCTTGGGCTTTCCTTTCTAGAGGGGGCCTGGGTCCAGCTTGGATCTGACATGTTCCAAGGCTCCCCCAGCCAGCTTTGGGCACGTTCCAAATCACTTGTCTTCTTCCCCAGCTTCTGGGCCCCACACTCATTCCGTATGGCCCTGTCCCAATCCTGTCGACCACGCCCCCAGCTCACTTGGCCTTGTCCTCAGTTTCCCCACCTCTGCTTCATTTTAGGCCCAAAGGATCTGCCTGTTATCTTTCACCTCTGGGCCTTTCCCAGGCCGTGCCCTCTGCCCGCGGCGCCATCCTCCTCCCAGTGCCCCTTGTTGCTATAATCTCCTGACACCGTCTCCCAGCTCCGGGTGTGGCCTGGGTAAGGGTGACTATACCCCTATCCTTTGGGATTACAGATCAGAGAAAAAGTGGGAGGGGCGGGAAATAGAAGTTCAGGAGAGGAGTTAGTAGGAGAGAGAGGAGTTAGCAACCGGGGAGAGGGGCTGCCTGTGTGGGAGTCGTGGGCTTTGGAGAAGGGAGAAGGGGATAAACAGGAGAGGCGAAACCGGCAAGACACCTGGGACCGCCCAAGACACGGGGCTCCTGACCAAGGGTCAGTATCCACCAGGTGCCCCGTCAAGTGACCCCATGCCAGTCCACCGGCCGGGATCAGCACCTGCCGGAAGACTCGGGGCAGGGGATTCGGCTCAGACCGCAGCGGGGGATTCGACAGGATTCTGTCCAGTTCGGCTGGATTCGGTCCGGGTTAGTCACGTACAGCCACGTTTGACCTGAGCTGGGTCTGATCACACATGTTTGGGCCTGATCCAGATAGGTTCGGTCGCACGAATTCGGTAAGGTTCGGCTACGTCCGACCGCGCTCAGGCAGGTTCGGATGCATACCGGCATCTTCGCCGAAATCCGGCTGCGCTAGGTTTCCGAGCGAGCTCGTGTAGCGCTCGGCCCGAGTCGGGCATATTCGGTTTAGTCCGGCCTCACTCGGGGATGTTCGGACATAGTCGGCTATGTCCGGCCGCTCTCGGGCCTTTCCGAATTCGGCACTCCCTAGAGAATCCCGACAGCTGGGGCTTCCGAGCTCCCGCTTCGTGACGTCACCCTGAGGGGCGGGTGCCTCTTAACCCTACCCTGCCCGGGCCGGGGCTCGGAAGCTGCAAAGAGACACTCAGGAGGGCTAGCGGCAGCGGATACCCAAACCTGCCCTCGGAAGGGGAGCCCTGGGAGTGGCGACCCCCTACGCCTCCCTTGCCTCTCTCCAAAGTTTGTGGAAGAGCAAACCTATGGATCGATAGGGAAACTGAGGCCAGGAGAGGCAACAGAGTGCTGGATTAGAATCCAAGTAATGAGTGCGGAGGGTTAAGGGCCGGGCAGGGACTTTCGCGCCGCGAGAAAAGCTGTTTTTCTTTCTGCTCTAAACTTAGCCGGGAGCGGTGGGGTCAGACCGTGGTTCCATGACGCGGGCGGCGCGGGACGAGGTCGCCCGGACTGTGGGAACCGTGCGTCTGTCTATCGGTTGAATAGGTAAACTGAGGCAAGGGGGCCTCGGAGGGACCCACCCTCTTCCAGCCTCACCTTCTGGGACCCAGTGTTCACCCTCGACGCCCCTGAACGCACTCCGGAACCCTCCGCAGGGACCCCTCTTCGCAGGCGTCTGGTGCCCTGGCGGCACGCTCCGGGACCTGGGACACCTCGCCCCTCCTGGACTGAAAGGGCGCCATCAAGGACCACGGTCACGACTGCCTCCACCCTGCCAGCTGTCACTGGCCGTGTGACCTTGGTGAAGGGACCTTCAGTTCCTGAGTAGACAGGTGCCAAATTATCAAGTGAATGCTAATGTGGCACGAATCCAGAGCAAGGCGCCAGACACAGTCGGCGCCCACAAGCCCCACTTCCGACCCCAGCCTCGCCCCCGCGCCCCACGAAGTCGCAGCTTCCTGAAGGGGTCGGGATTAGAACCCAGAACGGTGGATGGACTCTTTCTAGGACGCAACCGAGTGGGGGCTGCGAGGAACCGGCTCCCAGTCAACGCGGGTCCACTTTCTGCGTGGGACACGCAACTCGCCCTCTTACACTGCGAACACCCTGCGTCGAAGGCCCCCAGTCAAATCAGGTCTTCACCTGTGGACACCGAAGGCTTCGTGTTTGGCCCCCGGGCCATCTCCTTGCTGGCTCCGGGATTGACTGGGGAGCGAGAACAAGGGGAGGAGTCACTCCCTCCTCCCCTCGCTCGCAGGGCGTTCAGCCCGCCTGCCCCCGGCAGGCTAGGGTCAGGAGGAGACGTGAGCCTCAGCCCGTCCTGCTCTGGGCCACACAGCTGGAAAGGGACAGACGCTGGTCCCCCGGACATTTGTACAAGCAGCGGGTGGAGGGAAACAGATAGAGAAAGAGTCTCCAAGTACGGGAGACAGAGATAGGGCAGGGGAAGAGAGATATGGAGAAAGAGAGGGCAGGGCAGAGCGTCCCTACCCTGATTCGCGACCCGGCTCCAACTGTCCCTGACTTTGCCCTTCCCACCTCCAGCCTAGCTGTTCTGGTGACCCCCGCCGGCCCTCCGTCTCGCCTCACCACAGCGGATGGGCCACAGTGAAGCGCCGCTGCAGGCGGATGCTCTGGTTCACCAGGAGTTTCCTGAAGAGCCCGGGGGAGCCGCGCGGGGAGCCCCAAGGGGAGCTGGGCCCGGGGGCCGGGGCGGGCGCGGGGGGCCCCTGCATCGCCAAGACCGCGTGGAGGCTGAACCCAGCTCAGGCTGCGCGGGACTTTTTCTGGACGGCCGCGGGGGCGGGGCCCGGCGGGAGGGGGCAGAGGGCGCACCGGCTCCGCCTCGCCGCTGGACCTCTCCACGATGCCCGTACCGGGACAAATGGGGAAACTGAGGCACTGAGCTGGACGCGACTCTTTGCTCCCTCCCTTTGGGGGTGGCCCCGTGGGTCCCAGAACCCGGATCTTAGATACTTCCCTCTGTCAACATGGCCCTAATTAGGGCAGCTTGTTGGGTTGACAACTTGGCTGAAGAGTGAAATGCGGAAGTCAGATAGGGAAGTGGCCTCCATTGCGAGAGGGTCACCGAGGCACGGAGTTTGCCAAGGGGCTGCCCAGACCCCACGCAGTGTTTCCAATACCCCTCTGCCTATTTTCCATATGGAGAAAATGAGGCCTGAAGCCACCAGGGGCTGCCCCCCAAACTACAAACCCTTAACCCTTTACCAGGTGGGGAAACTGAGGCTGGGAGAGAGGTAGTAACAGGCATGTGGCTTTGCTGCAGGACAGCGGGGTTTGAACCCAGCTCCCCCTCTCCCAGTCCCCCTCCACAAGTCCTCACGTGACCCCCCACCCGCTCTGACATTCCCCAGACCCTGTCTCTGGATCCTTTTCCCTCTCCTGCTGTCTCTACTGAACAAACATCCGCACTCCACTCCTGCCAGTTCTTCCGTCTGTGAAGCATCAGCTGCCTCTCCCCCCGCCCCAGGAAGGACCCCAGGGGGCCTGGGAAGGGAGATTCTGGAGGGTTTTCAGGGGCCTGTAGCAGGTGTTCTGTCCTCTCAATGGTGTTGGGGTGGCCATGCCCCATGCCACAGAAAAGGAAACCAAGTCTCAAGGTGTCACACCTGAGGCAGGACCTCAAGTGCCCATGTCTTAGGCAGAGGCAGCTGAAGCCCAAGGAGGCCGGGCCTCTCAACTGAGGCCACACAGAAGCTCTGAGTCCAACTGTGTCCCTGCTGTGGGATGACACCCCCTCCCCTGCCTGGGCTTTGTCCCAGGGGACTTCACGCATTTTGGGGTCCCTAGACAAATGGCACCCACACTTCTGACGCTCCGAGGGAAATGTGATATACAGTGGGGTGATTAGAGCTTCAGTGGGGGAACCTGAGGTGTCACAGGGAGGAGACTCTGACTCTCTCCTGACTCCCAACCATCCCATTGTCCCCATTGTACAGGTGAGAAAACGGAGGCTCAGAGAAGGAGCACGCTGGGGCCCAGGAGTGCAGAGAGTCTCAAGGACCTGGCTGGGAACCCCCTCCTGCCCCCATGGCCCTGCAACCGGACACCTGGTGGGAACCAGACTCGCTGTCCCAAAGTCAAAAATACCATCTGTAGTTGCTGTGGCTGGACCTAATTATAGCCAGTCCCCAGGGGATAGAGGCTGCCAGGATCAGCCTGGTGGAGGCACTGGGGACATGGTCAGAGGAGCCTCCACACCACCTCAGCCCCATGGGAGGGGCTTGTAAGGGTCCCATGTCCCTGAGGAGCAACTGAGGCATGGAGAGATGCAGTCGCTCCTCGGAAGTCACAGACATGAAATGGAAAGCTAAGATGAAATGCATCAATACAGACCTCTTTCTATTTGCCTGGAGCTGAGCCAAAGGCGGCGCATGTAAAAGTCATTTGATTTTCAGAGCGACTCTACGAAGTGGGGACTATCATGCTCATTTTGTGGATGGGGAAATTGAGGCACAGGGAGGTGGTGGTCACTTGCTCGAGGTCACATAGCCCAGAGTGGCAGGGGCAGGGTCATTCAAGTCTAGGCTGGAGGGCTCCCTAGCCTGTGCCCTCTCCCACTTAATGCTTAACTGACTCCATCCCCTCTGAAGTCCCAGAGGCTACTCTGACATTAATGTTTTATCAAGAGTTTTAATAGTTTAATGGTTTGAAACATTAATAGATTCAACTTTAAATATTTTATTAAAAGTTTTAACAGTAATGCTCTATTAATAGCTTTTGAGATGGAGAAAATGAGCCACAGAGCCAAGACTCAGCATTTGAAGCCTGGTCTGCTTGACTCTGGGAGGTCCCAAACCCATCCAGGTAAGGGGCTGAGGCTGAAGGAGGAGGGGGACAGGAGGACCCCCATCCTGACTTTGTCCCTGTGTCCTGCCTGACCTGAGGAAGTGCCCAGCAGCCTAGTGCCCTTAGCACTCTCTGGAATTGTGCTTCCAAAGCACAATTCCAGATCTCCCCCATTGAAGCACTCCTTCTTTTGGAAGACACTTTCCTCCTCTGCCACCAGGTGGCCCCAATGAGACGGGAGGTGGGTGTTGTTAGGCCCATTTTACAGACAAGTAAACTGAGGTCTGGAGCAATGACTTGCCCATGTCTCCATGGAGAATCTATCTTTTTTCTCTCTCTTTTTTAAAGATTTTATTTATTTATTTGTCAGAGAGAGAGAGAGAGAGTACAAGCAGTGAGAGCAGCAGGCAGAGGGAGAAGCAGGCTCCCTGCTGAGCAAGCAGCCCGATGTGGGACTCGATCCCAGGACCCTAGGATCATGACCTGAGCCTAAGGCAGACGCCTAACCGACTGAGCCACCCAGGCGTCCTGAGAATCTATTTTTTAAAAAAGATTTTATTTATTTGAGAGAGAGAAACAGAGAGCATGAGCAGGGGGGAGGTGTAGACGGAGGGGGAGAAGGAGAAGTAGACTCCCTACTGAGCAGGGACTGGATTCTAGGACCCTGGGATCATGACCTGAACTGAAGGCAGACGCTTAACAGACTGAGCCTCCCAGGCACCCCACCCCCACCCTATGGAGAATCTAGACAAAGAGGAGAGCAGGGGCTGAGTCAATGTGCAGATGCTCACATAGGTCAGATCTCACCCTCCTCTGCTCCATACCGTTCCCATGGCTCCCTTTTGCCCTTCCGTCTCAATCCATACCTCTCTGAGGGCCTTGTTTTGAGGTTTTGAGGTCTGAGCCTCCCCGACCCCTTCCTCTTGGCTCACTCTCCTCCAGCCTCATCCCCCTCCTTACTTTTCCTTGAACCAGCCAGGTTCACTCCCACCCCCTGCCCTTGCCCAAATGTTCTTCTCCTGCTGACTCTTCATGTTTCAGTTCACAGCTGGAGCATGACGCCTCCAGGAAGCCCTCCCTGACTAGCTGGGTAAATATTCTCAGAGCACCCTTCTCTCATGGGTGCAATTTCACATTTCCTTGTCATGATCACCTGATCTGGGTCTGCCTGGCCCACCAGGCCCTCTAAGGCAGGACCTGAGTTTGCTCACAGCTGCACCCTCAGGGTCTGACACTCAGTAGGTGCTCAATAAATGCTTGGAAGTAAATAGAGAGCCTCCTCCTCCCACCCTTCAGCCACAGTGATCTGTGTTCAGCTCTTTATATACCTGATCCTCTTGATTCTGAGTCTTTGCATATTCTGTTCATTCTGCTCGACACACCCTTCCCTTCAGTCCCCCTGGCTAAATTTTCTTCATCCTTCAGTTTAAGCTTAGATGCCACCTCTTTCAAGCCATCTTTTCCTACCTCCTCCTCACCCAGTGCTGGATCAGAAACTTCCTCTGGGCTCCCCTGGTACCCTGAGCTCTCCCTGCAACAACACAGGTCACACTGTGCTATCTCCACCTGCTATAAGTGTCTCCACCATGAGCCTGTCTGCATCTGCTTGCCCACTGCTGAGTCTCCAATACAGGGCCTGGCACAGAGTAGATGCTTAATAAATCCTTGCTGAACAAGATGCTAGGATCCCAGACCACGTGATCTGCCTGGGGCAGTGGGGAGGGCAGGCAGATCTGGGAACCAGGCTCCCACACAGAAAGTTCAAGACAAAATGTAGAAAATACCGGATTCATGTTTGCATCTCACTGTCAACACTGATGTTCAGAGAAGCGCTGTCACTTTTTCAGGACCACACAGTAGGTTGTCCTTAAACCCAGCTTCTCTGAGGGCTGAGCCCCTCCCCCCACACCAGCATATACATGCATACACACACATGTGTGCACACTCACAGGAACACGATCTCCTGCCTTCCAGAGTCACCTGGGGTCTCCCCCTAAGATGGGCGCAAACCTGTCTGTTTGTTCTTTCTTGAAGATGGAAAATCATGAGTCACTGGGAATGGGGGCAGGAGGAGCTGAGGGATGGGGGGGCTGGTGGGGGCAAGGGGCCTGCTGGGTCACCTGGGAACACCTCCAAACCCTCTGGGCCATGGGGCCCATCTGCCCCAGATGTATCCCAGAGCTGCTAGGGGACCAGGCTGGGAGTGTTAGGCCAGGGTTGTCGGGGGCCCCAGGAGGTCCATGGACCAAGGTGGGAGAAAATGAAAACCAAGATCCAGAGAGGAAAGGAACTTCCCTGATGTCACCCAGCCTAACCTTAAGCCGCAGATTCTAGATCTGGCCTAGGTGGCTCCCCCTCCTCTCCAAGGAGGGCCTGGGCCTCCTAGATCCTGCTCCTCGGTCCTCCAGCTCTGAGACTCCCACCTCTGGTCCCTCTTAGGCCCCTGTTTCCCCTCTCTGTGTCTCTGTCTTATTCCCCTGCCTGCTCTCCGGGGTTTATATGGAAAAGGAGGAGCGGCCCTCCCCCCGACTCCCCCCTTCTCCATTCCATCCCTTCTGATGTGGAAAAAACATCCTGTGCTCAGGCTCCCCAAGAGGCTTCCACTGCTCCCCAGGTGACAGGGGGCCAGACAGACCAGAGAGAAGGCTCCTTCCCCAGTGCTGGTGACGGCGGGTCCTGGTCTTCTCATACATCCTCCCCAAGGTGCCCTCAGGTACTCATGGTGGCCACAAACCCCACAAACATCCCAGGACATTCCAAGATCTGGAAGACCCTTGGACGCCTAACTGGGTCAGAGTGAAGTAACGCCCAGTCACACACGCATGGGTACCACATTTGGAAACACATAGGCACATACACAACTGGTGTACACACATCCAAACGCATCCAGTCCCGCAGAGACACAGCTGGCTGTGGACACTCACACAGCGGGTTGGAGCACACACGGGCGGCAGCTGCTCAGACGCACACACACTCCGAGGCGATAGCACCTTAGCACACCCAATCACAGACCCATAAGCAATCATGACACCACCACCCTCCAGCTCCACCCCACATGAAAACAGCTTTTTTCCTCCAAAGAACCGGCTTCAAGCCAAGCGGCAGAGACCCTCCGCCCCGCGAGAAGCAAGGACCCTCCCCCACTCCCGCCAGGCCCCGCGCGCCCCTCCCCCACGGCTCGGGAGTGCCCTGCCCCCGCCCACCTACCGCCTATAGGAGGTGGGCCAGGAGCGCCGAGACTTCTCGAGCCCCGGCCGCGGGCTCTGGTCCCGCTCACTGCGGCCCGCGGACTTGTCCGGGTCCGAGTAGAAGCGCTGCTGGATGCGGATGGGGCGCCGGGGCTGACGCCACAAGTGCTTCGGGGGTCTGGCTATGCCTTGGCGGCTGCGAGCGCGACTCAGCTCGCCGGATGCCTCCGCCCCTTCTTGGACCCCGGAGGTCTCCATGCGCCAGAAGGGAGCGGAGAGAGCAGGGAGCAAAGAGAACAGGGCGTGGGAGCCGTCCCTGGGATTCCGGAGTGTCTGCGCCGGGGTCGGGCCAGGGCCGGCCAGGGCCAGGGCCGGGGGTGGAGGTGACAGCGAGGAGCTGTCCGCGCCGGAGGTGCTGAGCCAGGAGAAGGTAGAAACAGGGGCTCAAGGTGGGGCTGACACCAAGGAGCTGTCCGTGCCTGGTGGTGCTGAAGGGTAGCAAGGGAAGAAGAACTTGGGGTGGGGGTTGGAAACAGGGGCTAGGGACACCCCCAGAGCAGAGAATGGTTTGCTGTCCCCTCTAGTGCTGAATGAAGGAGGGTCAAGACACGAGCTTGGAGTAGAGACGACAGAAATTGTCCTCCCCGTTGCCGCCGAATGGAGAACAGGGAGACAGGCACTCTGAAGACCCCCAGCGCTAAGACTCTGTCCCTTCTCCTGGTGCTGAAAGGGAAGCAGGTAGTAGATTCAGGGGCTCCGGATGGATGAGACGCGAGAAGCTAGCTGCAGGAATCGCAGAGAGACAGGGGTTTGGGAGCACCTCCACACCAGAGCGTCGTATGCCCAGAGGTGCTGAAAGCTGAGCAGCAGCGGGTCCTCAACCCTCCCCAGTGACCGGTAGCAAGAAGTCTGGAAGCAGAGTCAAGGGCTCTGGTCTTCAGAGGTAGGCATGGATGGTGTTTCTCTGCCAAGCTGAGGAGGGTAGGCTTATCGATTCAGTCCCAGATGGGGTCTCTTTGGAGCCCTAAAACCCCCACTCACACAGGGCAGGGATCCGGGAAGGGCAGAGAAATGGGGAGGGCTGTAACAGGGCCCTCACATCCCTAGGGTGGGCACACAGAAGCTGTGTCTAGTCGGGGCTGCCACCAGTGGGGGTGGGTAGAGAGGACACCCTTTTATAGCCACACCAACGCCCAGACCCTCAGCGGAAATGGTGGGATCTCATTCGTCCCACTATGCCTTGGGCCCCACCTCACAGCTACGATTCCTCCCCTCAAATCCCAGGCCTGCCCCTCCTTTCCCTAGTTCTAGAAACTCAAGGCCCTGCCCACCAGGCATCCTAATCTCAGGGGTAATTTCCTGGTAAGTGGCAAAGGGAGAGTGAGAACATTTTCTATTATGGTTAACAGAAGTAGACATGCACAGGAGCAGGGATGGGTGGGTGGGTGTGGGCTCTGGGCTGAGGCAGGGAGGCATTTGGAGCCACTTGGTGCAGTAGGTTTGGGGGCAGGAAGAGCCACGACCTCAGAAGGGTATTTCGAGGCTATTTCTCATGGAGACTATCCACCCTCTACCCTAGTTGTGTCCCCAGGTTGGAGAAGTGGGAAATGTTTGTGTGAGGCAGACTGAGCTCAAGCCCCAGGACTGCCATATCTTGCTGGGTGATGGAAAACAAATGACTCTTCTCTATCCTTTACTTTCATGGCTCAGTCACTGCCCTTCCTCTTAGCCCTCTGCCCTCCAAAGATGACAGTGGGAGACAACTTGGTCCACTGGTGGGGAACATGGGTTCCGCCTTTGGCTGGCTGTCACTCCCCCTTCTAAACCTGTTTTCTATTCTGAAAAATGTGGATAATGATGGTGTCCCCACATCTTGGCATTGTTGGAAGGATGAAAGGGGATGTCACAGCTGAAGGGTCAAAGACCAGGAGCTGTCCACATCAGTCCTCCCTTTCTTTCACCCCCTGCTGGTACCCACCAATGCCTGCTGTGTCTACCTCATAAATAACTTCTAAATCTGCCTACTTCTCTCCACCTTGATCCACGTACCACCATCTCCTGCCCAGAACTGCCCAAGTCTTGACAATTCTACTCATAGTAGTCACAGAGAACTTTTTTAATGTCAATCTGATCAACTCACTCTCTTGAAAACCTACCCATGGCCTCCCATTGCACTTCATAAGGTCTTATGTGGTCCAGCCCCTGCTCACATCCCCAGCCTCCCCTCCAGTCATACTGATCTGTGTTAAGTTCCTTATATACCTGATCTTCTTGAGTCCAAGGCTTTGTACAATCCGTTCCTTCTAAGTGGCATAGGCTTCCATGCGCATCTGTGGCTGACTTATGTTCACCCTTCATGCTAACCTTAGATGCCACCTCTCCCAAGTAGTCCTTTCCTCACCTTATACTCCCCAATGCTGGACCAGAAGTCACCTCTGGGTTCCCAAGGCACTTTGATCTCTCCACCTGATAGGAATCTCTCTCCCTCATCAGCCTGTGAGCACTTGCTTGCCCATGGCTGTGTTTCTAGTATAGGGCCCAGCACATAGTAGGTGCTTAATAAATGTTTTCTGAACAGTTAGAGAAAGGTTCAGCTAGACAAGGCACTCTCTCTCTCCTGAGACTGGCCCCCTTGGTCCCATCTGCCTCCTCACCTTCCTGGGTCTGGATTGTGGCTTTGCTCTGTCCCTTGAGACTCAATGGTGAACACCACACAGGCACTGGGCTCAGCCTCTCCAGGGGTTCCAAGGCGGCTTGACAGCGGTGGCAGCAGTGGAGTCCCTGAAAATCTTCTCCGGATGACAGCACTGCCAAGTGGGCTCATGGGGACCAAGCCAGAATCCACCGACTCCCAGACCCGCTGGGGAGAGACAGTGGCGAGACATAAGCAAGTTCCCAGGCGGGGATCCTCTCTGGGACCAGGGGACCAGGAGGAAGCTCCAAGATGCCCTCACCCAGATTCCTAGTCTGGACCAGAGAGCTGTATCTGAGTCTTACTTTCTTTTTTTTTTAAAGATTTTATTTATTTATTTATTTATTTGAGAGAGAGAGAGCATGAGTGGTGGCAGGGCAGAGGGAAAAAGAGAAGCAGACTCCCTGCTGAGCACGGAGACCCACATGGGGCTTGTGGGGCTCATTGGGCTCGATCCCAGGACCATTGAGACCACGACCTGAGCCAAAGGCAGATGCTTAACTGACTGAACCGCCCAGGCACCCCCGAGTCCTACTTTCTCCCTGAATGAATTTACCTCTTTGAGCCTCAGCTTCCTCATCTATGAAATGGGGATGTGGATCTCAAACTTGCAGGATATGGATAGTGCCTGGCCCACAGTAGGCATTGCAGAAGCATTTGTTAATCAGTTGGTACGTAGTATATTCATATTTATAACATTATATGGTATATACTGCTATTTATTATAATACTATTCCCTCTAACTGTATTGTGTCATATTATATTTTTATTAAAATGTAAAAATAAAAGGGATGCCTGGGTGGCTCAGTGGGTTAAAGCCTCTGCCTTCAGCTCAGGTCATGATCTCAGGACCCTGGAATCATGACCTGAGCCGAAAGCAGAGGCTTTAACCCACTGAGCCACCCAGGCACCCCCATTATCCTCATCTTATAAACAAGGAAACTGAGGCTCAGAGCTGAAGAAATTGCCCAGGTTTGCTGTTCGTAAATAAATCCTGAATTCTGAGCTTCAGTGCCTCATTTCTTGAAGGAAGAACCAAACAGGAGAAACTAAATAAGATGGTGTTGGCAATCATGCCCTGAGTAAATGCTTGAGACATTTGAAAATCAAACAGAATCAGGATGAATTGATGAGTCAGCAATATGACCTTTCCAGCCCAACAGAACTGGGGGTTCACCCCATGCCGTGTGGTGTAGGAAAAGCCTGCCTCGGTTTTCCTATGTATGAAATGGGATGCAAATGGTACCAATTACTTGGGGTTGTTAGTAATAAAAGAACAGACCCACACGTTCCAGTCACAGGCTGAGAGCTGTCAGTGGTGCTGACCCCACGACTTGGAATTCACGGCGTTGGGGGGTGAGGAGGGGGTGCGGTGTGTGCTGGGGGGCAGTCAAAGGAGCAAATGGGATGTGGGAGAGGTGGACCTCAGAGGGGCAGGCCCGCCTTCTCTTGCTCTGCCACTGAGCCTTACAAATTAATCTGTCTCAGTAATCAGAACATTCAGATGGGAAAACCGAGGTCCAAGAAAATATGGCTAATTAGGGCCAGAGCTAGGGCAAGGGGGTTCAGCGAAGAAGGTATGAGGAACACACGTCAGTTCAGCCTCCACGGGACGTATTTCTACAGGGCATTTCTTCACAGAAGAGGAAATGACCTGCTGAGAGTCACAACTGGGGGCTGCTCAGTTCCTTGAAACCCCACTTAGCTCTTTGCACAGATCTGATCCTTCTAGGACCCAGGATGTTTAACCGGTCCCCCCACCCCCAACCTCATATGAGCATAACCCTCTTCCAGGAGTAGCTGAGTTCTAATGTAGAAATCTAAGTGTTCAACACTAGGCATCCCCTGGGAGGGTTCCCGGCATCTGAGAGGATGTGCAGGAAAGCAGAAGGTGGGATGTGTGGCTTCAGGGGGCCCCTCCCAGAACAGGGGGCCCACTGAGCTATCAACTGCCTGCTGTCTTCTTGCAGAAGGTGAGTTCCAGATGGGGAAACCACTTGCCCACATTCATACTCACTTGTTTATTCATTCCACAAATACAAAAAGATAGTTCTGGCACATCGTGCTAGAAAGAAAATTAAACCGCATAGGAACCTGGAGGGTGATGGGAGGGCCGCGGATAACGTGGTCCAGGCAGAGTTAAGGGTCTTTCTGAAGAGGTAACTTTGGGTTTTTTTGTTTTTCTTTAATAAATTTTATTTGTGTATTTGACAGAGAGAGCGAGAGCACAAGCAGGGGGAGCAGCAGGCAGAGGGAGAGGGGGAAGCAGCCTCCCCTGCTGAGCAAGGAGCCCAATGCGGCACTCGATCCCAGGACCCTGGGATGAGGACCCAAGCAGAAGGCAGACGCTTAACCAACTGAGCCACCCAGGCGCCCCTAAAGAGGTAACTTTGAACTGAGAGTTGAAAGAGAAGAAGGAGCTGGCCAGGAGAGAGCTAGAGAAAGAACATACCAGGCAGCAGGAACGGCACGGGCAAAGGCCCTGGCATGGGCCTGAGCTGGTGGTTTGAGGACCAGCAGAGGGGCTGCAGCGCAGTGTGGGGGATGAGTGGCTGGAGAGTTGATGCAGGGCCTCAGGGGCGGGGTGAGGAGTTGGGAGTTGATTATGGGGATGGACTGAGAGCTTCTGAGGGAGGTGATTTATTTTATAATTTTAAGAAGCCTCCTGTTTCTGTCTCAGGGCAAAGGGGCTGTAGGGGCGCAGGGTAAGGGCTGGAGCAGCATCTGAGGAGGTCATGGGCATGGTGGGGCCCATGGGTGGATTTGAGATATGTTCTGGAGGCTGAGAGATGGGCCATGGCCACGGATGTTCAAGGGTATCAGGATAAGTCATGGTTACCATGGGCGACTAGGCGTTTACCAGATAACTAGTAGCCACATAGTTACCAGATGGGGCCGCCTGGATGGGGAAGATCTGGCAGGGGAAAGTACCAAGATAATTAGGGCTGGGGGTGGGGGGGGGGCACCTGGGTGGCTCCGTCGGTTAAGCGTCTGCCTTGGGCTCAGGTCACGATCCCAGGGTCTTGGGATCGAGACCTGCATCGGGCTCCCCGCTCAGCAGGGAGTCTGCTTCTCCCTCTCCCTCTGCCGGTCCCCCTGCCCCTCCCCCACAAAGTAAATAAAATCTTTAAAAAAAAAATTAGCGCTTGGTTTAAACATCACGTGACCCCCAACAGAGCCAGCGGAGGCAGCTGGATGTTTGGGTCTGGGCTCCTAGGGGGGCCAGGCTGGTTTTAGGGTGGAACAGACCAGACAGGCCCTGTGGGGAGCGGTTGACCGACCCTCCCCCATCTGGTCCGGGGCTGGGGTAAGGATGGGGCACTCTCAGAGCTGCAGGCTGTCCTCCCCACCTCTCAGCTGCAGCATTAATCAATCTGCCACTCCAGACTGATTGCTTTCCCTGTTGAGAGGTTGGAGTGGGGACAGAAAGCCTGGGGCTGGGCGTGGGGGCAGGAGGGGAGGAGGGGGAAGGGCTTGGAGGGAGGCTGAGCAGCTGCCTTTTGATTTGTCCATCTTGTCTGTCCCCAAGATCTCCCTGTGTGCTAGCCCTGGTTGCGACCCCAAGTCCAGCCTCTAAGACAAACCCTAACCGTGTCCCAGTCCCTGCCCACAGCTGCCTCTCACCTTCCTCCATCTCCCCTAGCTCCACCTGCCCCAGCCCCAGCTCCACTGGTACCTGCCTCAGGGCCTTTGCAGGAGCTGTGCCCTCAGCAGGGAAAGCCCTTCCCCCAGCTCTTCTCCCTAGCTGGCTGCTGGTTTTCATCTATTCTTTTAAATGTCATCTTCTGGGGCACGTGGGTGGCTCAGTGGGTTAAGCCTCTGCCTTCGGCTCAGGTCATGATCTCAGGGTCCTGGGATCGAGCCCCGCATTGGGCTCTCTGCTCAGCGGGGAGCTTGCTTCCCCCTCTCCCTCTGCCTGCCTCTCTGCCTATTTGTGATCTCTCTCTCTCTGTCAAATAAATAAAATCTTAAAAAATAAATAAATAAAGGTCACCTTCTCAGAGAAGCCCTTCCTGCCCAGCTTGGGCAGCCTCATTCCCACTCACCCGCCCCATATTTTATCCTTTTCCTTAGTTGAACATCTGTCTCCCCAGCCTATGAGCCTCCATGTCCCCCATGCCTAAAGCTGGGCCCCAAACACAGTGGGCGTTCCAAGCACAAGTAGAATGACTAATGCTGTAAATTGAGTGTTTGGGGGGAGCTCTAAGGGGTCCCCACTTTACAGAGGGAGAAGGTGAAGCTCAGAGAGGGAGCTGGCTGCTGGGGTTCATCAGGGCCGCCTGACCAGGGCCTCACAACACACCATGTTAAAAGGAGGAACAGGGGGGCGCCTGGGTGGCTCAGTTAAGCATCTGCCTTCAGCTCAAGTCATGATCCCGGGGTCCTGGGATCGATCCCCGTGTTGGGCTCCCTGTTCAGCGGGGAGCCTGCGTCTCCCTCTCCCTCTGCCTGCCTCTGCCTACTTGTGATCTCTCTCTCTCTCTCTGTCAAATAAACAAATAAAATCTTTTTTTAAAAAAAGGAGGAACAGGGAGGATCTTGGGTGGTTGAAGCAGTGGGGGGCTCGGCAGTGGGGTTCAGAGCACAGACAAGGGTCCTGAAGACCCAGTTGGCCCTCAGTTGGCCACTCACTTTGAGGGAGGCCTGGCCTCTCTGTGCCTCATTTCTTCATCTGTAAACTGGCACTACCCTCATCCTTCTTCTCCTCCCGTAGACAGCTGGGGTGTGGATCAATGAGTGCATGTGGGACCTTGCTGGCCACAGCGGGGAGCCCTCCCTCCCTCCCCCACACAGTGTTAGCCTCTTGTTCCTTATGTGAGCAAATGGGTCCCAGAGAGGTAGTCAGCCGCTCCGGCATTGGTGCCCAGCCTGGGCTTCACTTAAAGTCAGTTCCTGCTGGGTTCTCTGCCTACTGCCTCAGTTTCCCAGAAGGAGGTCAGTGGCTCTGCCCCAAAGGTGTGGCCTCATGCGCGCCCTGGACTGGGGGCATCCAGGCCTCCTCTCCTTGGGCCATCAAAACCCTGCATCCAGACCCCAAAGGGTCCCTGATGCTCCCTCCTCCTCCACTGGTCCCCCCCACCCCTCCTTAAAGCCGTGGCTGCAGCCTTGGGCTGGACAGCGGGGTGGGACTGAATCCCAGACTCCTAGTAACCTCTCTGGGACTCAGTTTCTCTGTCTGTAAATAGGTCCCCAGACAGCTCTGGATGTTTCCACTAGGAGAGAGGTACTGTGAGCCCCTCCCCCATGGCCTGGACAGCCCAGCCCGCCCCCCCACCCCCACCCCACTCACCTCACTTAGCAGGAAGGAGAAGACCGTCCCACTGCGCCTCATGCTGCAGGCATCTCCGAGCCCGAGGGAGGAGGGACAGATGTGAGACCCGTCAGGTCCTGGGAGCCAGCTGTACCCCCGTGAGACTCCCCCTAGACCAGGAGCTCATCACACACCCTGTACCCTCTCCCTGTGCCCACAGATGTTCAATCAAGGGAGCCTGGGCCCTACCACAGGCACCAGTGTGGGACAGCCCCCCAAAGCTCTGCAGGGGCTCCCCGAAAGGGGGCAGCAGACGCAGCTGCCCAAGCCTCCTGCCCCCTCCATGCCAGGGTCCACAGCCTTGGGGCATCAGGACCTTCAGGAAGAAATCCCCTGGCCCTGGGCCCCGTGGGGGATCCATTCACCTCCCAGCCCAACTCGGGTGGATTCAGGGACCCCAGCCCACTGTCTGAGAACCTCTGCCCCCGCCCCCAACTCATACAAGCTCTGCTCGGCTCAGGCAGGCCTGGCACTCCCTGCCACCACTGAGTCCTGTCTGTGTCCCGTGACCTCCCTGGGAGCGGAGGAGGGGAGGACCGGACCTGCCCAAGTGGGCTGCCCAGGGCCCCCCCCCTCCCCCGCGGAGCCCCTTAACTACCTGAGTGCCAGCCTCAGGCGGGACACACCCACAGAGCACCCCTAGTTCAGAGCGACGGGGGAGGGTGGGAGGGTGTCCCCTACATGGGTGCGAGAGAGAGAGAGCGGCAGGGAGTGTGACGGAGTGTGTGTGTGAAGGGGAAGGTAGGCTCAGGGTGGCCGGGTGTTAAGTCTAATTGTTCCCAGAGCTCGTAAGAGAGGGAGAGAGGTGGAAACACGAAGAGCCAAAGAGAGAAAAAGAGAAAAAGGGAGAGACCCGGAGAGACACAAAGAGAGAGAGAGAGAGAGAGAGGAAGGTGCAGATCTGAGGTAAGAACGGAAAGATTTTACCAGCTCAGGGTCTGGGACACGCGCTTCATAGGACAGCCCATGAGGTGTGGCCTCAGGAGTTCAGGGGTGGCCGTCTGGGGTCCCTGGAGGCTCCAGGAAAGTTGGTTACCACGCTGTGCCACCCTGGGCAGATAGATGACCCTCTCTGGTCAATGCACTTGTCACAAACAGTGGGGACTGGAACCACAGGGGGTGGGGGGGATGGCGGGGTCCTGTGGCCGGAGGAAAGGGGCTGTGTGGCTCTGACTCCTGAGCTACTGAAAGTTAATGTTTCACTAGAATGGCTTCCTGCCCGGGAGGCCCCCCTGTCCCTCTGCCCCCGAAAATCATTAGAGCATGACCCTCCCCGGCCCCAACAGGCTTCATCCCCATTTGCTGTGTGACCTTGACGCGCCGCACCCCCCCCCCCCCGCCTCTGGCCCTGCCCCTCCCTGCACTATTTTCCCTCCTATGCGATGGGACAGGACAAAGTGGGGGACTCAGGCTCAGACCCTGGGAAACAAAACTGAGACAACAAGGTGGGGGAGCCATTTTGACTCCCTGTTCTCTGCGTGCTTCTGGTGTTTTCCCTGCCTCCTGGAACGCCTTCTCCCCCTGCTGATTTGCCCTCCTGAAGAACTACTAGGTTGTGGAATTTGCTGGCTGGAAACTCACCTGTGACGTTGAGGGTAAAACCCACACTCTTTCCCACAGCCAGTGCAGCCCCCCACTCACCAATCACTCACCCTACTCTGACTCCACTCATCTCTTTGTCATTTTCCAAACATCTCAAGTTCTTCCTACCACAGGGCCTTTGCACTTGCTGTGCCTGCTTCCTGGGACCCCCTCCCAGCTTTCTCCAGGGTGGCCCCTTCCCACCTTTAAGGTCTTGGTTCAAATATCACCTTCCCAGAGAGACCTCTCTGCCCTCTCAGAAAACCCTATGTGTCTCTCAAGGACACATAGGCCCTTGCGATTCAGCCACAGCCCCAATCTGTGACTCCATGACCCTTCGTGCCATCTGAAATGATGTCATTTGATCCCCTGGCTATTGTCCGTCCCCACCTTTGAGACTGTGGGCCCCATGAGCATGGAGAAATCGTCTCCACTATGACCCCAGCACAGAGTAGGCACCCAGAAACGTTTGTCACAGGAGCCCATGACTCGGGAGGCCGTAGAGAAACAGTAAGGGCTTTATTCTGGCAAGCGTAGCCCCTCCTCAGGTGCTCCTGCCCCATCCAAGCCCCCTTCTCTCTCAGCCCCACGGAGATCACTCTGGTAGGCGATGGGCCAAAGAGGACATTCAGTTCACAGCTCCCTGGAGGGGGAACACACGCAAGAGGACATTTAAGCACCAGCAGGGTTTACAGCAGGGACTTGGGAAGGCGATCCCTCCAGCCCAGCCCCTACCTCATCATGGAGACGTCATCCAGCTTCTAGAACTCAGACACACCCCGGTGGCGGCACCTCACAACCATCAGCACAGACCCGATGAGCAAAACGGACACCACCAGACACACAGCCACCACGACACCTGGGTTCCTGTGCAACTCGGGGGCCCCAGAGCCACCTGGAGCTGGGGGGAGGAGGCCTGAGTCAGCGGTGGACCCCACCCCTCCCAAGGCTGAAACACCCACCAGGGCCCGGAGCTTTTTTGAGTCCCTTCCCAGGAAGCCATGCTCGCCTCCCCCTCCTGCTGCTGCTGTGATTTTTTTCAAAGCAGCTTTGTCCTTTTCCCTGTGAATATCAACCATCTGTAAGGAATTTGTTGGGTTCTCTGTGTTTTTCTGCCCTCACTGGCCACTCTCGGGGGTTCTTGCAAAGTGAGAAAAATCCAATCTAGAATTCTGTTCCCAAATGCAGCAATGCTCCGAGGATGCACGTGAAAACTGACACTTCGGGAAGGTGGTTCACATCCTGTGATCTGAAGCAGGTCATTACCCTTTGTGTTTATGCTGTTCTCTGAACATTTCGGAGACGATGTGTTTTTTGGAAGGACAGATTTTTCTAAACTCCCTAACAATGCTTGGCTTCTGCTGAACCCCTGGGGCCCTGTGTGGTCACAATCTGCAACTGCCCTACCCTCGCTGCCCCTCCACTCGTAACCCGCTCATTTGCCCCACCCACCCGTTCCAGCCACCTCGTTCTCCCTCAGATCTACCAGGCACAGTCTGACATCAGGACCTTTTGGTGGGCTGTGCCTGGACTGCTCTCTTGCCTGTGTGACTCCCTCCTTCATCTCTTTCAAACTGAGACATTTGCTGATCATTCTTTAAAAATTTCAATCCTAGGGACACCTGGCTGGCTCAGTCATTTAAGCGTCTGCCTTTGGCTCATGTCATGATCCCAGGGTCTTGGGATCGAGTCCTGCATTGGGTTCTCTGCTCGGCAGGGAGCCTGCTTCTCCCTCTGCCTGCCTCTCACCTGCTTGTGCTCTCTTTCTCTTGACAAATAAATAAATAAAATCTTTCAAAAAAAAAAAGAAAAGTCAGTCCTAGCATGCAGCTCTTGATCTTGGGGTTGTGAGTTCAAGCCCCACATGAAGGTAGAGATTACTTAGTAAATAAAGGTTAAAAAAATTTTTTTTTAAATTCAATCCACTTCTATTGGCATTCTGACCCCTTATGCTGTTTATTTTGTTCTTTTATAAACAAATATATAATTTACTTATAATCTGTCTTCCAACAAAGCTATCTCTTGCAGTACCTGATGATACACACTAGGTGCTTAATAAACGTGCATAGAATGAAGAGGGTCTGAAGGGCTTTAGGTGAGACCAGGTAGAGACTGGAGAGAAGCCCTTCTCCACATATTCTCAGGTCTGTGTCTCTCCCTAGTGGCCAATCCCAGAACTGCAGCCTGGTACCCCGAACAATTTCTCCAACCCCTAAACCTCTCGGTACTCACCAGGGCGGGTGGTCACAGAGGTCTCATCACTGGTGGCTGAGGGCATGGAGGAGGGCTCTGTTCTGGGGCTGGGAGAAGTGGAGTTCCAAGGCAGAGTCAAAGTAGAGGAACTTGGGGGACTAGAGTGGAAGGTAGGGGTAAGCTCTGAACTGGGGGTGTCAGGACTTGGGTTAGGAGGTTGTGAGGAGGTGGGCGCCAACCCTGAATTTGTGAAACTGGGGCTGGATGGGGTGGGGGAGTTTGTCTCTGAATTTAAAAAGTCAGGGTTCGAGGAGTTTTCCCCTGACCTACGGGTTCTGGTCAGTTGAGTCTGTTAAAAAAAAAAAAAAAAGGTCCAAAATGGAATCACTTGTGCTAAACCCCACATCAGTAAACCAAGACTTAATACCTGATTTAATTGCAGTTTCCACCCCTCTCCCTGAAGTGTGACCTCTACCCCATCAATCTGGAATGACCCAGTCAGGATTTGGGAGATAATCTGCCTGATAGACTCCCTCTCCTCCACTTTCCCCCCTAGGAAGGTAAACCTGCCTGAAACAATCCACCCTTTGCCAGAAACTTCCTTTCTCTTCCCCCTTCTGCCTATAATAGGCTTGCATTTTGTACAGCTCCTCAGAGCTCCTTTGTATCTGCTAAGATGGGCCGCTGCCCAATTCGTGAGTCATGAAATAAAGCCATTTAGATCTTCAAATTTATTCCATTGAATTTTGTGTTTTAACAAGCCTGCCTCTAAACTCGGGGTTCTGGGGTGGATGGTAGAGCCTGTCTCTGAACTCGGGGGGCTGAAGTGGTTGGTGGAGGTTTCCATTGAACTGGGGTGGGGAGGGCTGTAGCGCGGAATCTGGCTTCTCCATCCTGCTCTCCAAGAGCCCCCCCAAAAAGGAACACTTGGAAGGAAAATGCCACTGACCTGGAGGAGGGGATGGGATGGTTAGGAACGAGGGTGTGCGGCCCCACCCCCTCTCTGGATGTCAATTTCCTTATTATCGCAGATAGTAAACACCTGCCTCTTAGCAAGACGGGGAAGACTTAGTGCCCCATGTGAGTGCTCAGTGGGAAAGCGAGGCACCCTGTCTGAAGTCCCATAGCCAGAGTTCCAGGCCAGGTCAGACCCTCCCAGCCCCCATTCTTGCTTCAGCATTCTAGAGGCCCTCTGAACCCAGGCAGCACGCTGGGGAGCTCACTCGCTCTTCCTTCCTTCCTTCCTTCCTTCCTTCCTTCCTTCCTTCCTTCCTTCCTTCCTTCCTTCCTTTTTTTCTTTCTTAATTCAGTAAACTCTACCCTCCACGTGGGGCGTGAACACATGACCCTGAGATCAAGAGTCCCAAGCTCCACCAACTAAGCCAGCCAGTCCCCCACCCCCCACCCCGGGGAACTCTTTTAAACCTTCGGGGACTCAGTTTGTCTGTAAAATGGACATCACGGTAAGTCAGAGCCTCTGAGCGCTCACACAGGTCTGGCGCCCTGTGGGTACGCGGTGATGCTCAGCTATACAGATCCATCTTCTTCTCCAGGTACTTGGAAGGTCCCCAAGGCTAAACTCAGAGCCTTAAATGAGGGCCTGGCTCGGAGGCCTGGGCTCTGGGAAGAATTAGTGGATTGGGTCTCTGGAAATCCTACCCTGCTTTGTTCCAGCCACTCCCTGACTCCTACCCCACCCCAGGCACTGAGCCCAGGGGCTAGGCTGAGGGTGGGTAAATGTTTTGTGGGCCACCTCCCACAATAACTTCCCAGTTCTGGGCTCCCAGGCTCCTTAATGGTTCGCCAGTTCATTCAGCAACAGCTCCCTGCCCTACCCCATCCACTCTGCCCTGGGCAAATCTCTGCTTCCTCCCTTGCCTTACCCCAGGTAGCGAAAATGAGGAAGTAACGTCCAGTGCTCGCCCCAGGAGGGAGCTGGGTCTACGCACAGACAAGCTCCCACCTCCACCCCAGTTCTCTGTCCAGACTCCCAGGCTCTGTGGGGATGACAGGGAAGTCTAGAAGAGGCATCATTCACTGGCCTGACGAACTGAGGCTCAGAGGGGTAGGGAGTCTGGCCCCAGGTGACTGGGAAGGTGGGAAGAGGGCCCCTTAAGGACCTCCGAGGAGTCAAGGACAAAGAGGCCAGCCTCCCCAAACTGCTTCCCATCACTGAGGAATTCTGCTGAAATCAGAAGACGACTCGGGGCCACAGTGGACCCCCAGCCAAGCCAGGACCCCAGGGAGCTGAACTTTTAAAGTGAACTGAGGAAGAGCAGTGGGCTTTGAAAGAGGAGGCGGGGGAGGACACCATCTCTGTGGGGTGCCAGGAGGCAGGTGCTCATGGGCTGCAGGAGACTCGACCAGAAGATGAAGGGGGCTCTTTCCATGCACTGTAGCAGGACTTCGCTTTGCCCAGAGAGTCCTAGACCAGGAGGCTGGCAAGAGCCAAGTCAACTGGTTCCAGTCTGGGCCTGGCACAGCTGGGGGACTCGTCTTGCCTAAGCCTGCGCGCCGAGCTCCGCAATGAGGGTAAATGTGGTGTCTTCTGAACGCAGCTCTTGCCTGCAGGAAGAGTCCCATGCCTGGTGCCCCCCAACTCATGAGAGCCCAGGTTTGGGGCTGGGGGCTGGGCTCAAGGAGAGCAATGACTTGGTAGGAGACGGAGAGCTGGGGGAGGAGGCTCCAAGCTCAACTCTTCAGCACCCTGGGAACTGTCTTACAGGGCGGCAGACGGAAATTAAGTCAGGTGCCAAGAATGTCTCCTGGGAGCCATAAATAGCATAAGTGGCCGGGAAGTGAGCCCTTGTGTCCTTCCCTGCCCCCTCCCCTGCTATCATGGCCCTGGGGTCCTCACTTCTCTCCCTGTGGGGGCTGGCTACAAGAAACTGAGGTTTGAAACAGAACCTCGGACTGGGTATGGAGGCCCCTCTAGCCTCTGGCTGGTCCAGCTCACGCAGGGGTGGCAGAACTGGCTGGGGCTGGGGGCTGCAGGCGTGATGGCTCTCCAGTTCTTGTCACCAGCTTCTGAGAGGAGCGGCCCTCTGTGTTTCGGGGCGGAGGTGGGGGGAAGGCGGGAGGAGGGGCAGGCCGACCAGTGTGGCCTGAGGGAGAGGTCCAGAAGCCAAGTGTGGAGCTCGGCCACGTGCCCCGCTCCGTCTTCCTGGAAGCCAGGCCTCCTCCTAACCTGTTCTTACCTCTACGGGCGGCAGTGAAGAGAAATTCCCCGACAGCAGCACCAGAGCCAGCAGCAGAAGTGGCGGGGGCAGCTGGGAGCCTGCCATTCCGGGGCAGGGAGGGCTGAAGGCGGGCTCTGCACAGGTGTGCGGCCAGGTGCCGGCTGTCCACACCTGCAGGCGCAGGCGCACCCTGCTGGCGGCCGGCGGGACTGCACACAGGCGGGGCCTCCCGAATCAGGGCGGGGTGGGGGTGGGGCGCTGGTGCCCTCTCCAGTCGCCCTCTCCAGCTGGACCCCCTACTTCTCCTAAAAACGCACCTAGACCGTGACTCTGAAGCCCTTAAACTCTCCCTCTCCCCTCAAGACACTCCTGCCCCCCCAGTTCCCCTTCCCCTCCACTCTGTGGCCCCCTCCACAGCGGCCCCAAACCAATGACGCCACCCTCTTCTGCCCCGCCCCCCTTCCCAAGCTACTCTCCTCTCCCTCCTCCCTCCCTGCCCTGTTCCTGCCCCTACAGGCTGGGTATATCTGTGTCTGGCTCACTCTCCCTTGGGGGGGGGGGCGACGAGAGAAAGGCAGGGTACACCTCCTAAATCAGGAAGTGGCTGGAACCCCCTAGCATTTCCTGAACGAGGCACCCATGCATGCACCTGTAGGGTTTTCCAGGGCCAGCGAACTTATGGTGGCCATTCTAGGCCAGGTCCCCCTGGCTTCCGGAATGTGCTGGGTACAGCTTCCATCTGGAACTGACCAGACCCCACCCCGCTAGTGCTAGATAGAGACAGCCACCTAGGTGGGGCTCCAAGGTTGGCCCTGACCTCCAGAAAGGGCTTAGGGTCCCCATCCCAGCCACAGACCCCATGTACCAAGTGCCTGTTTGGAGGTTCCCATCCAGACTGCTCCAGATCCTCCTAATTCCACCCCCGCCCCAACTCCCCGAACCAGGCCCAAGACACCCCCATGAGCACAGTTGGACCAAGACCCAGGCTGTGGAGGGCTTTATTCGTTAGACCCAGAGAGTCACACTGCCCCTCCCCGGGGCGTCCCCCCCGCCGCCCACCAGTCAGCCTACGTCCTAGACGCCCGGCCACTGCATGTGCTGTGGGTTTTCCCATCCTGCTGCTCCCAAGAGCATATCCGGAGCGAGGGAGGCCCGGGTGTGGTGGCCGCGCCAGCTGGCCTGAAGCATCCTCGCGGCCATCTGCTGCTGCCTCAGCTGGCGGCGCACCGTGAAGCCCCTCCAGGCCGACTGGATGGCCGTGGCGGCCTTGCTCTGGCGACGGGACTGCTGGGGGCTCCGGGAGGCCATCGAGGTGCCACTGCTCCACGACATGCCCGCCTGGACCCTGGAGCCCCGGCCCATGCCGTGCACCACCCGAGTGGGCAGGGTGTGGCCGCACATGTGGCACGTGCGGGGGCTGGAGCCCACGAGCATCACCACGCTGGGCGGGCTCCCCAGCCGGGGGCTCAGGGACTGGCAGAGGGGACAGACGTGCGGCTGGCAGGACTGGAAGCAGCGATGGTCCGCCGTGGACTTGGTCCTGCCGTCCGCCTTGGTCCACACACCGGGGAGCATCGGCGGCTGGGTCTCGTTCCGGCGGGTGCGGAAGCCTCGCCACGTGGCCTGGATGAGGGTGGCCGCTTGAGAGAGCCGGGCCAAGTCCCGCCGCACGCGGTAGCCGCGCCAGGCGGCCTGGATGATGATGGCCCACTGGTGCCACACCCGGATGGTTCGGCGCACCAGGTAGCCGCGGGCGCACGCCTGGATGGTGACCACGGCACGGGTGATGATCTTCTCTACAGCCTGCATCGACGCCACCAGCTCCCCCGACTGTCTGGGGTCCACCGCTGCCTCTCTGCCCGCAGTGTCCCAGGGCCCCGAAGCCCTGGCCAGTTCCCACGTGCCACCAGGGGCCACGGCGCTGGTCATGGGCCCGGCCGCTCCACTGGGGACGGCGGCAGAGTTCCACGCTTGGCCACCAGCTATGCCAGCGTCCACGGGGCCCTGGAGTACAGTGGGAGTCAGGGATGCCCTGTGACCGCCCGCGGGAGCCACGGCGCTTTGGAAATCCCGGGACCCCGGCATCGACTCCGGGGTAAAAAGGGGCTTCCGGGAACCGTCAGGTGAAGACTCATAGCCCAGAGACACCCTCCGAAACCCCGGGTGCAGCCTAGGGGCGGCCTCATTGTGGGGTACATCCATGGTGTGGATGATGGGTATCACGGCCGGTGGGGCGCTCTTGACGTGCCCGGGACCCTCCTGCAAGGACCTGGGGACCTGCTCCTGCACGTCATGCAAGGGCACCGCCCTGGCGACATTACTGTCCAGCATGTCTGAGACAAGACAGCCGTGCACGGACCTATAGGATTTTCTAGAGCCAAGAGATTTGTGGCTGCTCTGGGCCATGTCCTCGGGCGCTGGCTTCTCGTGGGCCCTGGGGACCGCTTCTACCCGGAAGCCTCCAGATCCAGCCGTGGGTGGATACAGCACATGAGAGGCCTTATAGGCGGTCCCTGACCTCTGGGAGGTGCTTGGGGTCCCCACGCCAGCTACGGACGCTGAGTGCACACTGGAGGCCCTGGAATGGCTCTGGGCCAGCTTGGGGGACCCTGAGACTATGGGAGAAGCCCCCATCATGTGGGCATGGCCCTGGGGCACCATGTGAGTCACCGAGGGGCTCTGGGGCCCCATGTGAGTCACTGAGGGGCTCTGGGGCACAATATGAGCCACTGACGCCTGTCGAGCCAAGGGGGCCCCAACAGCCTTGACAGACTCCATGTGCACACTGGGAAGCGTGCTAGCAGTCACAAAGTGGGAACTGGGGGCCCCCCAGCTGGTTGCTGACCTCGGCGGTGGCAGAGTTGGGGTGGGGCCAACAGCCATGGAGGGCTTGGCAAAATTCAGGGACTGGGGCGGGACAGGGGCCGTGCCACCAGTCAGAGACTTGGTCCGGCTGGGAGCCATCTCCAACAACGGCGTTTGGCCGTCGGGAAGGAATTCCCGGCTGTGGCTGTGGCTGATGTCAGCCGACAGGGGATTCTGGGACATCCACGGGGTTGCGTCAAGGACCATGGACTCTGCACTGGCTAGGGACACCTGGGACACAGCCTGGCGCAGGTCCTCTGGCTTCATCATGGCCTGGTCATCTGCGGTCTCAAATGGCATTGTCTCAAGAGCGTGGCTCAGCTGGGAGGCCCTTTGTAGAACCGTGGGTGCTCGGTGAATTCTCCTGGTTGTGCCGCTAGCTTCCAAGGCCTGGGGATGCAGCTGAGCCAGGCCAGCGGCAAGGGATCCCTGGAAGGGGGCTGTAGACCTTTCCCCAGCCAGGGCCCCATGGTAAGGACGGGGAGTGATCCCGATCAGCATGGACCCCTGGGGAAGGCTCTGGGCCGCATTTCCCACTGTGGACGGCAGGCCAGCTGCACTATCCGTGGACCCTAGAATCAGGCCCTGATTCAGTCCGCCAGCATCTACGGCTGGAACCACACTAGAGGTCGCGGGCCCAGGAGACACACCCGGGCCCATCCCACCCACCACTGAACCCGAGATCAGACTTGGAACAGTGAAACTAACTGAGGGTCTTAGGAAGCTGTGTCTCTTCCCACCAGCCTCAGATGTTGCCATCAGACTGGGGGGCACCCCACTAGCCACAGAACCTGGAGGAAAGTTCTGGGCCACAGCACTGGCCACAGGATCTGGAGGAAGACCCTGGCCCATGCCGCTGATCACGGATCCTGGGGGAAGGCTATGGCTGATACCATAGATCACGGACCCTTCGGGAAGGGTCTGAGCCACACCACCGACCACGTAACTGGGCGGAAGGTGGGGAGGCGCACCACTGATCACGGACCCTGGAGGCAGGCTCTGGCCCATGCCCCTGATCACAGACCCCGGGGGAAGGCTGGGGGTCACACCACTGGCCACGGTACCTGGGGCCATGGCTGTGTTCATCCTACTGGCTACAGAACCTGGCACCAGGCCACTAGCTGTGTCCACTACGGGCTCCTGGCTGAAATCATTTGCTTGTTCATAAACGGGTGCCACGATTGTGGACCCAGAAGGATGCTGCTGGTTCAAAGATATTGGGAGATCGACATTGACCTGAGACATGCTGGGGCCTGCGCTGGCCTGAGAAAACTTGCCCAGTCTGTTGGGCACTGAAGCCCGAGAGAGACCAGGACCCACCTCTGAGGCTTGCTTGTGAATCAAAGGGGCACCTGCCCCAGAGGCCGGGGATGCGATGGGAGCCATGCCACTGGCCCCCTGAAACTGGTTTGGACCCATACCAGTTGCCGCGCTTCTCTGGCACACACTCCCGGTCATGCCCGGAGACAGAGGCCCTGGAGACATACTCAGGAACATACCAGCCGCCAGGGTCGCCCGAGACATATTTGGGAACATGCCGGTAGCCATAGTGCCCGGGGGGATGCCTGTAGCCATGCCCCGGAACAGGGTCCCAGGACACACACTGGTTCCCCGGTCTAGACAAGAGTCCTCACCACTAGCCCCAGATGCCTGGTAGAGATTTGGGGTGGAGAGAGCGAGAGCAGAATGTTCAGGGACGCTTGGGCGCCCCCCACTGACTCCGAGTGGCTGATGAAACGCCAGCGACACCTGGCTGAACTCATGGGCCTGGGGGTTTGAGGCCACCCCGCCAACCATTGTGGGATCTTGACAGGGGGCCATCCTGGGGGCCACGGGTGACTGGCTCAGGTCTCGGCCCGTGCTGCCAGGGGCAGAAGAATATGATGTACTCAGGGGGGCTTCAGTCACAAATGACGGATGACGCAGACTGGGGGCCACTGCATTCACCCTTGATGGTAGATTTGAATCCACTTTAGGGGCCCAACCTGATTGACCAGCGGCACAACCCACACCAGCAATTACTGATGGCTGGAAGAGGCTGAGGGGCCCCCGATTGGCCACAAACGGCTGGGCTAGGCCTGGGGCCACCCCACCGGCCATAGGTGGTGGGCCTAGGCTAGAGACCATCACACAAGCCACTGATGGTGGGGCTAGGCTGGGGGCCACCACACAGGCCACTGATGGCTGGCCTAGGCTGGGAGCCACTCCACTGGTCACTGATGTCTGGGGTAGGCTGGGGGCCACCACACAGGCCACTGGTGCCTGAGCTACGGTGGGAGCCTCCCCATCAGTCACAGATGGCTTAGCTAGGCTGGGGGCCACCCCAGCAGTCACAGATGGCTGGGCAAGGCTAGGGGCCACCCCACCAGTCACAGATGCCTGGGCTAGGCTGGGGGCCACCACACTGGTCACAGATGGCCGCACTAGGCTGGGGGCTACCCCACCGGTCATAGATGCCCTTGCTAGGCTGGGGGCCACCGCACTGGTCACAGATGCCCGTGCTAGGCTGGGGGCCACCCCAGCCGTCATAGATGCCTGGGCTACGCTGGGGGCCACCCCACTGGTCACAGATGCCCTTGCTAGGCTGGGGGCCACCGCACTGGTCACAGATGCCCTTGCTAGGCTGGGGGCCACCCCACCGGTCACAGATGCCTGGGCTAGGCTGGGGGCCACCACACTTGTCATAGATGCCTGGGCTAGGCTGGGGGCCACCCCACCGGTCACAGATGCCCGGGCTAGGCTGGGGGCCACCCCACCGGTCATAGATGCCTGGGCTAGGCTGGGGGCCACCCCCCCGGTCACAGATGGCCGGGCTAGGCTGGGGGCCACCCCACCGGTCATAGATGCCTGGGCTAGGCTGGGGGCCACCCCACCGGTCACAGATGGCCGGGCTAGGCTGGGGGCCACC
>CM052898.1:10313704-10361784 GCA_028534135.1 Potos flavus
CACCCCCCCTGTCACAGATGCCTGGCCTAGGCTGGGGGCCACCCCCCCGGTCACAGATGGCTGGGCTAGGCTGGGGGCCACCCCACCGGTCACAGATGCCTGGGCTAGGCTGGGGGCCACCCCACCGGTCACAGATGCCTGGGCTAGGCTGGGGACCACCCCAGCGGTCATAGATGCCTGGGCTAGGCTGGGGGCCACCCCAGCGGTCACAGATGCCTGGGCTAGGCTGGGGGCCACCCCACCGGTCACAGATGCCTGGGCTAGGCTGGGGACCACCCTACCGGTCATAGATGCCTGGGCTAGGCTGGGGGCCACCCCACTGGCCATAGATGCCTGGGCTAGGCTGGGGACCACACCCCCGGTCACAGATGCCTGTGCTAGGCTGGGGGCCACCCCACTGGTCATAGATGCCTGTGCTAGGTTGGGGACCACAGCACCGGTCACAGATGCCCGTGCTAGGTTGGGGGCCACCTCACTGGCCATAGATGCCTGGGCTAGGCTGGGGACCACCACCCCAGTCACAGATGCCTGTGCTAGGCTGGGAGCCACCCTACCGGTTGCAGATGGCCGGGCTAGGCTGGGGGCCACCCCACTGGTCACAGATGGCTGGGCTAGGCTGGGGACCACCACCCCAGTCATAGATGCCTGTGCTAGGCTGGGAGCCACCCTACCGGTTGCAGATGGCCGGGCTAGGCTGGGGGCCACCCTACTGATCACAGATGGCTGGGCTAGGCTGGGGGCCACCCCACCGGTCACAGATGGCTGGGCTAGGCTGGGGGCCACCTCACCCGTCACAGATGGCTGGCCTAGGTTTGTGGCTACCCCACCAGTCATAGATGGCTGGGCGAGGCTGGGGTTCATCCCACTAGCCCACGATTTCTGGCCCAGGCTGGGGTTCACCTTACTACGCGCAGATGGCTTAGTTAAGCTGGGGACGACCTTACTAGCCATCAGTAATTCAGATGGGCTGGCAGTGACCTTACTGACCACAAATGGCTGGCCTGGGTTTGGGGCCACCTTACTGACTACCGATGGCTGGGATAGGCTTGAGGTCAGCCTCAAGGCCAAGGATGGCTGCTGATACATGGCGGGGACCACATTATCCAAGGACCGACTTCTGGTCAGTCCCATCCTGTAGGATTTCTGAGCCAACCTTTCCGTCGGACCCATGGAGCTTTGGCCTGAGAACATATCCCTCTCCTCCTCATCATTTGAGCCCCAGTGGACACTCAAGGTCACGCGGCCGGACACTGAGCTGTGGTGCAGAATGGGGATCAGCTCTGAGCCTGCAGAGGGCTGGGGGTAGAGGTTTGGAGACGTATGTCCCCGGCCTCCTCTCTTGGTTTCTTCCCCGTCTCTAGGCCTCTGGGGACTCCCCACAGCCTCTCCAGAGAGGAGGGTATCGAAGCTGGCCTCCCAGGACTCCTCCTCCACCAGGTCGATGGCCGTCAGACTGGCCACAGACATAGTGGAGAGGCTGAGTGAGCTGCCGCTGGGCAGAGAGCTCTGAGAATTACTCACATTTGGGCCATAGTCTGTGGAGCCCTGGGAGAGGCTCCCGGCCATGTCATTGTCTGGACCCTGGGGCAAACTGGCCGCCAGTTCATTGAGTATACGGCCAGTGCCTTGCTCCGGTGGGCAGCGCGCCCTGGAACCAGTGCCCAGGGTTCGAGTCCTCTCCTGCCTGGGGATGGCTGTACGGGAAAGCATGCGTGCCGACCTGCTGCCTGCGGAGGCTGGGAACACGCCGGCATCCGCCTGAGTCTTGAGCGCCCAGAGATGACCCGGAGCCATGGAGTCGGGCAAGAGACCCAGGGTTATGTCACCAGCCTTGGGGGTGTGGGGTTGGCTTAGGGACACTTTGCTCCCACTGGCAGCCCTCAGTGCACCCGGGGTCGCCTTGTTGATCCTCCCCCTAGTGTCCATGGAGGCCCGTTTGTGATTTGGGGACTGAGTTTTCTGCACGGTCTCCTCTCGGAGCACGGAGGGCTGTCGTGGGGCTTTGGCGGAGGCTCGGTACGTGCTGGAGGGCACCTTGTTGGCCCCAGGGGACTGACACCAACAAACAGATCCTGCGTAGGCAGCGGTGCACTGGTGGGAGTGCGCAGCCCGCCCTCGCCCCGCCCCTCGGGCCAGCGCACCCGAGGCCGCTGGGCCCTCCCTTGACGACGCCCACGGACGCGGGGCCACCCTGCTGACCGCATGTGGCTTATGGGAGCTCGGGGCCGCGCCACCAGCCACCACGGACTGCTGGCTGGTGCTTGGGCCCACGCCATTGGCAATGAGCGGCTGCCACAGACCGGGCGGCGGCTGCAGGTGGGGTGGCTTGGGCAAGCTGGGGCCCGTGTCACTCTCCACAGTGTTGAGATCTGATGCCAATTCACTGGCCCCTGGGGGCAGGCACACGTTTTCCTCACCGAGCGCAGGGCTCAGATGTAGGTCTGAGGAGGAGCCCCTGCTGGGGTCCAGAGCAGCGATCAGGGGGTACTGATGAATGGCAGTGATCACTCTACTGACCAGGCAGGCACCCACAGAGACCACCGGCGAGCAGGGTGACCCCCCGAGCACTTTGGCCCCATCCCCCATCTCTTCCAAGAACCCGGCAGGCCAGCCTGGGAAGAAGCCCTCCCAGGCCCCGTTCTGGGGAACCCTGACCTTGCTGGGCTGTCTCACGGGCCCTAGGGTGGGCCCCCACGCGACCGATGGGCTCCCCCTGTAGTCCACCTCCACCGGGGCCGGGATCACAGTCATCCTGCTTCCTGCTGTTTTCGAGGCGGCCTTGGGGAGGACGACGCCAGTCCTCAGGACCGCCTGAGACAAAGACTGGCTCAGGACGGCGCCCAGCTCCCCCTGACACAGGGCCTGGCTCAGAGCGGCCCACTCCTCCTCCGTCAGGGCCTTGCTGAGCATGTCCGCCAGCTTTCCCTGCTTGGCCTTGGTGAGTTCTGCCCGCAGCTCGCCGGGGGAAAGGGTACGGGACAGCGCGAGGCCCAGCTCGCCCCAGGAAAGCACTTTCATCAGCGCCGTGCCCAGCATGCCTTGCGGCAGGGCCTTGGCCATCGTGGAGCCCAGGACTTTCTTGGACAGGGCCTGGTTCAGGGCTGCCCTCACTTGCCCCTGGGAGAGGGCTTTGGCCAATAGGGTGCGGAGATCCTCCTGGGAGCCCAGCTCGGCGGCCAGCTCGGCGCACAGGGAGGCGAGCTGGGAGGCGGCCAGCTCTTCTGGGCAGGGTGTGGCTGGGCCGGGCATGGGCGACGGGGCCCGGGTGGCCCCACTGTCACCCCAGGATTCAATGTTACAGGTGGGGTGTCCGGCAGATGCCGGCAGAGGCACCAGCATGCTCTGGGTCTCGGGAGGCGCCTGGAGTGGGCCCTGGGTGGCTTTGCCCTGCGCGTAGCTGTGGGGCTGGATCTGGGTCAGACTGTCCTTTGGCTTGGCTCGGGGCAGAGTGCCCAGGGCACCGGAGTGCTGGCAGGGCTGGGCGGAGGCCTTGAACCCAGCCAGGAGTGGCTGCGACTGGGTCTTGCCGCTGAGCTCGGCAGCTTGGTGGGCCGTGTAGAGGCACTCAGCTGTTTCTGTGACCAGCTGGGCCTGGGACTGCACCTTGGTCAGCCCGCTGGACAGATGCGCTTGAGACTGGACCTTCATCACTCCGCTGGCCAGATGCGCCTGGGACTGTGCCTTGGTTAGACATGTGCCCAGATGTGCAAAGGATGGGGCCTTGGTCAGCTTGGCAGGTGGCTGGCCCTGGGACAGGGCCTTGGACAGACACGCACCCGTGTGTGCCGGAGCCTGAGTTGGGGTCAGCTTGGCAGGTGGCTGGCCCTGGGACAGGGCCTTGGACAGACACGCACCCGTGTGTGCCGGAGCCTGAGTTTGGGTCAGGTTGGCGGGTGGGTGGCCCTGGGACAGGGTCTTGGACAGACACGTGCCCGGGTGGGCCTGGGGCAGAGCCGCCGTCAGTTCCACCAGCAGCTGACCCTGGGACGGGGCTGTGGTCACGCAGGTGGCCAGCCGCTCCTGCGGTAGCACTTTGGACAGGCAGGTTTCTAGATGTGTCTGGGGCGGGACCTTGGCCGGACACGGGGCCAGCTGTGCCCGGGGCAGGACCACGGCCGTTTCCACGGGCACGTACACCTGGGACCGAACCTTCACAACGTCTGTCCTCAGCTGTGTCTGTAATGAAGACTTGTTCCTATCCTCGGCCATTTTCGCCCAGGGCGAAGCCCGGGACATTTCGATGGCCACACTCGTACTAGACACTGTTTCCGTTTTCACCTGCTTCTGGGAGAAGGCTTTCATTCTTTCAGCTTCCAGAGAAGGCCTGGCTGGAGCCTTGGGGGCCCCAGCCCCCAGATGTGGTCCGTTAAAATATTTGACCTTTCCCTCAGCCAGGTAGGAGTGAGAAGAGATCCGGACCATCCCGGCTGTCTGCTTGGCGTTCACCACGGCCTTGGCCTTGGGTCCGCTCAGACACGTGTGGGATGAGGCGTTGGGAATCCCAGCTGCCGCAGCTCCCGGAGCCGAGGACTTCAGATTTCCGGCTGCTGAGGGCGGCAGGCACAGGGTCTTGAGGATAGCGGCCATGGAGCGAAATTGGGCTGGGGTTTTGGTGACCATGGCTGCCAGACGAGTCTGGGGAGGGTTCTTGGTCACGGAGGCCCCCGGGAGCATCTGAGATGGAGTCTTGGCCATGGCAGGGGCTGGACACGTCTGCAGAGGGGTCTTGGTCATCGGGGCTGCTGGGCGCATCTGGCCTGGAGTCTTGGCCATGGCGGGCACTGGGCACGTCTGGGGTGGAGCTTTGCCCATGGTGGCCACGGGCCGTGTCTGGGTTGGGGGCTTGATCATCGAGGCCAAGAGGCATATCTGCGGTGAGATCTTGGCCATCATGGCTGCCGGTCGTGTCTGGGGTGAAGTGTTGGTCATTGAGGCGGTTTGTCGCATCTGGGTAGGCATCTTGGACATCGGGGCTACTGGGCATGGCTGGGGTGGGGTCTTGTTCACTATGGCCCCCAGGCAAGACTGAAGTGGGGTCTTGGTCATGGTGGCTGGCTGGGATGTCTGGGGTGAAGCCTTGGCCATCGCAGCCACCGGGCACGTCTGGGGTGGGCTCCTGGCCATTGGGGCCACCAGGTACGCCTGGGGTGGGGCCTTGGTTATTGTTACCGGGGGCGCTGAGCACTGCGGGGGCGGGGTCTTGTTCATCATGGCCGCCAGGCACGACTGGAGCGGGGTCTTGGGCATCGCGACTGCAGGGTACGGCTGGGGTGGGGTCCTGGTCACAGCAGCCGCTGGGTACATCTGGGTTGGGGTCTTGGTCATCCGGGCCGCTGGGTATACCTGGGGTGGGGTCTTGGCTATTGTCACTGTGGGCGCAACGCATGGCTGGGGCAGGGTCTTGCTCATCGCAGCCGCAGAATACATCTGGGGCGGGGTCTTATTTATCACAAGGGCTGGGCCTGTCTGGGGTGTGGCTTTGAAGACCTCTGTCTCCACGTGGGCCTGGGTCTGGGTCTTGAGAGACCCGTGAACTGCCTGGGCATACCTCCCACACGGGGGCGGCCCTGGGGCTCCTGCCTTGCTGGCTCTGGAGGTTACTTGCTTGGTCTTCACTATGTCCCCTTCTACGTGGACAAGGCAAGCATTTCTGATGGTTCTCGTCATCGGGCACGGGTGGCACTTTGCATCCAGACTCACCGGACATGGCAGTCTGATGGCAACGGTCTGGTGGGGCAGGAAGGTGACGCTGGGGCCCCCGGTGGACCCAGGCGCCTGCGTGCCAGGCTGGGGAGCACCCTGGGCCCGGAGCAGGGCCAGCTGGTGGGGGCAGGTGGCCAGGCTGTCGGAGGAAGGGAACTGGGTCTCCTTGCTCACCATGACGGGCTGGGTCACGGGGGGCTTGCCCTCTCCTGGATGCTGGAACCGCACCTGCTGGGGGGCGTGGTAAGGGATGTCACCCTCCTCCACGCTCACTTTCTTTTCCACCGGCTTGCCAGACCGGAGGAGCCGCCTGGTGTTGAAGCGTCGCCAGGCCTCCTGGATGGCCTTTGCTGCCATCATCTGGGAGATCAGCTTTTGCCGGAGCCGGTAGCCCCTCCAGTTGGCTTGGATGAGGGTGGCCGCCCGGGACAGCATCATGTCCATCTCGTCTACCAGCACGTTCTTGAAGGCCTGGCTCTCGACCACAGCCCGCAGGCGTGGGATGTGACGAGGCACCATCATGTCCTTGTCATGCTGTTGCAGAGGGGTCTCCCTGGACGCAAGTGTCTTGTGCCGAGGCTGCGGACTCAGACTCAGTGTCCCTGCTTTGTCTTGGAGATTGGAGACGGACTGGGGCTGGCAGAGGCTCTGCCCATCGGGTGACAACTGTAGCTGTGTTGCTTCCTGCATCGTCTTGGTTCCTGGGCGGGTCAGCTCTGCCTGCGGAGGGCGGCAGGGAGGGGGACAGAGAGGGGGATCATACAGAGGAGAGGGCTCCTGGCTGGAGCAAGCGTTCCGGGGACCTACAGCTTCTCGTTCCTGACACCTTGCAAACTTCCTCCTCTCCTTTGCAGGCCCCCCTCTCTCCCAGCCACCTGCCCCGGTGGCCTTCGGCACCTGTCTCCCTTGTGATCCTGTGGCCACTTTGACGCTGCCAACAGCGCGCGTTCTCAGCTGAATGGCCAACCACCTTCTTGCTTTTTGAATTTCCTTTATATCTGGAGCGTACTGTGACTATAGCACTGATCACACTGTTTGGGAAATTTCCTATTTGTGTGTGTGTGTGTGTGTGTCATTTCCCTGTCCCCATCTCAGTCACAGGGCCTGAGTCTGGGCTGGGAACAGGTGCATGTTGGGTAGGTGGCTAACTTCATAAATGAGTGGCTGAGTGGATTGGAAGTTGGGTAGTAGATGGATGAATGACTAAATACTAAATGGGTAAATCTGGATAAATGAATGGTAGATGCGTTGGAAAGATGGGGAAAGGGTTGTGTGGAAGAATAAGGAGGTAAATGAAGTTGATGAATGAATTGATGAGTAGATCAATAAATAAGGAAATGGACACACGGATGGATGGATGGATAGATGGATCGATGAGTGGGTAAATGAATGAATGAGTGGATGGATGAATAGGAGGTAGGGGGAAAGGGGGAAAGGAGGGAGGAATGGATGGATGGACAGACGAGTGAGTAGAGGACAGATGAGATCTGAGTAGATAAAGGCATGTGTGAATGGAGAGAGCTGAAGGAATTGGCGAAGAGATCAATGAATAAGAGGTAGACTGATGAGTGGCTGGATGGATCAGTGCATGGATGGTGGGGGACTGATAGATGATGGGTAGATCACTGGCAGATGGATGGGTAGAAGAATGAGGGGGTGACTGGTTTCCAGAAGCACCTTGGTTCAGAGGGAACTGGGGTACTGCCAAGGAGCCCTTATATGTCACCTGGACATAACACGCTTGTTGGGCAGAAGCCCCCACCCCCACCCCGACCCCCTTGGCTGAAAGAGCCATTGGCTGAAAGAATTGGCTGAAAGAGCCGATTCCTTTCCCAGACATCTTCATACCTTGGAGGGCCATAGAGTTGGAGGAGGAGCAGGAGGAGGAGGTGCAATCTCAGAGGCCAGCTTGCAAGAGGAAGCAGCCTTCATTCAGCCCTTCATCCCATGCAACGTGCAGCAACACTGCCCTGGGCTGTCTCTGTCCTCAAGACCAATGTGAGAAGCAATGTTAAAAGAGAAACAAAAACAAAAACAAAAAACCCTAACATCTCAAAACAAAAGCCAAAAACTTTTAAGTCCACAAAAATGAATGTACAAAGAAGTTTATAGTCGTGTTCTTTTGTATGTAAAAGCAAAACAACTAGAAATAACCAAAAAGATGATTGCTGGGGGATCAGTTGTAAGTACGTAAAGGAGGATGTTCAAAGATGTTCATCACTGTATTGTTTATAAAGAGTAAAAATTGAAAACAACTCAAATGCACAGTGGCTTAAATTAAACAGAATATTCATACAGTGGTATGCTATTCAGCCATTAAAAATGGTGTCCAGAGCCACAAAAATGGTTAAAATTGAAAAGGTGGACACGTCATGACCAATGGGGAAATTGTCAGTGTCTTGAAGGCAACTTGTCAATTCCACCCTGATATTTACATTCAAGAGGTGCAAGGGTTGGCATTCACCCCAAACCAGAAACCATCCAAATGCCCACTGATGGAAGACTTAAATTCAATCATATCAGTAACTGACATGATAATAGACTAAAAACTTTAAGACAAAGATGATCAAAATAGATTTGTTTTCAAAGACCCATGTGCTGCTGCCTCCTTTCACAGTAAGTGTTCTAGCTTCACCTATGTGACGGCCTGAATGTCCTGCCCCTGCCCAGTCTTCACCCCAACCCCCAAATGCACTGGGCTCATTCGGAACAAGCATAAGTGTGAACTCAATCATAATAGCAAATGAGCCTGAGGCTGGTTCTCCTGGAGGTGGGCAGAGTCATTGTCCCCATTTCACAGAGGAGGAACCTGAGGCCCAGAGAAGCCAACATACTATATTTCTTACTTCTTTAAGTTATTTCTGATTTGCCTCCCCCATTGGACTATGATAGGACATGGGTAGGGATGTCTCTCTCTTTTGTTTGCTGTTGAATCTTCAATGCCTAGAACAGTACCCACAATAGGTGCTCAATAGATGTTTATGGATAGATGCATGGATGGATGGATGGATGGATGGATGGATGGATGGATGGATGGATGGATAGATGGATGAGTGAATGGATGGATAGATGAGTGGATGAATGGATGGATGAGTGGATGGATGGATAGATGAGTAGATGGATGAATGGATAGAAGGAGGGATGGATGGATGAAGGATGAGTGGATAGATGGATGGATAGATGGATGAGTGGATGGATGGATAGATGAGTAGATGGATGGATAGATGGAAGGAGGGATGGATGGATGGATGGATGGATGGATGGATGGATGGATGAGTGGATGGATGGATGAAGGATGAGTGGATGGATGAATGGATGGGTAGATGGATGGATAGATGAGTAGATGGATGGATGGATGGAAGGAGGGATGGATGGATGGAAGGATGGATGGATGAGTACCACCCAAGCCTCAGATCTTAGAATAGCTTCAGGATCTGAACTGTGTATCCCAGATTCTGCGGTTTCACCAACCACGTGGTTCAGCCCTTTCAATGAACTCAACCAGAATGAGCGAGCAAACAGACAGCAGAGTGAGAGGAATGTTATTACACGGGACAGGAAAAAGAAATAGGGACTCCCTGACATGTAAGCCAAGTGACTGGCTTGCCAATTTTGAGTAAACCCCTCTGAGTCTCAGTTTCCTTGTCACATGAGCTAAGACCACTTTCCCAGCGTCCCAAGGAAACATAATAGGCTCTCCAGGCTGGGACCCCAGATGGACAAACCCACCATCAGGTTTGGGGGGGCCCCAAAAGCCCCTGCTCTGAGGGGCTGAGAAGCTGACCCACTTCTTGAAGTGGCCTGGAGGGCCGAAGGGGGCTCTGAGGATGCTGGGGGCCAGGGGAGAACAATCCAGTCTCCGTGTACCCCCTACCAAACCCTCCACCAGCCCCACTCACCTGCCCCTGAAGCTGAACCCACCAGCCCGAATGGCCAGCCTTGGGGCCCTGGTGCCACAATGGCTTTGTGACTCACAGCTAAGTTCCAGCCAATCCCCATCAGCTCCTGGGGGAAGGGGGTTCTAGAAGGCTGACCCAATGTAGGGAGCAGGACTTAGACCAGCGCTGAGGGTCATGGCGGTTGCTTTACTACCTGCCTTCCCTGAACAGAAAATTAGGGCTCTGAGCAGAGAGGGGGCCCCAAATTCTTCCCCTACATGTGTCTCGAGGCAAACTCAGTCTCACATACTTTGGCCATTTGCCAAACAACTCACTTTTTGTTGTTGTTTTTGTTTTTTTTAAGATTTTACTTTTAAGTAATCTCTACACCCAATGTGGGGCTCGAACTTACAACTCCGAGAACCAGAGTCACGCGCTCTACCGACTGAGCCCGCCGGGTGCCTCTGAACACTTAATTTTGTAGTGGGATCTGACCTGGGCCTGGGGATACACACAACTCAATTTGGAGATGTGAAATGGCTAGGAAGGAATCAAAGAGGGGCTGGATGGGCTGAGTCCCACAGGAGGAGGAGGAGGAGTCATCGGAGAGCTGGGGGAAAGGCATCCCAGGTGGAGGACACAGCACGGGCAAAGGGCCCAAGGTGAGAAGAGGTTTGGCACGATTAGGGAACGTAGAGGCTGGTGTGGTTGGAAGTGAGGGAGAAGAGGGCCGGGAGGCGGAGTACTGAATAGGTGGGGCCTCAGAGAGGAGTCCAGGAGCTTGGGTTCTATGGCGCCTGGGTGGCTCAGTCGTTAAGTGCCTGCCTTGGGCTCAGGTCATGATCCCAGGGTCCTGGGATCGAGCCCCGCATCGGGGCGCCCCCGCTTGATGAGCCTGCTTCTCCCTCTCCCTCTGCCTGCCACTCCCACTGCTGTATTTTCTCTGTGTCAAATAAATAAATAAAAATCTTTAAAAAAAAAAAAAAGAGTTTTGGCTTTATCCAAGAAGGCCCCCCGGGGAGCCACGAGAGGGTCGAGAGCAAAAGAGGCACAGTTCGTACTCTGATTGGCATTCTAAAAGTCCAGGCGGGTATCTGTGTCTTGCTCTGAGGATGAGGGCTCCTTAGGGTGGGGCTGGGGCCAAGGTCCCTTGGGATCCCCATATGGGCTGGCAATAGTGGGTATTAACTCTGAGCCACAGTCCTGAAGGGGAAAGTGAGGCCACCGTCCCCGTCCACCTCCCGGGGCTGGGCCCATGCCTGGTATGAATCACTGCTGGCTGGGCTGGGGCTGACACACTTCTTGGCCTCAGTTCAGCAGGGTCCTGCCAAAGCCACACCGCCTGGCCCGCAGCCTCGGCCTCGCTTCCCCAGGGAGCCACTGGGAGGCACCAGAGAAAGAGGCTGGCAAGCAAGGGACACCCAGCCTCACACGGCAGAGATCGCCTCATCTTCCCCACGCTGTGGCTGTAGCTCTGGGCAAAACCAGAGACATGACAGTTGGACAGGACTTATGTCCTTGGTTTCAGCGACGACCAGGACGGCTCCCATCCACGCCTCCACGCCCTCCGTGAGCTAAACACAAATCCAGAGTGGGTCAGGACAATAATGATGGAAGCAGAGGGCACTCTGGGAACCCAATAAGGCCCAGCCTGGGGGTTGTCGAGGACCAGGAGGGCAAACACAGCTTTGGAGGGCAGATCAGCTGGGTAGTTGAGGGAAAAAGTGTTATCAGACTTGTAGCCATGCAAAGGCCCTGAGGCCAAAAGGGAAGGAAGTAGAGTTTGGGTAGGGAGGTGCCTGGAGCGACAATGATCTTTCCAGGGCCAAATGCACTCAAGGACTTTTTTCCATAAAGGTTTCAAGTAGGGAGTCAGATTTGTGGTTCCCAAAAAGCCCCATGTCACATGCTAGTGAAAACATAGGGCCTCCACTTAGACCCAAGTCTCCTGGTCTTTTTTTTTTTTTCTTTTAAGATTTATTTATTTGACAGAAAGCGCATATGAGAGTTAGCACAAGTGGGAGGGGCAGAGGGAGGAGAGAGAATCTCAAGCAAACTCTTGAGTGCGGACCCCAATGTGGGGTTCGATCTCAAGACCCTGAGATCATGACCTGAGCCCAAACCCAGTTGGACGCCTAACCGACTGAGCCACCCAGGCACCCTGCCCTGGTAAATATCTTTTCTATGCTAATAAGATGAGTGGTGCCCTGGGGACCAGCAGATAGCTTCAGCATGGGGGCTGGTCCCCAGAAAGACGGAGGCATTAGACGGTTGGAGGTTTCAGCCGCACCTCCCAGACCTCCTGGGAGAGGAGAGGGGCTGGAGATTGAACGAATCACCAAAGGCCAGTGATTTAACCAATCGCGCCTATGGAATGAAACCAGCCAGGGTCGGAGAGCTTATTTGGTGAAAACGTGGACAGACTGGGAGGGCGATGTGCCCACACAGGGAATGGAAGTCCAAAGCCCCTTCCACTGTACCTTGCCCTCTGCGTCTCCTCCACCTGGCTGTTCTTGAGTCGTAGCCTTTATAATAAACCAGTAATACAGACATCTGGGTGGCTCAGTCCGTTAAGCGTCTGCCTTCAGCTCATATCATGGTCCCGAGGTCCTGGGATCAAATCCCGCATCAGGCTCTCTGGTTAGCGGGCGGACTGCTTCTCCTTCTCCCTCTGGCCCTCCCCACCACTCGTACTCTCTCTTTCCCTCTCTGTCTCAAATAAATAAATTAAATCTTAAAAGTAAATAAATAAGCCAGTAATAGTAAATAAAGCACTTTCCCAGTTTCTGTGAACTGTTCTAGCAAATGATCAAAACTGGGGTGGGGGTGGGGAAACCCTTGGTTTAGGGCTTACTGTTCCAAAGTCCAGGTGGCAACCAGAGACTTCCAAATGGCATTGAAGGGAGGGCAGTGTTGTGGGGCTAATCCTCCCGCCTGCTAACTCCAGGTAGTGTCAGAACTGGATTGTAGGGGCGCCTGGTGGTGTCTAGAAAACGGAACCGGTGGGTATGGGGAAACCACCCCCCAACATATTTGGCATCAGGATTACGAGTAAAAGAGTTCAGAGGGCCTCGGCAGATCTCCCGACCTCCTGGGCCTCCCCTTCTCTGTAGGTTGGGGGTGCATGGGGAGCCCTTGAGTATCATTCATTATTCTTCACCAAACTGATAATGGGAGATGTTACCTGGACATGAACGTACCCATTGCAAAGCAGACAAGGTAGAGGGGGCAAGGGGAGAGGACTTGGTTGGGGTTACACGGTGGCAAACTGGCACCCAAGTTGAGATTCAGTCTCCTGAGGAGCGAAGTTCTGGCCCCAAAGCATGGTTCTTGGTCTCCTGTGTCAAGACGCCCTCGCCTCCGCTTCGGCCTCGCACTGCTGGGCCCCCTCGTGAAACGTCGGCCTGAGGGCCGTGCAAGATGAGGTCATGCGGTTAAAAACCAAACCCCAAAGCAGATCTCGAAGCGTTGAAAAGTAGGCAGCCGAGGTGATCAGGAGGAAGAGGAAACAGGCAGGTGGCGAGGCCTCGCCCTTTCAATGGCAGAGGGACGGTGGGCAGGTGCTGTTCCTTCTTTGCACCTGTACCCCCATCTGTAAAGCAGGCACAATTCACCTGCCTTCCCTAACAGGGCTGGGTATACAGCTGGTGCTCAACACATGCCCACCAGCTCGACTTGCCCTGTGTCCTTGACCATCGATGCCTAGGTCCCTCCAGGTACCAAGTGAGGCAGAGATCCAAGGCCTGGAGTCTTTTGCCCACAAAACAGCAAGGGTCAAGGTAGGCAAGGGATGAAGGCAGCCCAGAGGTCAAGGCTCTGGAAGTGAGCAGCCTAAGGTCCCGCAAACTCCTAAAAATTTCAGGCTGTGTGACCTCAGATCACTCAACCTCTCTGAACAGGAGTTTCCTCAAAATGAGAGACTAGGATGTTGGGAAGGGAAAGGTGTTCAGGGAGTACTTGGAAAATCCTGAATCCAAGTCAGTGCCCTAAGCAGAAGGTCCCACAGAACGTAGCTACACCACCCATCCTGGAGGCACACTGCCCCAGTCCGATCCCGCCTGGGCCACTTTCCTTCTGGCCCTGGGACTCAGCATCCCCCACCCACCAGACAATAATAAAAGCTTGCGCTGAGCACCAACTGTAAGCCTAACACTGCTCTATGAACAAACTGTTAATCCTCCAACTTCACGGGGCAAGCTTACAACTGTTCTGCCCATTTTACAGACAGGGTAAGAGAGGCCCGAAGGTTCAAGTTTCTGCCTTTTCCTACCCGCCTGGGACTGGGCTATCCTCTTTCCATCTGTAGTCTCTCTTTCCTAAAGGGGCCACCCGTGGGCTCGCTAGTTCCAAGCGCTGGCTGGAGATCCCAGTATCCCTCACCTAACCCGGACACGGGTCGGCCCCAAGCCCGGGAGCGCCTAGATGGCGCTCGTTGAGCGCCAGATGTGCGGGGCCCCTCCCGAACTCCGGCTCTCCTCCGAGCACAGGCGGAGGGAGGAGGGGGAAGAGGCTAGAGAGGGGGGAGGGGAGCGTGCGAGCCAGGCCGGGCCCAGCCCATCAGGCCCCGGCGGGGGAAGAAGGAGGCAGAGAGCCGAGCTGGCGTAACGAGACTTTACTGAAAACAGAAAACCGGGCGAACCAAGGATTACAAACAGGAATGTGGGCTCGTAGCAAAACAAAACAAAACAACAGAACAAAAAGGGCGGGAGGAGGGATGTCAGAAGGACGGATGAGGGGGAGCAAGAGCGAGGAAAGGGAAGGGAGGTTTTTTTTTTCTTCTTCCCATTTCTTTAAAAAACCAACACAAGAAAAAACACACACACACAACCGTTTGTTCCCATGTAGAAACATAAATAGGGCAGAATCGAACACTCTGTTCTTCTCTCTTCCAAAGGCAAAAAAAAAAAAAAAGTAAAAGGAAAGGCAGGGTTTGAGGCTGCGCCCCCTCGGAGCCCCCTTCGGCGGCGGTGTGTACAAACGGGCTGCCGAGGCGCGCGGGTTTGTGCAACACTGGGTGGCCGCGCTCGGGGAACAGAGGCAGCGCGAGGGCGGGGGGTTCATGCGCTTGCCCCCAGGAGCAGGGGGTCCAGCTTGTCGAGTCCGAGGCGCCCTCTTCGAGTCCTAGGCACCATCGGGGGGTCCTCAAGGACCGCACCCTCTCGGAATCCTGGCACCCTCGGGAGGGGGATGTCCCCGGGGCCGCGCCCTCTCCGAGTCCGGGGCGCCCACGTACCCCACCCCCACGCGATCCCGCCTCCCGGGGAGGGGGGCCGCGCATGCGCCCCGCGCGCGGGCTCAGTACGCGGACACCTGGTGCTGGGGCAGCAGCTGGCAGCCGCTGTTGACGTGGCTGAGGACCTTCTGCTTGAGCTGCGCCACCTGCTCCCGCAGCAGGCTCGCTGTGGACGCCAGCTCCGTGTTCTGGCTCTTGAGCGTCTTCACTTTCTCCTCGAGGCGCGAGATGCGCTCCAGCTTGCGCTTGCGGCACTTAGAGGCAGCGATGCGGTTGCGCAGCCGCTTGCGCTCCGCCTTAATGCGCTCCTGCGTGTCCATGTCGATGGGCGACAACGGCGGGCTCTCGCCGAAGCTTGGCACGTCGGGCACCGTCTGCGGCTCATCCTTGAGCGCAGTCAGGCGGGGCGGCCCCAGCGCGCCTGGGGGCGGCGGTGGAGGGAAGGGCACAGGCTCGGCGGCGAAGGCGACCGTTGCAGCACCCCCCGAACCCCCGGTGCCGCCCGCGTAGCTGCTCAGGTTCGCGTAGACGGGCGCCTCGGGCGTGGCTGCCGCCGGGGCCAGTTCGCCAGGAGGCGCGGGGCCCGCAGCCGTGCTCGAGGGTCCCCCGGCAGCCGCCGCAGCGGAGGCCGCGCCCGTGCCCAGCTGGTTCTGCTTGTGCAAGTCCTCCAGGGCCTTGACGAAGCCCTCGGCAAACTCCTGCTCCTCGCTGGCCGCCACCTTGGGGTAGAGGAACTGAGTGCTCGTCGGCGTGGTGGTGACCAGCCCGTTGGACTGGATGATGAGGCGCTCGAGCTCGGGCGAGGCGAGCTTGAGCAGCCCCAGGTCGGGCGAGGCGAGCAGGCCGTCGGGGGGCGCCGTGCCTGGGGCGCCGTCGGTGCGCAGGGGGGCAGGGGGCGGCGCGGCCGTGGGTTTGAGCGCCGCCGCCACCTGCTCGCTCAGGCTCAGCGTCAGCGCATCTTTCTTCATCATGCTGCCAGTCGCCGCCGTCGGGGGCGCCCCGGGGAACAGGCGACCCGGGGACGCGAAGCTACCACCGCCGCCACTGCTACTGACGCCGCCGCCCAGGCCGCTCAGCGCCTCATCGCCGTAGAAGGGTGTTTCCATCCTCCGCCTCCCCCGCCGCGCCGGCCCGGGGGGGGGAGGGGGGAGTGGCCGCGGCCGCCCGGGGGGCCTGCGCCCCCCCGTCCGCTCGGCCCTGCGCCCGCCCCGGCCGTGGCCGCTGCGCCCGGCCCTCCGCTGGCGGCGGCTCCTGCGCCGCGCAGTTCGCGCGCCTTCTTATAGCCTCGGCCCAGCGCGATGAGCTCACTGCCCCCGCTCGCCATTGGGCGTGGGTGACGTCGCTCATTTGCATGGTGGGGCGGGGCTAAGCCGCTGACGCCCCCCTGGCTGCCGTTGCCCCGGTGACGCGCGGTAAACCGCACAACAGCGCGCTGCCTTGTGGGTTGACGTCATGGGGGCGGGTCCCGCGTCCGGACCCGGTTACCCCGCCCCGGGAGCGCAGCGTACGACCAATGCCCCCAGCGCTGCCTCCCGCCAAGGCACGTCCCGGGTGGCGTGATGAGCCCGGCCACCAGCTGCCTGCCGGTCCCCAAGCCCCGCCCCTTATCCGCGCGTGGGGCCCCGGCTGGGCGGGGGCGGGGGCGGTGCCGGCCTCGGGGGACCGGCGGGGGATGGGGCCCGGATGGATAAATAACTCCAAGGCCCCTCCCGCTCCACTATGCCTACAAGTGCCTTCCTTAGCGCGCCTCTATCCTGGCTCTGGACGGGCTGGGGGCAGAACGCCTTAGGGGGCTGTTCCCGGTGGCTCCCTGGGCGTTTTGGCTAGATCTGCCTTTGTCTCACCTTCACCCCCAAATCTGCGGTGGTGTGTTTGCCCCAGAAAGACGAGGGAGGGGAAAGGAGAGCTGCCAGAAGTTGCTGGAAGCGTTTTGAGCCTGCTACTTCTCACTGAGGAGTCTAAAAGTACGGAGTTCCGACTTCCTGCCTTTACAGACGGGAAACGGAGGCTCCGCAAGGTGCGACCTGGCCAGACCTCTTACTCACCTGGTAGAACTCTGGCCTCCTGCTCCTGGGCAGCCGCCTACATTTTTACTCTGCATCTTCCAGGGCCTGTTGTGGGTCTTGAGGTGAGGGTGGTTGACTACAGGCCCCCGCAGTTTCCTCCTTAGCGGCCCTCCCCTTTCCATTTGTTAAGGCCGGAATCCCAGCTGGTAATTGTTAACTATTTAATTAATACTGTTTTGTTATTGTTAATCCGCAATGGGCCTCCCTAAAGGCTGGCTGGAGATGGGATATGAGGGACGAGGGAAGGAACAACCTGTCCAACACTCCCTAGGGATTCTTGGGACATCTGGGTCTGGCTGACAGCCCCTTCACACAACCCCTCCCTGGCTCCCACCACATTCAGGATGGAGCCAATTTCTCAGCCAGATGGTGGAGGCTGAGGACCCTTCTTCCACTGAACCCCTCTAACCTTTCACCTTCTCTGAGCCCTGGCCTCTCAGCCCATTGCTGCCTCAGGGCCTTTGCATATACTATGCCCTCTGTGCAGGCTCCCTTCCACAGGACAAACTTGTATCCTCAGAGAGGCCCCTCCCACTCACCTTATTCCCATTATAGCCTTGGAAGCATTCAGAATAACAGGGTGGACCAAAAGTTCCTGGAGGGCGGGGACCTTGTCTATCCTGAACCTGCTGGGTCTCCAACATCCGGTACAGCACCTCAGTGTTAAAGGAGAACGCTGCTGGCCTGGTTGCTGCGGCACTTTCTGACCTCGGTTTGTCTGACTTGTCTGTGGGCAAGAACGTTCCCAGCCCCCAACCCCTAGTCTTCTACCTTCCTGCCTGACCTGGCCCTGCCCCTATCTGGGTTCTGGAGCGAAAAGGCTGTCACTATGAGCGAGAGACGTGGCCTGGTAGACAATGACCCAGGGGTATATGTGTCTGTGTGCGCACAGATGTCTGTCTGTGCTCACGTGTGTTCGTGTGTGGATCCCTGTGCCCAGGTGTGTTCACACGTGAGGGTGGGTGTCTGCGTGCCTGTGTGGGTCCATGCATCTAGGTCTGCCTGCCTGTGTGTACCTGTGTGCCTGTATGTGTGTACATATATGTCTACTGGTGAGTATGTATGTGTCCATTTGTGTGTTTCTAGGCACGTAGGTCCCTGTGTCCTCCAGACCTGCCTTCTCAGGTCCCAGCCTGAGCAAAGGGACCCCTGATGGCAGGAGTTGCAGCCCTCAGCCTGTTGCTAACCTTGCTCTGAGACCCCCTCTCTGGGCCTATACCATGGAGCTAGATTGGAGGAAATGGGGCCATGCTTCTCCCCAAGGCAGGACATGATTGGGTGGCCTAGGGAGCCTCCACCCTGACCTTGGGCCTTAACCTTCACAAGTAGGTGAATGGTCTGGTAAACTATGGGCAGAACCTGCCTGAACTGAAAGACTGACCAGCAAACAGGCCTTGGGAAATGGAGGCACAAGGAGCCCACGGCCTGTGACCTCTCTGAGTCAAGGTTTCCTCCTCATGAAAGTAGGAGTGAATAATCTCACCCACCTCATGGAGTCTTGTGATTTTTGTGTTTTATATATATATATATTTTTTTAAATATTTTATTTATTTGACACAGAGAGAGAGATCACAAGTAGGCAGAGAGGCAGGCAGAGAGAGAGGGAGAAGCGGACTCCCCACTGAGCAGAGAGCGTGATGCGGAGCTCAATCCCAGGACCCTGAGATCATGACCTGAGCCAAACACAGAGGCTTTAACCCACTGAACCATCCAGGTGCCCCTATATATATATATTTTTTTTAATTAAGTAAACTCTACCCCCATCATGGGGCTAGAGCTCTCGACCCTGAGATTCGAGAGTCGCATGCGCTACTGACTAAGCCACCCAGGTGCTTTGAGTATTGATTTGCATTAGATTTGAAAAATAGTAAGAACTCTATGTTTTCTATAAGTATTTTCCATTATTATTATTATTATTATTATTATTATTATTAGGCCAACCTTAACTGTGTATGGTTGTTTTGTCTCAGTCTGGAGTCCCCTTCCTTATCCTCCAGGCAAATTCCTACTCATGCTTCAAAACCCAACGTCTCCTCCTCCAAGAAGCCTTCCCTGATGCCCAAGGAGTCCCCTAAGTAGCCCCCCCCCACCATCTGACTGAGCCTGCCCACCATCTTTGTTGGGCTCTGTCTGCTCCAGTTGGGGGAGGGGAGGGTCCTTGAGGCTGGATAGAGAGGACGAGTCTTGGCCCCTAGGTATTTTGAGCGGCCCTGGGTCGACTCTGCCAGCGCGGCTTTTCAAGGCCTGGCTCCTTCAGTCTCCACTGCTGTGCACTTGCTGTTCCCTCTGACCTAATAATTTTTCCTACCTTCTCTTTCCTCCTAGCCAGGGAGCCCTCTGGGACACCTTAGTCTTGCTCTTCTATTTGGACTGACCCTATCCCCACCTAGTCAGGCAGGTCAAGGGGAGCCCTAAATCCACCAACCAATCATTCTCAGTGAACTAGGGATAACTCCCATTCTCTCATTCATTCATTCATTCATTCATTCCCTATACACTGAGCTCCTACTGTGAGCCAAGTGATGGGGACACACGGGAATGACACAAACACCCTCACCTTCCCACCACGGGATCTGAAGGAGGAACCTGTCAAACACAATTTCAAGGAGAATAGTACCCCCTCTGTGGATGGGGGGTTATGTTTTAGAGTTGGGTAATTGGGGTGGAGCACCCCAGGAGGTGATGCTGAATGAAGGAGGAGCTGGAGATAATTTGAAGCCCAAACATCCCAGACAGTGGGAACTGCCAGTGCAAAAGCCCTGGGGCAGACACCAGCTGGCCACTTTGATGGAGAGAGCCGGTGGGGCTGGATTGGGTGAGCCAGGGGAAGCCAGAGGGAGAGAAGGAAAGCAGGCTTCCATGGGAGCCTGGGTAGTATATGGCCCGTGTAGTGGCAGTGGCCCTGGAAATGGGATTGAGGGAGAAGTCGGTCACAGGGCTCAGCCTAGACCCTAATTTTTCCGCCCTTACTCTCCCAACAGCTCCACGACATTCTCCCACTTTCCAGAGCAGCGTCCAGGGAGGGTGCGGGTCGTGCCCCGGGGTCACACAGTCCAGGCCCAATGAAAAACCAGTCCCCAACCCCTACCCTGGGTTGGGAAGGAAAGCTGAAACTAACCCTCCATCCCTCCTCCAGGCGGGATTCGAATCTTCTCCGCTCTGGGGTGTCTCGCTCTCTCTCTCTTTTGAGCGTTGAGATTACCCTTCTTGTTTAAAGCAAACTGCAACTCAGTTTAATGTTTAGTCTTTATTTAAAGACCCAGGGAGCTCAAATCTACTTGATAAAACGGAAAGCCCCAAAGAAAGAGAAAAAAAAGGAGTTAAGCAGGAAGGAGAAAGGGGTGAGGCGGAGGGAACCTCTCAAGGGGGAGGTATGCGGGGGTATCGCTCAGGACCGCGCGGGTCTGGGTAGGGCTCATGGGGAACGTCCTCCAGCGCTTAGGATCCATGGGCTGGTGGAGGTGGGGCTTGCGGGGACCGTCCCCGGGTGGCGGGACCCCGCGAGGGGGCCGGGATAGGGGTGCCGTCTTGGGCCCGGGGGCGCGTCTGGCCTCCGCGCATTCCTAAGGATCGGGTTACCGGCCCACGCGGTGGCCCCTCCCCTCCCCTCCTGCCCCGCTTCCGCCCTCGCCGCGAGCAGGAACCACAGTCACCTCCCCCGTCCTGTGCAGGTGCTTGGCCGGCCGCGGGGAGGGGACCCACACCCAGTCCTCCCGGCCGGCGCTGGCGCTTTCCAGTCTCACGAGACCATTTTACGGACGAGGAAACTGACGCTTCGTCAGCTCCGTTCAGCACTGATGGAACCAGACTGACAGCCCGCTTTACGACCAGTGGCCTGCACCGGTTGACAGCACCCGGAGACCGCAGTGTCCCTAGCCTCCCGCAGGCCGGGATGAGCGGCTCAGCCCCGTGTTCGCTGACTGACCGGCCAGAGTGAATCCGGAAGGGCGCCCGCGCAAAGGAGAAAACAACTTTGAACACCCCCAGCTTCTCCCACCCCCAGGATGGGCAAGATTCCTGCGCTCATCCAGCGAACATTTAATGTGCATCTGCTGTATACCCAGGCCTCCGTTAAGCCCTTTCCCAGGCAGACCTGGGGAAACCTGAAGGTTTGGGGGTCGGAGGGTGGTGAGCTCGACTTCGCTAAACCAACCTGAGAAGCTGATTTGCTTTGGTTTTGTTTTTCTTTCCGCCAACCTCCAGCACCATCATTCAGCCGGTCGACCACCCTCTATTGAGCACCTACTGTATGTCCTGTCCTGTGTGCTGGGCCAGGGTTTTCCACCATCCCTCATCACCCCCTGAGCTGATACTCCCATACGAGACAGGAAATACCCACCATAAATGAAGAAGTATGCTTTAGGCTGATGTCACTATTTCTCCTTTAGGTCGACCCCCTTTTCTGTTTTTACTTCAGTAAATATATTTCAAAAGGGAAACTTCATGTCACCACCAAGAATGGAAAACCAGTTTCTCTTGCCATAAATAGAAAGAAACTGAAAAATGATGAAATGCGAGCAAAACCCAGGAATTCCTTCCTCAGGGACGCTCTGGGATGTCCAAATATCCAGAAAGGATTAAAGGCAGAGAAGCCCCAAGCCAAGCCAAGAAGGGTGTAGGAGGGGCCACAGGGATCCACTTGGTGTTTTTGTCCCTGAGGGCCTCAGCACACAGTAGGTGTTCAATAATGTGCCAAGCTTTGGCAGTGAGCACCTATGACATGTGGGGTTTGCCTGCATCCCATAGCATCCTTCCGGGGCCTTTGAGTTTACTGACCCATTTTCGGGGACAAATGATGGTGATGGTGGCAGGTAGCAGCTCCTTTGGGGGAGACCCCACAGGACCTCTCTGGAGAGACTTCAGGTTGGCTCAGTTAAGTAGAAGCTCCTGCTTCCTCCTCAAGACCTTGGGGCTGTCCCCACCCACGGTCCCCTGACAGCCTTCTGCAATGAGCCGTGGGCCCCTGACGTCCTGGCCAAGCTGCCCAGGGATTAGGGAGGGGGAAATGTGTGAATCAGTAAGTATGAATTAAATAAGTAAAGGAATTAATGCGTGGATGGAGGAATGGATGATTTGGTGAAGTAATGAATGGATGAGCGAATTAATGGATGAGAGGATGCATCCCCGCCCCCAAGATGGGAAACCCACTCCCCACATTTTTCCTTAATAGCCCCACGCCAGCACTGCTAAGAGGGACATCTGTCCACGGTTTTCAGAGGGACAAGCTAGCTCTGAGCAAGCAGGGCTCCATGCCCCCCATTTCCAGAGGGCAGATTGGAATACAAGTGGCCCCGCTCGCTCACCGTGAGCTGCAGACAGAGGGCCGAGTAGGGGAGCCAGGGCCCCAGCGGGGGAGTAGATTGAATGGGGGCGAGGCAAACAGCAGACGAGACAGGGAAGCAGTGGCGGCGGGGCCTCCGGAGCCGGGAGGAGCGGGCAGGGTCCCAGTCGATTAGGAAGGGGCTCCAAATTAAGAGCAAGTTTGGGGGGCCTCCCGGCACGCGAGACACATAAACACCAGCCTTGTGTCTCCTGGGCGCGGGAAGGCAAAGACCACCCCCCTCCCGCCCAACACTCGGAACTTGAGGCCGCCACCGTGAACTCCTTCGCCCGCCCGCTTCCCCCCTTCCTTCGCCACCGCCTCTCCCCTCCCCGGGAGGAAGTGGTGAGGGTGCGGGGGAGGGCCCCCCATTCTCACTTCCCCTGGGGCAGGGCGGGGCCTGCAGGGTCCCCTCCCCCGCCGCGAGGATGGGGGCAGACAGGCGTTGGGGGCTGGGAGCCCCAAGAGCTGGGGCCGGGCCTGGGCGGTGCGGCCCCTCGTTGGGTGACCTCTCTAAGTTCTCTGGGTTTCAATGGTTCTCATCTGAAAAGTGGGGGGAAGAAACTCGACCTTGAAACAATGGGTTGCTGGGTGAGAGGACTCCGCCCCAGGCCCAAGGAGACCAAACCCGACAAGGACACTCCCAGGCCCGGAGGGGTCAGGGCCGGGCGGGAGGGAGGGATGTCACTGTAAACTGGGACTTGGACCCGGGCGGGAGGCGCATTCCTGGCGGAGGGAAAGGCGCAGGCAAAAGGCTGGAGGCTGCTGGGGACCTCCCGCCTCGCCGGGCGGCTGGGCCTGCCCAGGACCTGCCCCTCGTCTTTCCCCCCAGCCTGGCCCCTCCCGCGGGGCTGGGGGAAGGATCTGGAGGGCCTCGGCGCCGCCAGCCGCCGCCGCGGACTTAACCCCGCGCTGCGGCCAGACCGGGTGGCGAGGGGGGCGGGTGGCGTCAGCGCCGACGTCAAGGCGAGGCGGGGCCGCGTAGACTCGGGCGCCGGGCCCGTGCCCCACGCCGCGCTGGAAATCGTGGGTGGGGTGGTGGGCAGGGTCCGCCCTCCGGCTGTCCCGACGCTGCGCAGAGGGGAAACTGAGGCCCGGAGAGGCGAGTGGCCTAGCCGAAACTGAAGCTGGGCCGCAGGGCTCCAGGTCCCTGTTCCTCAGCCCCAGGCCGCTTCTGTCCCACACCGTCGCCCTCTCCCAGTCTTTTGCTGGCGCTGGCCTACGCCGCCGTGATAGCCCCAGGGTCACTTGGCTGCGACTGCGACTAGAACTGGTGTTTTGTGTTTTGTGTTTTTTTTTTTTTCCGGGACGTAGACAAATCCCTGCAAAACCGCCCAGTTAAGCTCTGGGCGTCCCAGAGCTGTGCCCTGGCAAGCCACCCATCTTTGTGAGCCTCAGTTTCCTCAAAGGGACCAATGAAAGAAAGCCGACATTTAACTGCGGGCTCACTGCTCGGCCTTCGGGAAGGGGTGGGGTGGGAGGGGATTCCTATGCCCAGGGGCGGGGGAGACAGCCTAGAGGAGAGAGGTACGAGTGGGGGGGACACTAGCGAGGCGGGATTCGAATCCACAGCTGGCTGCCGGTCCCCCTTTTTTCCTCCCTACCTCCGCTCTCTCTCGTCCCTCTCCCTCCAAGTCTAACCCCTCCACTTTCCCCAATACCCTCGCCCTCCTTCTCCCTCCCTTCCCCCCACTGGCCCAGCACTGCGTCCCTGCGGGGCCTCTAATTAAATGCAGAGCTGGGGGGAGGGGGCGGCTCGCAGTTAACCCTTTCCTGCCGGGCTCTGAAGGGCTTCCCCGAGCTGAGGAAGGGAAGCTCCCAGGCCTCTCAACTCCTCTCTGACCCTGACTCGCGGCCCTGGGACAAGCCCATTTGATGGACCGGTAGGTGGAGGCCCAGGGGCCAGCTGTAGGTCACCCCAAGTCCCCACCCCGTGCCTATAGCTCTGGGTCAGGTGGAGAGGACCCAGACACAGCCCTTGGCCCTGCCTGGCTCCCGCTTCCCTCCACACACGGACCACTGCCATGGTGGGGGTGGGCCCACTGAAGATCTGAGAGGCACCCAATATTCTTGGGGTGGGAACCACTGGAAAAATAGGTAATCTAACGTCAAGCCTGGCTATGAAGGAATCTGGGGAGGGGGGAATGTGCAGGGGGCCGGCGACACCCGCACACACGAAGGGGGCACCAGGGAAGGGTAGAGTCCTGAGAGCCAGAATAGCAGGAGCTGAGGTCCCAAGCTAGAAACACAGGGTGTGCTGCAGGAGAATCGAGGAGGAGGCCAGAAGTGGGGTGAGGAGAGGGGGCACGGGGGGGGGGGAAGGTAAGAGTAGGAGGAGCCCAAGGGTACCGGGGCCACCAGCAGCTGGGGGGAAGGGGGTAGTTGGACTCCTTGCCAGCCCAGGTGGAGCCTGTGACTACCCTCCCTGCCTCAGTCTCCCCACCAGTGCCCATGTTCCAGAGGGCGCAGCGGAGTCTCGGGGGCCTCAGGGCTGCCCAGAGTCACAGGGACCCATCTTCTGCCCTCTGTGGGTGTCACAGTGGCCTCCCCTCGCCCTCTGTGGCTCCCGGTTACCCCCTAGCTCTGCCCATCCTATTATCCAGACTCCCTTAACACTTGCCCGTGATGTTCCTTCACCAGCAGTACCCACCTCCTGAGACATTCTGGGGGGGCCCCCTCCCAGATAGCACCCAGAGCCCCTCCCTCGGCTGGCTCTCCAATCCCACTGGGCCCCTCACTCAGTCCCGGGCTCCCCAGGTTTGGCTACAAGCTCTGCTAGGAGGGGCTGGCTCAGGAGACAGGGCTGGGGGGCACGGGGAGGGGGGGAGGTGGGCAGCGAGGTCCTTGAGCCCGGGTGAAAATCGAGGCCCCCCTATGCCCCTGCCGCCTTGGAGGAGGCATGACGGTGGCTGCGGTGACGGGGGATGTGCCGGGGGATGTGCCTGGAGGAGCATCCGGCAGGGCCCGCGTTGTCATGGCGACACTGACTCAGAGGCAGAGGCAGGTAGCAGCATCTAGTCCCCACCAGCCCACCCCTGTGCTCCTGGCAGCCCGCCCAACACCTACCCTGCAGCCTCCACTCTGGGGACCTCTTCTGAAACTGGAGAAGGGTGGGTGAGACCCCAGGGCAGCTGGATGAATTCCTCCACCCACCCCCACCCACCCAATCACCTGCCGGAAGGGGGGAGATGCTACTTTATCACACTTACCTGGGTGCCACGTCTCCCTCCCACCTTCAGGACACCCATCTTCCCATTCATCTGTTTATAGGTCCATCCATCCATCCACCCACCCACTAATCTGTCCATCCCTCTGTTTACCCATCCACCCATTATTCATGGAGCACCCGCTGTGCCCCCTCATTGCTCTCAGCATAGGACAGTTGTCCCTTGCTCGAGCAGTAAGGGTATCAGTGAAGGATCTGGACTGGGCGGATACACAGGAGGACAAGTCCTCTGTGGCCCCTTGGGTCCAGACCTTGAGAAGTTGAGGCCCCTTCTCTCCCTCCTGCTCCTAGTCTCTGTCCTCTACCAGTATCTATTTCAGTGTCTGTCTCCATCTCGGAGTACAGCCCAGACCTTTCCCCACCTGCACCCCCGGCCCCAAAGCCACTATGTAGCCCCCTTCCACTCTTCCCCTCACATGTCTCCTCCAGCCACATGAGCCTCTGTGTTTTTCCTCTAACACATCAGCTCATTCCCACCTCAGGGCCTTTGCACATGCTGCTCTCCCTGTCTGGAAAACCCTTAAGGTTTTCACCTCCATTTATCTTGTTTATTTCTTGGTTTCCTTATTATCTGTCTCTAACCCCATCTCCAGAGTGTAAAAACCAGAGATGGCCTGTGGTTCCTTTGGTGGCCTGTCTTAATCTATCTCTGCCTTCAGTTTACCCACTGTGAAATGGGCAGGGGGGAATGGCGTTCACAGTAAGGCTTTACGGAGGGGGTTGGGGGGAGGAATTAAGCCCTCAGAACTGTGCCTGGCACAGAGAAAGTGCTCAACAAACATATCCTTAGAAATAGTCCAGGAGCAGGGCACCTGGGTGGCTCAGTCCTTAAGCGTCTGCCTTCAGCTCAGGTCATGATCCCACGGTCCTGGGATTGAGCCCCTCATTGGGCTCCCTGCTCAGCAGGAAGCCTGCTTCCCCTCTCCCACTCCCCCTGCTCATGTTCCCTCTCTCGCTGTGTCTCTCTCTGTCAAATACATAAAAAAAAATCTCTAAAAGAAAGAAAAGAAAGAGTCCAAAGAAAGGAAGAGTCCAAATGTCCACGAGCTGATGCAGGATAAAATATGGTCTGGCTGTAGAGTGGGATAGTACTCAGCCATAAAAAGGAACAAAGCTCTGACATACTCTATCACGTGGCTGAACCTTGAAAATATCACTCTGAGTAAAGAGAAGTCAGACCCAAGAGGCTGCCCGTTGCAGGTTCCCATGTATATGAAATGTATTCGCTTTCAAATGGTGAATTTTGTGTCAGTGGATCTTCCCTTAATAATTTTATCAAAAAGTACATTGGCTAAAACCTGAGGAAAATCTGAACAAAATGTGCTCTTTAGTTAATAACGATCAGCTTACTGCATCTTCAAGATGCCAGCATGCACCTGTCCCCGGGCCTTTGCACCTGCTGTCTGATTCCATTTGCTCCCCTCACCCTGCCTCCTCCAATCGCAGGAAAGGTCAAGGTGTCTGGTGGTTAAGGATGACGCTGGGGACATTTGGGTGCCTTGAAACGTCAGTCTGCACCCCCTCGGGGAGGGAAAAAGACCTACAAGCTAGTGGGGTTCGGTAGCAAGTGGGTAGGAGAGGCAGTGAATTCTGTCCAGCCGGGGGCCCTGTTCTGTTTCCAGCCGCCTCATGAACACAAACAGCAAGAGGCATTTTTTTTTTTTTTTTAATTTTTAAGGAAAATTGCTGAGTAATGAAGATCTCCCTGGACAGCATCACTGTGCCCCAGGAACTGAGTCTTCTGGGGGTTTTTGGAAAAGATAGCCTTTCCAGAAGGTTCTGGGGGAAACCATGTCCGAGTCTCTCCATGGTGACAGGGAGAGTGCGAGGGAGGGAGGGAGGCCACCTCACCAGTCATCCACATGCACTTGGGCATTTGGGGACAGCCCCGAGCCCTGCCTGCCAGGGACACTCAGCATGCTAGAAGGACACAGGGTAGAAGGACAGGCCCTGGGGATGCTTACGGGGACAGTTTTCAAAGGAACAGACAAGGGAATGAGGGAGGGGAAGACACAGGAGGACACGCCGAGTATTTTTAGGCACTGAATGCAGCCCTAAAATATTTCCACGGCCACTCCCGAGGGTGAGCAGGGTGACTATTTCGGTGCCTGGTTCCAGTGGAGGCGGGGCAGGCAAGGGTGAGTCACTGCTGGGTGGCTGGACCCAGACTGGGAGGGGGCTCTTAGGGCAGCACCGGGGGCCTGCAAGGGGATCGCTCACCAGCCAGGGCTGGCCTCCGGGGCATGGAGGACAGTGGCCCAGCCACTGACCACAGGGCAGGCCAAGCCTGTGGCACCATCGCCCGGGGCCTCCCAGACGATGAGCGACTGGCTCAGGCTGAGCTCAAGCCTGACAGAGATGGAGAGATGCCCAGGAGAGGTTTCTGCCACTCTACAGGTGATCAACGAAGAATGAAGCAGCACTCTTAGTGTCCGCAAGTATATATGAAGCTCTTGCTGTATACCAAGCCTCTTCCCCCCCCCATGTAATCCTCCCAACAACCCCTGTGACGTGGATGCCACTACTGTCCCCTCTGACCAGCAAGGAAACTGAGGCACAACGGGGTAAAACTTGCTAGGCACTTTGTGTGTCTCGAAACTTGTCCCTTAGTTGAGGCAACAGTCAGGGGAATAAATTTTAAAACCGGTGCCGATATGGATCCTCCAAGTTCAAGGAGGCAACAGAGGGAGGAGCTCTGAGGAAGCCTCTGGAGCTGTGTGACCCTGGGCAGGTGGCTCACCCACTCTGTGCCTGGGTGTAGGAGCTGCCTGGCACACACGAACGAGGCTGTTGTTTGGATCATGTTGGGTCCGATGACTCCTGACCTCGTCTCTGCCTGACCTGAGCGGGCCACAGAAGCTCGGGGGCTTTTCACTTGCTGTTCCCTCCACCTGTTCCCTGCTCTCTTCCCAGGGACGGTGGCTTCTTGACCTTGGGAGTTGGTCTGAACGTGCCCCCCTCAGCGAGGCCTCTCCTTCCACTCTGAAAAGCTCCCATCCCAGCATCCTGGGCTTCCTGCAGAAAGATGAGCCCGTCTGCCTGGGCCCTCAAGGCACCCCTGCCTCTTCTCTCACCACCTCTGCGACCTCTACCCCGGGCTGAGCCCCAGCCCCACCTCCTCCTGGTCTCGCGGCTTCCACCTTTGTCTCCGTCTGTTCCAGAACCTTCTGCGCGTCCCGTTTTGCTCAGGGCCTGCACCTGCCCCATTTCCTACCCCCTCACTTTGTTCCTGTCACCACTCTGTGTAGGGCCTTCGCACTTGCACAGGCTGTCCCTTCGTATGAAATGCTCTTCTGGATGGCTGCCTCTCTTGCCTTCCTCAAGCCCTTTCCTCGAATGTCAGTCACCTTCTGGTCTGCCCTGATCCCCTCTTTCTGCCACTCTTGCTTTCTTTCTCTCCACATTGACGCATTCGGCTTGTTTGTCGCCAGCTCACCCTGTGGAAGGTAAGGGCCACTGGGCCGGGGCTCTTTGCCTAATTTATGCTGAGTCTCCAGCCCCTGGGATGGGGCTTCAGCCCCAGCTCCTCCACCCCCAGGCCAGCCCTCTGCTTCCATTGAGGGCTGGAGTCCTCTGCCTTCCATTGAGCCCTCTGCCTTCCATGAGGCAGGTCGCTTCTCCCACAGAGGTGGTCTGAGTGGACATCAAGCTATCTCCTATACCCCTCCCTGGCCAGCTGGCCCTTTGTCCTCAGAGGGACAGCAGAGGACACCAGATCATGCACTGAGCCACTGAAGATGCACACGTTGCTGATACCGGGAGAGGCTGGGCCCCGGAGTCCAGATGGATGGGTGCGGAGGACACCTGCCATCATGCCCACGTGGACTCAGTGGGTACAGGGCCGGGCTTCCCGGAGGACGTGCTCCGGGAGCAGCAGGTGAGGCCCAGCGGAGGAGGAACCCGAGGACATGTGTGCAGGAAGGGATGACGCAGGATGGCAAGACAGATGCCCTCCCACTGCCGCCAAGTGGGGCTGCTGCTCCTGCTTGCCGGCTGCATCCGGCTCCCCAGAATGGGCTTTTGGTCTCCGCAGAGCTTGGGCCCCCGACTAAGTCACACCTCTGCTCGGAGGGGAGCTGGAGCAAACTCCAGGGGTAGGAGGTCTCTGGTTGCTGGTTCCTGGGAACCACCTACGTTTAAGACGGCCTGCACTCCCCGAGTCATGCACCAGTCAGCTGATGAGAGCTCAGACCCCAATCAACAACCATCAGAAGGGCGGAAAGATCGAGGTCCAGTGTCTAGGAACTAGACGGGCGCTTTTGGTTTCTTTTCTTGTTGAGGGGGCTGGGGCTCGTTTCTGGAAACCAACCAGGAAAAAAGAAGACTGAAAAACGGGGCTGTCCCGACAGCCGGCTCATAAGGACAGAACCTTCCGGAAGCCCACTGCACCTAAACGGCCTGGGCTGGCGAGGCGGCTCACGTCACCGCGGGCGAGGAGGGGGCTGGGCCGCCGGCCCGGGCTGCCCGGCTGGAAAGGTCAGGGCCGGCTGGCGTGTCTGGCGACACACGCGGGAAGCCGCGATTACGCACGCAGGCTCACGCAGGCTCCGGGGGCCGTAGCTGAGCCCCAGCGCGGAGCCCTGGGGAGCGCGGGCGCGCGCCGCGGGGGCCCAAGACCCTGCCTCCGAAGGGCGGTAGGACGCGGGCGTTCTCCCAGCAGAGCGGAGCTGGGGAGGAAAAACCGAACCGCCAAAAGCAGGAAGGGGCGGAGCCTCCCCCGGGCTGGCAGATCGCCGCCGCCGAGCTGGACACCTGACCCCGGCTTTTATCAAAGCCTCGCCAGACCGGGGCCCCAGAGGCTTTTATGGGCCGCTGAGTCCAGGGCCATGGGGGACGGGAGCTGAGGACCCAGCTCTCTCCCTCCCCGCGGGTCCCTCCCTTCTCGCTCCTGCCCCTCCTGTCGCCCCCAGCCCCCCAACCCAATCCCAGCAGCCCACATCTCCGAGAGAGGGGATTTCTCCAGGCCTGGGGCTTCTCAGACGCCCCCAGGTCCCACTCAAAACCCTATGCCCTGTCCCCAGCCTGTGCTGGAGGGCCGCTCTGACGCTAGGCAAGCATTCTGGCTGCAGCAGGTACCCCCGAGCGGAGCCCGAGGGAAGAGCAAGGATGGGGTGCCGGCAGGGGCAGAGCACATTCTCGAGGCGGGCCGAGTCTTAAACGTGGGTATCTTTAAGATCCCCTGGCTAGCGCCTGGCAACTCCAACAAGTGGAGTTCTCAGGCAGCACCTTTTATTCTGATCACCCCTCAGGTCTCAACAGTGACAGAATCCGCTCCCCCGGGGAAGCAGCTGGCACCCCATCTTGCCTCCCAGCACCCAGCCATCATGCAGTTCCCCTCACTTATAATAAAAGAGGAAAATCAGTCCGTGGACAATGTCACAGAAACACTTTGCGAAAGGGCTGGCTCGACATCCCACGTGAATCACCGTGGTGTGGACTGGCGGTGTCCCAATTCGGAGAGGAGGAGGCAAGAGCCTTCCTAGCACATTCCTAGAGGCAGCCCCTTGTCACAGCTTCTCAGGGAACTCTGGTGTGAATGGTGCTTACAAAGCAGGGATGGCGGGCAGGACATGGGTCACAAGGGTGGGCTGCATGGGTATCTCACTGGCTCCTGCCTGGGGCTTCTCTCGCCCGCCCCCATCAACTCTCTCTACAAAGGGGCAGGGATTACAGGCAAACCTAGTGCAGGAGGGCCACTCCCACTGCCCAGACGAAAGCCTTGTAGTTCTTGAAAGGACATTCAAGTGACACGGAACCAGTGTCCTGTTGAAATACTTCCCCTTGGCGAGACAGATAGCAACCCTTGAAAGGAAACTTCCCTTACTGGGCTGTGATTTCCTGAGGATACCACAGTCTAGATGTGCCCAGTGACTCAAAAGGAATTATGAATTTGCAGTTTGTAGTTGTATTTGTTTTTATTTTCGTAACAGAAACAAGGAGAGAGGAGGCAAAGGGGCAGGGCCCAGCAATGTCCCAGGAACAGCTTCTGTGGCATACGTTCATATGTATTTGTTTTCAAAAGGCAATCCTGAGGTCCGTGTTTCAGGAAACTCCCAAGGCTGTCAATCTCAGTGCAAACAGCTTAAAATAAAAACCTCCGGTCTGTTCACCACACGGGGATCCAACTCAAAATGCAAAACAAGTCTGTTAGGAAAGTGCCCGCCCTTAAAACAAGAGCGAGGGTTTTAAAGACACATTAAACACAGAATCTTCCAGGAATCAAGTCAGCTCCGGCTTCAGAAAACCAAAAGCACTGCATAACATATCCATCTGTACAACTGCTGGCTTAAAAAAAAAGGCAGGGGGATATTTTTTACGTAAAAAGGATCACAAAATGACAGGTGGGGAGGGGGGTGCTCTTCCCCAACGCCTGCCTCTTTTTGTTCTGAACATACTTGTGAACCGGAGAGTAGAAACACAGCCTCAGCGAGCAGTGGCGGCTCAGTCTCTGGGGGACGGAGGGCAGCTCACTGTTTGCCCGCCTGTCTGCCCGGCTTCTTTTCCGGCTGACCTCTGCCTGTGCCTGGGATCCCACCTCGGCCCCGGCCACCAAACACACCTGTGAGACAGAGGAGGGGGCTGCAGCAGAGCCGGATTTGGAGGCCCAGCTGAGAACATGGGGGTGGTGCTCCGGAAAGTTCTCAGTGTTGACAAGGGGACAAGACCAGCTCCCAAGGAGTATGAGGGATGCCAGGGAGGACAGAGGTCAGTTCTAAGTCACACTAGGGCTTGGGGCAGGCTTCTTGGGAGAGGGCCTGGGGCCAGGGTAGGGGGGCAGTCATCAGAAGGACAAAGCCAGATGGTTTCCAGAAGGAGGGAAGCAAGAGCTGGAATAGGGGCAGGACTCAGCCCAGGGGGCCGGCCACGGGGCCCCCAGCTCTGAGGACCCAGGTCTCCCTCTTTCTCTAGCACTGTCCACACCCACTGGCCCAGCAGGGAAACAATTGGAGATTGTGTGTATCCGGCCGAGGGGTGGGGACAGGGGAGCTCCCCACCCTGTAACCCCTGCCAGCCAGTGATGGAGCTGTGCTTCTGAGATAATTCACGTGGAGCCCACGGCAGGAGCTGTGCGGGAGGGTGAGTAGTCAGGGACACAACACACCCGGGCCCAGGAGGTCCTGGGAGGACCGGGGCGGCATGGGGACACAGAAAGGCGCACACAGTCCCCCTTCCACCGCAAACATGATGTGGGCCCCGCAGGGAGGGAGGCCCATCCCTGCCAGCCCTCACCTCCCCCGGGGCAAGCCCAGCTTTGCCAAGGGCCGCTCTGCCACACAGGGTGAGATTTCCACCTGCCGCCGAGGGCCCCGTGGTGTCTCTTCAGAGTGGCCCAAGCCATCACTCCTCCCTCCCTCCCTGCTCCTCTGGGCAGCTCAATCAACAGTGGTGCCTGGCCCGCAGGTATTTCGCAAAAGGCTCTGCTCACCTCCCCAACTGCAGTGCCCTCCTGACCTCCTCCCTCTGGCTCACTTCTGTCACGAGAGCCAGCGCGAGCCTCAGCTCAGGGCCAGTTCTCATATCCTTCCTGGCCCTGCCTGTGAGCCCCCAGGGGGCAGCCCGGGCCTGGCACATGGAAAGCCCCTCCAGGTGGAAGAGACAAAGCCGGGCCCTCCAAGAGGAGGAGGGTGTGGGCGAAAGGAGGGTCTGCAGATGGCCTCTAGGCTCAAGCCCCAGCTGACTGCACAACAAACTGAAGTTTACGCCAGATTTATCGTCTCGGGGGCGGGGGTGGGTAGGGTGAGGGGAGTCTATCAAAAAGGCATGAACTCAGCCTTGTGAAAAGGAGTGACAGCAGGGAAGGGGCTCGTGCCAGGCCCTGAGCCGGGAGGCCCGCCAGCAGCCTCAGTGAGGCGGGGACCACCGGACTCTCTGTAGAGGGACAATGAGCTAGGGGGGTGGCACGCCGTGCCCAGAGCACCTGCCAGGAGACACAGGCGGCCATCGGATGAGGGCTCAAGCCCCAGGTCTGCACGGGCACTGCGTCCATCCGCTGGGCTGGAGCCAGGCTTCAGGAGCACGGAGAGCTGCTGCTGGGCACCAGGGCCCAGGGGGGCGGGGGAGTCAGCACTGCCCGCCAGGACCACACCAGGCTTCCCGGGTTGGGGCTGTGGGGCCGCAGCAGGCAGCGGACAGAAGCATGGGCCGCACCGCACGGGAGGAGGCCTGTGAGTCATAACCCCCAGCTCTGTGGAGGGGGCTCAGAGCCAGGCCTGTGGCACCATGACGGCAGCAGCCAAGAATGTCAACACTGGGATGGGATGGCTGCCACGTGCTGCAGTCACCCTTCAGAGGCAAGGCCTGGGCAGACTCCGCGGCCTAGCCTGCTGGGGGCGGGGAGGAGGAGGGGAGAGAAGGACCTACCTCGCCCAGCGCCCCCCATGCCTCGGCCCTTCTGCTGCTTCTGCTGCTGCAGGCCGCCGCGGCCGCGGCCCTTGGCCACCACCTCCTCCTTGACCATGTCGATGATCTCATCGGGGATGCGCAGGTACTTGATGGTGCTGCCGCGGATGTAGCACTCTGGCATCCGCCAAAACTTGTCCCCGTCCTGAGCGAGAGGGGGGGTGAGTCTTAGATGGGGGTGGAGGGGAGTCCTTGCAGAGTGGGTGCCAAGGGCCAGGGCACATCTGTCCCCTTGTGCCCCCATTCCCACGTGGGTCACCGTCCCAGCCTGCCTGTGCCTGGCCTCCCCACTGCACAGTTCTCAGTCCCAGACTTGATGTGGGGGTGGGGGGAGCTGTCTTCCAGGGGACTCTCTCCAGACTCTTGGTCCCCCTTTACCCGGGAAGGGGCAGGGAATCATTAGCTAGCTCCCTCATCCTCAGCCTGTGCTCCAGCGTGGGATGAGGTTTGCTCCCTGCAGCCGAAAGCCGAGAGAAGGCTGGGGACCCTCGCACCAGGCACTGCCACAACCCGGCTCCTCCACCCTCCTGCCCCCAGCCTTTTGGAACCCACCTTCTGGAACCCGCCCTACGTGCCCCGACTCATTCATTTATCCACTTATCTCCTGACAGGCTCTGAGGTGGGTGTGGGACACAGGTAAGTGGGATAGAGACTGTGTGTGACCAGCGAAGAGGGCGGGAGGTGGGTGGGGAGGCAAGCCTGGGGCTGGCCAGGGGCAGCAACCAATGATGCCAGTTTTCAGGGGAGCTAACTAAGGCCGGAGACATTAGGAGGCTTGCAGAGTCACAGATTCCGGAGCAATGCCAACCCTGCAGGTCCTAGGATGTCAAGCGCCTCCCCCCCAGCTCCCACCCCCATGTACCCTGTGACTAGCACAAGGCCTTCCTCCACAGCCCCTCCTGCTGCCCTTGGGCAGGAGCCCGGGGTTTTCTTCCTTCAGATTAGTTCTCCAGCCCCACCCCTGGTGCCCTGAGCCAGAAGTCTCGGCAGCCAGAAGTCTCGGCAGCCCTCTCCTCTCCCCACATCCCTAGAAATCAGACCAAGGCACTTCCCTGCTTAGAACCCAGTCAGGGCCCCCTTGGCCCAAGGACAAGGTCCCAACTCCTCAGTGTGGCTCCCGAGGGCCGGACCCACCCTGGCTGCCCTCGCTCACCTCTCAATGACGTGCTTTCCAGATGGAAATTTCTGGAACACACACAATGGGCTTCTTGCCCCAGCACTTTGCACATGCTGTTCCCACTTTTCTGTGTGTGGCTAACTCTGACCCCCAACAGGCCTTGCTCCTGAAAGGCCCAGAGTCCTCATCCATGACACTGGTCGGCAGTGCCTGGGTCAGGCTGGTCTGGCCCAGTGGAGACACTCAACAGGACAAAGGGAAAGCTCAAAGACCAACTCTTCCCAGGAACGTGCACACGCCTCCAGCCCACACAGGAACCCCATGAGGTCTCGAGCACGCCTTTCCTAGGAAGGGCAGGCAAGGGGCCAAGTCCACGGGGATGCAAAGTTACAGCCTGATAGGAACAGACTGATTCCATGGAAGCTCAGGGCCGGGGCTGGCTGCTCGGGGCTCGGCTCTCCCTTAGCCAAGGATGGGCTAGGCCCCATGCACTCCCTGCAGGAACCAGCGCTTATTCTGCGGTCCACGGCAAGAGCTGAGCAGCCTGGGCTAACCACTCTCCAACCAACCCTGGCTCTCCAGTGCTTTCTCTGTCCTGGCGTGTCTGCGTCCTGCCCGGGCCGCCTGCTGCCCGAGGGAGGGGCTGCTACCCCGTTTACAGGGGAGGACGCCGGACAGCCCAAGTGACACTGAACCTCACACCAGTCTCTCCTTGCAACCAGCAGGTCACGGAGCGGGGACGATCCAGGAGGAGCCACGTGTCCAATCTCTGCTGGCCACGGAGGTCGGCCGACCTCGCTCTGCGAACCGGTGGTCGCGTCCAGGTCCCAGAGGTGGACACAGACCTACCGGCCACGCGCTCGGCTATGCACTGTGGCAATGGCTGCTACAGTCACACCGGAACTGCGTGGACCCCTGCCGCCACAAGTGCGGCATGCAAACCAGGAGGAAGTTTCTAGTGGAAGATCTCCCACGATGTACCATCACAAGACGCAGGGCCCAGAGCCTCACAGGTGAGGGGAGACGGTCACACTTACCAGGAGGACGGACCAGGGGCGAGATGGGCTGCCTAGGGCTCTGCTGTACTCTGGTATGACAAGCCTCAGGGGCACCTGCCCACGGGCTCAAGACAGCCCCATCTTCGCTGGGCCTACCTGCACCTTCCTCCCTTGTAATACAGGAGGCTGGAGACTGGAATCTAGGCAGGAGGCAAGCCCCGGGTTCGCAGGAGGGCGCCCTGCCTTCGCGGTCATCATCCTCATTGCTCTGTGGCTCATCCTGAGGGTTGGGAAGGCCTGTGACCCTAGAGAACTGTCCCCCAGCCCTGGCCCACCAGGTGGTGTTCCTGGCCCTGCACTTCCTGGTTTCGGGCCTCGGGAGGTAAACAAGTCTCCTGGGCCACAGGGCTGCCCTCGCCCCCTGGTGGCCTGGGTATCCCATGGCCACACCACCCTGGCCTGCTTGGCCGGTGATGTCCACAGCCAGGACCAAAGGCAGCAGAGGCTGACAAGGAAGGTCAGGCCTGTCTTGGAGGCCACCCCTACCTGTACACTAGGGATGTGTAGCCAGAAGTGCCCCCCAGGCCTAAGTCCTTCTTGTTGAGGATTGGCACCACCAGTGGGGGGATGGGGTAGCATCCCCATAGGTGCAAAGTCCAGGGCACTAGAGGGACTTGGAACCCTGCCCTTCTGCCCCCCTCTACACCCTTCCCAGTCCCTCAGGCCCCGCCCCTCCTAAGCCCCACCCCTTCCATGAGCCTCACCCTGGTAGGGAGACTGGGCAGAGCTCTGCCCCTCCCTACTCCTCCCACAAGGACAGGGAGGGGCCTTCACTCCACCAAGGATGCTGAGGCTCCCTAAGCCCCAGGTCCCTGTGGGCACTTGGCGGCCACACACACACACACACCCCATCCCCCCTGTCCCTATGCCAGCCTGGCCCTGCCTGACCTGGCGGGCCAGAGGGCCCCCAGGCGGTGAGCGCAGGGCACTCACCCTGGATGTGCAGATCACCTCTCGAAGGTTAATGTTCATCCAGTTATCACAGCTCACCAAGTGCCCATTGTATGTCTCTCCATTTTTGAGTTCCACCAACTGCAAGAGAAATGGCCCCAAGTCAGCCACGCGCCCCAAGGGAAGGGCAGCCCGACCCCTAAGAGCTGGGTGACTACCAGCTGGGCCTCATTCAGACATGGGACCTCGGGGGACCCAGTGGCCACAGCACATGGTGCCTAGTACTATCCCCCCTCCTCCACTGCCCCCAGTGGCCCATCTTACAGGTGACATGTTGGGCATCCTCTGTACATTTTGCTGGGCATTGTAGTCTTCTATGATGAAACCAGGTTTTTTTGTGCAAACAAACAAAAAGCAAAAAACAAAAAACAAAAAACAAAAAAAAACCCCACACAAAAAAATCCTCTACAAATCTTTAAAGGAAAGCGCGAATCAGTGGCCACTGACTGAGAACAGCTTGGAGGACACATCTCAGTTGGTCCGGGCAGTGGCCCGGGGGTAGCTGTGCTTTGACAGCACGTGTGTGAGCCTTGGTGGTCTAGAAACACCTTCTCAGTCCAATAATTACTCTAACATGTTCTGGGAAAACACAAAGATAGCCCATCATCTGAAGCTATGCTGAGACTTAAGAAAAAATCGACTCAGGTATCTGCTCAAGAGAAATAAAGGCAAACATCCATGCAAAAATGTGTGCACAGGGACTCCTGGGTGGCTCAATCATTAAGCATCTGCCTTGGGCCCAGGTCATGATCCCAGGATCCAGGGATCGAGCCCCATGTTGGGCTCCCTGCTCAGCAGGGAGTCTGCTTTTCCCTCTCCCTCTGCCCCTTCTCCCGCTTGTGTGTGCTCTTTTTCTCTAATAAATGAAAAATAAATAAAAAAGATGTGGGCACAAATGTTCATGGCGACCAAAATATTCACAGACAAGTAGTAGAAACAAGCCAAATGTCCATCATCAGCAGACAAGTGGATACACAAAATGTGATATGTCCACACAATGTGGTACCATGTGGCCAGGGCCGTCAGGAATGAAGCCCTGACACAACGCTACAACGTGGCTGAACCTCAAAAAACATCATGCAGAGCTGAAGAAGCCACACACAGAAGGCCGCACACCATATGATCCCATTTGCAGGCAGTGTTTAGGACAAGCAAATCCACAGAGACAAAAAGTAAATTAATAGTTGCGAGGGACTGGGGAAAGGGGATGGGGACTGCTAATGGGGACGGGGTTTCCTTCTGGGGTGATGGAATGTTCTGGAACTACACTGAGGTGGTGGTTTACAATGCTGTGAATGTACTAAATACCCAAGTTGTACATGTTAAAGGTGCCTGGCGGGCTCAATCGGAAGACCACGCGTCTCTTGATCTCGGGATTGTGAATTCAAGCCCCATGTTGGGTGTGGAGACGACTTTAATAAAAGAATAAATAAGAACTTCAAAAGAAAAAAAAGGTTGAACTGTATGGCATGTGAATTGTATCTGAATAAAAAAGAGAAAGATTACAGCACAGAACACACTGACGCTGCATCGTTAAGGGCAAAAGTCATTTAGGGAATAACCCGTGTTATGTGATCCCATCTGTGTTTTAAAAAAATCACATTCGTGTTTCTACACGTATGTTAAGCCTGGATGTGCAAGGCGCCTGGCTGGCTCAGTCGGTGGAGCATGCAACTCTTGATCTCGGCTCTGTGAGTTCAAGTCCCATGTTGGGCATGGAGCTTACTTAAAAAAAAAAAAAAAAAAAGTCGGAACGAGCGTATATCAAAGATATGGTTAATTTGCTGGCAAGAGTAATGAAGAGCAGCTTCTAGCTTCTACGCACCTCTAGTGTTTGACATTTTTAATAAGCACATATTACTTTTATAAGCAGCAGAACTAAGAACAGGTCCTGACACGCGTACGAGGGAGAAGAGGACAAGTGGCTGTCTTGTGGGCAGGCAGGAAGCAGGTCTGGCTGGAGGCACCTCACCCTTGGCCCAGTGTCCCTGTCCCTGTGCTGAGGCTGGTCCCTGCTGAAACCCGCTGCCCTCCACAGGCATGCACTCACCATGGGATGATTCTGAGCCGTCTTCAGCAGCGACAAGGGAAGCTGTAAGGCAAACAAAGGCCCATAACTTGTCTGATCAGCACTGAGGGGCCCCGGCCCCTGGGTGGGGCTGGGACTCCAATCTCACAAATCTGCCAGCTCATCACTGCGCTGGGGTACAGGAGCACACGGCCCTGACCCCCGACGGACTTGCAGGCTCCTAACTCTGTCCAACCCCAGCACACACACCTGCTGCCCAGTGTAGGACATAAAGCCTGGAACACTCCCCCACGCCCAATCTCAGAGGCAGCAGTCATCTGGTCTCGGTGCTGCCCATTCTGGGAATTTCTTTAGAACTCATATTGCCTATATTCACACCCTTGACAGGAGAGGGCCTAGCCTTCCATGCTGATCATTAGTGCCACAGCACACGGGTCCTTCTGCTGCCTGCCTTTTTGGCTCAACTGATGTCTCTGAGATGCATCCACATTAATACATGTAGCTTTCAGAGCGCCTGGGTGGCTCAGTCGGTTAAGTGTCTGACTTCGGCTCAGGTGGTGATCTCGGGGTCCTGGGGTCGAGCCCCGTGTCAGGCTCTGTGCTCAGTGGGGAGTCTGCTTATCTCTCTCCCTTTGCCCCTCCCTGCCCCCACATGCACAGGCCCTCTCTTTCTCTCTCTCTCGTATAAATAAATAAAATCTTAAAAAAAAATAGATGCGGCTCTTTCATTTTCATCCTCGTACAGTTACTGTCACATCTACTTTACAGATGGGGATACCGAGGCTTAAGAGACTGAGGAACTCGTGTGGCACTATAGTTAGTAAGAGACAGAGCCTGGCTTGACTCCATCGGCTGGAAGTCAGCTTATGCCGAGCCCACGCCTCAAAGGGCAGCCCCGACTGGACCAAGAGTGATTCTGCCAGGCAGTGGGGGTATCAACCTTGATCTAGGGTGGCTACAACTGAGCTGGGTTTTCAGAGAGAAAATTCATCAGGTAAAGGGAAAAAATATTCCAGAAAAAAAAAATCTGTCGTTACTACAGTGATGGCATATAAAAGATGCAATCTTTTAAAACTTACCCACATAAACTCAGCTTTCAAGATATTAAAAGATTAGCTCCTTTCATTTTGGGAACACAAATCACAACCCATACAACACTGGGGCCTGCCTTTCAGTCTCCAGGAGGGTGACTCTGGTGGCAGTGCTTGGGTCCAGGATCCAGTGACAGCCCATCCAGCATGGGCAAATGAAGATTCTGGTCTGAGGGTCCCACAGATGAGACACTCACTGCCCCAGGGAGGACGGGAGCTTTGCTGCGCCTTGCCCTGGCTTTGGAATTCTCAGTCAGCCTTCCCCCAGAAGCTCGCTGCAGAGGAGTCTCGGCCTGCCCTCACACTCCCGATGCAGGGCGGCTGCTTCGCTAGGTGGGGGGAACTGGAGGCCAGAAATGGCCCTCAACCCCCACAGGACAGCTGCCATGGGAAGGCTTGAGGGGGATTCCCACATCCCACAGCCCTTCCTGAGAAGAGCCGCCTAGGGGAGGTCCAGTGGCTGCAGGAAGCCAGGCCCAAGCCCACTTCCTGCACTGGCTTCCTGGTAAAAGGGAAGAAGGGGCGACGTGGAGAAGGGGTGGGTGTTCAGAGGACCGGTAAGCAGGCTGGGGCCCCGGCCTCGCCAACCTGCGGCTCTGGCCCTCTCATTTGGAGCTCGTCTGTGCGATGGTACCTGGGTGCAGAGCCATGGAAAACCAGGAGGCTCTGACCAGGCAGGATCCTGAGAAAGCCCGTGAAAGTAAGCTGAAGCCTGTCAGCAGGGGCCCCACGGGAGTCCTTTTATGGTGTGCGCAGCTTCTGTGCCCGCACAGCCTCTCCCTTGTCCCAGCTACTGGCACCACAGCCCTGGAGAACCCACAGCTTCCTTGACTGTCACTGGCAGCGCCCTATTCGCAAAATAGCCGAGAGGGCGTCTAAGACACAGAAGCGACCGATACCTGCTCCCAACACTCCCCCAACAGAGTCACAAGGCCAAGCCAGCTCCAGGAAGTAGCCCCTTCGGTTTCTCACTAGCCACACCCAATCCTGCCGTCTGACCTTTGTTCCTGCAGTTCCCTCCGCCCCCGACCCATCCTCCCCCAGGCTGGTGGCTGGTCACGTGTCACCTCTTACCTTGCTCGGCCAGGCCCTCCTAATAACCTCATCTAGGGACTGAGATTGCCACCTGGGCCACCCCCTGCTGCTTCCATTATAGGACACGGCTAGTCTCTAATTATCTTGTTTATTATGTCTCCCCGGCCAGACTGGAAAACTCAGAGGGTGTGGACTCCGTCCGGTGCCGAGCTTGGGCCAGGCGCTCGAGAGGGACTCACTAAATATTTGCTGAACAAATACACTAGAAAATGCACACACCATCCAGGGAGGCACATGGCGTGGGTGGGAAACCTGCCCCAACCCACGGATAAGAAAAGGAGAGGTTCAGGGGCACCTAGGTGGCTCAGTCAGTTGAGCGTCTGCCTTTGGCCCATGATTCCGGGATCTTGGGTTTGTAGGGCTCCTTGCTCAGCGGGGAGCCTGCTTCTCCCTCTCCCTTTGCCTGCCGCTCCCCCTGCTTGTGCGCTCTCTCTGTCAAATAAAATCAAATAAAGGAGAGGCTCAGATGGGGAGAGGTGGTATTGGGAGGGACAGTCCTCCAAGACTGCAACGGCCTGGAGCAACGTCCACATCTTGCCATTTTCCAGATTGTCATTCCCAAGCTGCTGGAGACAGAGGAGAGAGGAAGGGGAAGATCCCCGAGAACTTAAAAAACTTGGTGGGGAAGAAATTCTTGAAGGTGCCGAGATGGGACTGGCTAGAACACTGTTCAGGAAAAGACAGGGTTGGGAAAATCAAAAGCTTCAGGAAAGACCATCCTTTCCTCTGAGCTTTTTCAGAACGTCTGGGGTCTGGCTGTCAGACCTAGACCAATCTAAGACTAGATCAGGGGGCGCCTGGGTCGCTCAGTCGTTAAGCGTCTCCCTTCGGCTCAGGTCATGATCCCAGGGTCCTGGGATTGAGCCCCGCATCAGGCTCCCGGGAGCTCGGCGGGAAGCCTGCTTCTCCCTCTCCCACTCCCCCTGCTTGTATTCCCTCTCTCGCAGTGTCTCTGTGTCAAATAAATAAATAAAATCTTTAAAAAAATAGTTAAGACTAGACCAGGTGGCTTCCTGAGGCTCCCAATTCAAGACGCTGTTAGGGAGACCTACCTCCTCTCCACACACATCCTTAGACCCGTTTCCGACCCCATCACGACCTTAGGGAACTGGGAATGTATCATGCCTTGTCCCTTCTTGGGCATACTTTGGGCTGACAAGAGAGTCTGTTCTTTGCACAAGCACTGTTCTAGGTTCCAGGAATGTATCCAGAGATAAAATAAAAGATCCTGTCTCCAAGGAGCTTAAGGAGGAAGGAACCTTCCAGTTCCACCCATCCCTTCAGGCCAATTCTGCCCTCCAGCAGAGGAATCCACTCCCTCTCTCATTTCCTGCGCCAGCCAGCAGTATTTAGTACAAACCTCCCCTAACCTTTAACTCTGAGAAACATGCAATGACTTTCAGAGTGACCCTGGAGCTGATGGGCCAGGCACTCTCCTGGGAGGCCTGGCTCTGAATTTCTGTGTGGTCCTGTCTCCGTGTCTATACATCTTTTTTTTTTTTTTTCCTTTTAAAGTAAGTTCCAGGTCCAACGTGGGCCTTGAACTCACTACCCCGAGACCAAGAGTTGCAGGCTCTACCGACTGAGTCAGCCAGAGGCAACGCCCTGTCTAAACATTGAAGGTAGGGGCACTCTCCGACCTAAATCTAGACCTTTCAGGACATGAGAGCAGCATGGTCCTGGAAAGGCTTCCCGTTACAGCCTCAATTTCTCCTTCAGTGAATTGGAAGGATGCAGTTAGTCCACTCCTGGTTCAAAAAGCTCCCCCTTCTCCTGAAACGACATCCAGTGTGATCCAGAGAGAAGACAAACCCCCTCTCTGGGTCTGCTTTTTCAGCCTCAAAACGAGAGGCACAGAAGATTGTGTTAACATTCTAAAACGCCTTACAAATCTTGAAATTCTCAAACTGGTTTAATTTGAGAACTCAGATCGGCCCCCTTCCAATAATACAAAGTTAGACAGGGTCAGATGCACTCGGAACCACTCCCCTGTCCGAACTCACTCTGCTGCATTCACCGGACCCTTTGGCAGGTCCCCTCTCTCAGGCCTCAGTTTCCTCATCTGCAAAGTGGAAAGATTGCAGCTAGGCTAACACATGATTACACGTTCGTCCAATTCTAAGTCCTCCGAGACTGACAGGCTGGATGCTCTGGGAGACCTCCCTGCCCTCTCCAACCTCAATGTGCCCGTCTCGGGCCCGGGGGCAGAACTGAGGCCCTGACCGCATGCTAGCTCCGCGTCGCCCCTGCCTCAGCGCCCGCCGCGAGGGCCCCCGGCGGCCACGTTCCCCGCCTCCCAGAGAGACCTCACCGCCGCCCTGCCCTCACCATGTTGGCGGCGGGGAGCGGGGTCGCCGGCCACTTCCGCCGCCGCGGCTCACGCGCCCTCCGGTAGCCGCCCTGCCGCGCGCCACTAGGCTGAAATGAAATGGCAGCGACAAGAGCCAGTCAGCGCAGGGCTCGAGGGAAGAGCAACCAATCCACGTGGAGTAGGGAGGGATCGACTAGATACGACGGGCAAGGTTGGCTGTGTTCTCGCTGGAGGAATAAGAGAAGAGGCCGTAAAGTGTCGACGTGAATGCTGAAAAGCGGGGGCGGAGCCAGCGGGCCTGCGCTAAAGGCCTTGTGGGTAAAGGCGCATGCGCAGGTGAAATGAAACTCTCGCAGATCTCTTGGGCTCCACGCTGTGGGCAAAGCCGGATATTGCTACAAGTTGCAAAGGAAGAAATTGAGGTTCCGTGGTTATTGCGTTGTGTCTAATGCCTCCCTTAAGGCTCCTACGCTTCTGATTTTCATTACTGTAGTTGATCTTTATCCAGGGCACGCCTTTTGATAGGTTGGAATCCTGACTGTTTTCTTCTGAGCCTCAGCTTGCCCCTCTGTAAAATTGGTTTAATGATAGTGTCTGTCCTAGGGTGTAGTGAGGATGAAATGAGTTAAGCCAGGTAAAATCACTTAGACCAGCGTCTAGCACAAACGGAGCACTAAGTACCCAGGCGTGCTTAAATAGTTACTGTACACCTGTGATGTGCCCGTTCCTGGAAACAGAGTGAACAAACCAGACAAAACTAGTCCCCCTGGGAGTTAGGAGCCCAGTGGGGAGACAGATGGTAAGCAAAAGAAATAGGCAAATGTATTCGTTTCCTTGGGCTGCCATAACAAATTTGGCTTAAAACAATAGAACTTGGGGGGCGCCTGGGTGGCTCAGTCGTTGGGTGTCTGCCTCCGGCTCAGGTCATGATCCCTGCATCAGGCTCCCTGCTCTATGGGAAGCCTGCTTCTCCCTCTCCTGCTCCCCCTGCTTGTGTTCCCTCTCTCGCTGTGTCTCTCTCTCTGTCAAATAAATACATAAATAAAATATTTTAAAAAATAGAACTTGGGGTGCCTCGGTGGCTCAGTCATTAAGCGTCTGCCTTCCGCTCAGGTCACGATCCCACGGTCCTGGGATCCAGCCCCACATTGGGCTCCCTGCTTGGTGGGAAGCCTGCTTCTCCCTCTCCCACTTCACTTGCTGTGTTCCCTCTCTGGCTGTCTCTCTCTGCTAAATAAATAAATAAAATATTTTAAAAACCCAGCAACAGTAGAATTTGATTCATGAGTCTGAAATCAAGGTATCAGCAGGGTTGGTTCCTTCTGAAGGTTCTGAGGGACAATTTGTCCCATATGTCTCTCCTAGCTTCTGGTGGCTGTCAGCAATCCTCACAGTTCCTTGGCTCCCAGAAACATCAGTCTCTGCCACTGTCTTCACATGGCTTTCTTTGTGTGTCTCCCTATCTCAAGTCTTTCTCCCCTTTTCTTTTATTATGCCCACCCTAAATCCAGGATAAAATCATCTTGAGATCCTTAATTACATTTACAAAGAATTTAATTCAAAAAAAGGTCCTATTCACAGGTATGGGGGTTAGAGCTTACCTATGTTATGTTAGAACATGTCTTTTTAGGGGACACTACTCGACCCATTACATCGAGTAATTACCAACTGGATGACCATCAAGGGTTCCCTCCTTTGCCTTGACCTTCAAGCCCGTAAATAAGCAACAGGTGCCCTCCCCCAGTGACTATCCTTCTCCAGGTCTCCTGAGTGTTGGCATTGGCTTGAGAGCCTTTCTTTCTTTCTTTCTTTCCTTTCTCTTCCTTCTTTCTTTTTTGCTTTCTTTCTTTCTTTCTTTCATCCTTCCTTTCTTCTTTCTTTCTTTCCTTTTCTTCCTTCCTTCCTTCCTTTCTCTCTTTCTTTTAAGATTTTATTTATTTAAGAGAGAGAAAGCAAGAGAGAGAGAGAGAGCACAAGCAGAGGAGACAGAGAAGCAGATTCTCCACTGAGCAGGGAGCTCTATGCAGGCTCCATCCCAGGATCCTGGGATCATGACCTGAGCCAAAGGCATATGCTTAACTGACTGAGCCACCCGGAGAGCCTTCCTTACCAAGACCAGGGCCAAGTTCTTCCAACTGAAAAAACCCTGTGCTTCTTGGAGCCAGCTTGGGGAGGCCTTGATGCTCACCTTCTCAAGAAAAGATTCCCCTGCATCAGGCCTCAGAGACCCAGGCAGAAGAAGATGGGAACCCACAGGCCACAGCTACCTCCCACCAGAAAGGTTTTAGGCACTGAAATTTCCCCTCCAGGATCTAGTGAAGAGAAGGCGGTCTGGGTGCCCAGCTCTGCTATAAATGAGCTGAGTGACTCAGTCATGTTTCTCCCTTTCCTCCTCCCTAAAGACAGGAAGAATCATCTCTACCAACCAGGGTTACTGTGTGGATTGACCAAATGTGGAACCCACATAAAGTGCCAAGCACCTGGCAGGCCTGAACTGGCAGTTGTCCTTCATATCTTAGTTTGGGGATCTTCCTGTCCCCAGAAACCAACCCTGAGATGAAGACTCAAGGGCACAGAGTATTCAGAGGGTGACCCCAAGAAGACCCCACTGGAGGCGGAGACCTGAGAAAGAGAGGGAAGGATCCCTGCAGGAGGCACTAATGAGTAGGCAAGACTGTAGGCAACTGGAGATCAGTCCAGCAGGAGACCTCATGGAGACCTCATAAAAGCTGGTCAGGGCAGCTGGGATATCTACCCAAGTTCCATCTATCATTGGCTTAGGGCTGCTCTTAGGGGTGCTGGTGAGATCTGGGATGTGTGCAGGACACCGGTAGGTGGCTAAATAGTGATATGCCAACTGGGTTAGAAGGATGGGAGGGACCAGCGAAGTCTTGTTTGCCAATGGCAAAGGCTGCTTAATTTATAAACAACAGAAACTGGGGTACAGTGAATGTCTCAGCATCAACATGGTGGCGGAAGTAGGAAGAAAATCAAGTAGGAAGAAAATCCTTTCTGACTTTCCTTGACTTCTCTATGTGCAGTCTTTCTCCTTTTGCCGAGCTGGCAAACTCCTATTCATCCTTGAAAGCTCTGCTTGGGTGACCCCGTGTGGCAGACTGCAGTCACTGCAGTTTTTGTCTGCCCTTTCAACATAGTGATGACCAATCAGAGTTCGCCATCCCTCTGGCCATAGTGATTGGTTAAAGGAGGAGCATGTGACCAGCCGAGGCCAGTTACGTCTCCCTTGGGAGGGATACTGAGGCGGCAGAAGAGCGTTTTCCGAGGAGGTTGTTAAAAGTGAGATAGAGTGAAAGCCTCCGATTGATTTTCTGGATGAAGCTTTCTGCAGGATGAATCCGGCGAACATTACAACTACTATGTGGAAAAGGAGGCATGGTGTGAGCCCCTGGATCCGGCTATACCTGAAGCTGTAAAGCGTGCCTTTTCACTTACATGAGCCCAGGAAGTTGTCTTTCGTTGCTTAATTCTCTTGGAGTTTCGACTCTGTCCCTGGCAATCGGTGTAATGTGCACTAATGCATACCTGCGCTGAGAACGCTTCAACGACTGCCCCCAAAATCTAATCATTCCTCCTCTTATACTTCAAACCTTAGTAGCTTGCACTGATTTTCATCACTACTTGGTTTGTGCCACATTGTCATTGCTTCTTGCACACTTAAGCCTTCTCAACTCTGACTTGTAGCAACAAAAATATGAGAGTTGCATGGGCCAGTTTGGGGCTGTCAGCCCAGTTCCTTCCCCCATCTCATCATGGACACACGACCCAGGCTCAACCAGTCAGAGGGCTTCGTGGGGCTGTTCTGAAACTGCAGAGCTGGAGTAATGTGAGTCAGGTACAGACACAACTGTCTCTTCAGAATCTTGGCCCTGTTTAATCCTGGATCCAGCCATACCTGATGCTTCATAAATCCACATCTTTCCTTATCCCTTGAACCAATAGTGCTATTTTTTTTTCAATCCACTTTAAATTGTATTTCTGACAGCAGAAACCTCAAGAGTGAAGGTCAATGTATCTATCAAATTAACAAAAACACCCTACCCTCCACTAAAAAGGGGTGTGTGTGTAAGACTCAATGCTGTCAAGATTGTGGTGACACTGGTAGACATATATAATCTTTTAAGTGGAGGAAAACATTGGCACGATCTGCCAATTATGTCTCAAAGTCCATAAAAGTGTCATGCCCTTCAACTCAGTAAGCCGTTTCTGAAATTTTATACTAAGGAGGTCTTGCACATGAAGGGAAACCCTCTATGCCAAGGCCTTGCAGCAATGTTGCCAATTGTAAAAGAACAGAAGGAACAGCAGTGGATTTGTTGAGTAAGCTATGGTTCACCCACTAGACAGAATATTTTCCATTCATTAAAAATTATATGTAACCTCACCACCATCACCAAGGGTGGGCTGGGCTCAGTGACTCACTTTCAAAGAATAGAGTAAAAAAAGGGGGAAATAATGACTTGATAGTGGAGACTTGTGACAGTTACCACACGCAGTAGGCTGAATGGCAGGTCCCTAAAGACATGTCCAAGTCCCAGCTCCAGAACCTTTGAATGGGACCTTATTTGGAAAAAGAGTCTTTTC
>CM052898.1:10372170-10387062 GCA_028534135.1 Potos flavus
CCTTTTTCTCGTTCCCCAGCATGGCTCTGCCCTTGAGCACCTCGCACAGGGCGAACTGCATTTTTGGAGCATCCTGTCTCCCCCCAGGTCTAGGGGGGTGGATGTGGGACACCGGCTGCAGGTCTCTCTCTTCCCAGGAGGCTCAGGTGGGTGTCAAGGGCTGGGATCCCCCTTGGCTTGGGGCCGTCTGGAGTCTTCCCTGCCCAAGCACAGCGAGGAGGAGCTGAGTCACAGGTCCTGGTGACATCACGGGACAATTACTGCCGCAGTGAGTCTAGACAGACCTGCTAAGGATATTAACCAGGGAACAAAGGGGGTCTTTGTTATGGGGTCAAGGGAATCGGTCAGATGCGGCCTCACGGCGGGGTCTTGTCAGGTAGACTGGGGTGTAGACAATGCGCCGTCTGGGGGCGCGTGAGCCCTGTTCCTTTCACGGTGTGTGCTGGGGCGGCTGTGCTCACTGCAGTGTCGCGGGACATGGGGGGATGCTGCCACTCCCCTCCTCCCCCAGGACAACTGCCCAGCTCTCTTGCAACAGAACATGTCCAGAGGCAACAGTTTACCTAGATTACGAACCACTCACTTCTGATAACTTCCCCTAAACTTTATAGCTTGCTTCTTCCCCTCCGTTGCCTTGTTTAAAATTGGGAAGCGAAAAAAAAAAATTGGGAAGCGATTTGGATGAAGTGACACAGACAGGTCTCAGTACCCCTATCACTGCAGGGAAGAGTATATCTACCCACGTCACCATCGTCACCATCACCGCTGCTTCAATGAAGATAGTGAACGTTTCCATCAACCTGGAATGTTCCCTCCCACCACCCCTCCCTTCCCCAGCATTCCCCACCCTGCCCTGGAGGCAGCTGCTCTCCTGACCTCCCTCACCTTAGTTGATTTTTGACTAGTCTCAAGTTGCAGGTAAACCGGCTGGCACGGTGTCATCTGTGTCCCCCCAGGTGCCAGCTGCTACTTGCTTAGCCTGAATTGCTGGTGGGAGGGGCAGCTGGCTCATCTCCCTACGCACCCCCTCCTCCCGCTCGCATTGGCATTGGGGGCACTTCCATAATACGTTATGTTGTTCCATAAAACAGGGACGCCCCTCTGGGGTCTTTGATGAACAGGTGGTTTGCCCCACTGTGGGGATGCTGTAGGCCGGATGTGGCGCGGGGTGTGGGGGGTGGTATATTTTTGGTGGCAGTTTGGTGTTTTTTATTTTTTATTTATTTTATTTTTTTATTTTAAAGATTGTATTTATTTATTTGACAGAGAGAGAGATCAGAAGTAGGCAGAGATGCAGGCAGAGGGAGAGGGGGAAGCAGGCTCCCCGCCGAGCAGAGAGCCCGATGCGGGGCTCGATCCCAGGACCCTGAGATCATGACCCGAGCTGAAGGCAGAGGCTTTAACCTACTGAGCCACCCAGGCGCCCCCGTTTTTTTTTTTCTTTTTTAAAGATTTTATTTATTTGAGAGCGAGAGACAGAGAGTGACAGAGATAGCGAGAGAGAGCACGAGTGGCGAGGAGAGGGAGAAACAAGCTCCCCACTGAGCAGGGAGCCTGATATGGGGCTCGATCCCAGGACCCTGGGATCATGACCTGAGCCAAAGGCAGATGCTTAACTCACAGAGCCACCCAGGCATCTCTGGTGGCAGTTTTCTTAGTTTAGATTTTTTCTCCCCCAGGTGAAGGGGAGAGGGGTAAGGACGCAAAGGACGTGAGGAGCAAAGGTTAGGACGAGAAGGGGACTCACAGGGCACCTGGCTGGCCTAGTCAGTAGGACATGTGACTCTTGATCTCAGAGTCGTGAGTTCGAGCCCCACGTGAGGCGTGGAGCCTACTTAAAAAAAAAGTTAGGAAAAGAAGGTGACTCAGTCTGTGACCTCCTGGTGATGTCAGGTCATTTCCTACTACTGGGAACTGATGTGGGCATGTGGCCATCCCACTAATGCTGCAAGAAACATCACCCAGTGGGGACAGCCCTTGACTTGCTCCGGGCAAGTGAGATAGCTCAGCACGTGGACTGCCCATTCTGCCGGGCAGAGAGGACCCGTGGGAGGGTTTGCTGTTTCAAACCAAGCATCCAGCCTTGGCATATCACGTCTTTTTTTTTTTTTAAGATTTTATTTATTTATTTGACAAAGGGGGGGGGAGAGTGAGCACAAGCAGAAGGAGGGCAGAGGCAGAGGGGGAAGCAGGCTCCCCGCGGAGCAGAGAACCCAATGTGGGGCTCGATCCCACGACCCTGGGATCACGACCTGAGCCAAAGGCAGACGCTTAGCCAACTGAGCCACCCAGGGACCCGGGCACTTCGCATGTCATAATGACCACGGGTGTGGGGGGTTGGTTACTGTGCCCCAGAGGAAATGTCTTGGGTTGGTCACTAATTGAGTTAACATCCTTTGTCCCCCTGCCCACGGAGGTGGGCTCACCAGGTACAGTGCCTGGGCTTGAGGGTGGCCTGGCCCGTGGACAGCAGGCTTAACTGGGGACAGCTACCCAACTGGACGCAAACAAGTAAAGGTGATCCTTTGAAGTCCCGAGTTTAAGCCTGGGAGATGGATTCTTTTAATTCCTGGCATTTATTTATTTATTTATTTATTTATTTATTTATTTATTTAAGATTTTATTTATTTATTTGACAGAGAGAGAGATCACAAGTAGGCAGAGAGGCAGAGAGGAGGAAGCAGGCTCCCTGCTGAGCAGAGAGCCCGATGCGGGGCTCGATCCCAGGACCCTGAGATCATGATCTGAGCTGAAGGCAGAGGCTTTAACCCACTGAGCCACCCAGGCGCCCTTCCTGGCATTTAACATATTTTCTCTTGCCAGAAAGGTCTGCCAGGGCCACAGGAAAATAAGAGGGGGGATGTGGAATTGGAGTTGTGGCGGGGGTGGGGGGCAGAGTCAGAAAGAGTGGAATCATGGTGAGAGATGTAAAGACAGATGAGATTATTTACCTCATACCGAGATAAAGTCTTTGCTGGAGACTTCTTCCAGCCCTGGGGGGAGAAGAAGCAACTGTCTTTCTTCTCATTCCGCTGAAAGAACAATTTTGACAAGTTATAAGAATAGGGCAGAGAAGTAGTCCTTCCCTCCCCAGATTTCCTCAAATGTTAACATTATGTTACATTTGCTTTTTCTCTAAGGATAAATGAGGTAGATAGAAAAGTATAATGTAAAAAAAAAATTTTTTTTACTTCCAAGTCATTTTATTTTATTGTGGTAAAATATATATATTTATAGCATAACATTTACCATCTTAATCATGTTTAAGTGTACAGTTCGGCAGCATTAAGCACATTCACATTGGTGTGCAATCGTCACCACCATTGCTCTCTAGAACTTTCCATCTTCCCACACTGAAACTGGGTCCCCATTAAACGCTAACTCCCTGTTGCCCTCCTTCAGCTCCAGCCCTCCTTCTATTTTCCGTTGGTAATGAATTTGGCAACTCTTGGGACTCCCGTCAGTGGAACTATACAGCATTTATCGTCTTGCGACTGGCTGATTTCAGGCAGCATAATGTCCTCAAGGTTGATCCATATTGTAGCCTTGGTCAGAATTTTTTTTCCTTTTTTAAGACTGAATAATATGCCACCATATGGCTATACCACCTTTTGCTTATCCCCGTTCTTCTGTTGATGGACACTTGGGTAGCTTCCACATCTTAGCTATAGTGACGAACGCTGCTGCAGACATGGGCATACAAATATTTCTTTAAGAGCCTGCTTGCAATTCTTGGGAATATACACCCAGAAATGGAATTGCTGGATCATATTACAATTCTGTTGTTTAATTGTTTGAGGAATTGAGGAATTGCCCACGACCTGAGTCATTCACTCATTCATTGGTTCATTCATTCATTCATTTATTAAGGTTTATTTATTTACGCAGTCTCTACACCCAGCATGGGACTCGAACTCATGACCCCAAGATCAAGAGCCACGTGCTCCACCCACCAAGCCAGCCAGGCACCCCTGTTCTGAATCATTTAAAGGTCAATTGTAGGGGCACCTGGGTGGCTCAGAAGGTTGAAGCCTCTGCCTTCGGCTCAGGTCATGATCTCGGGGTCCCGGGATCAAGCCCCGCATCGGGCTCTCTGCTCGGCGGGGAGCCTGCTTCCCCCTCTCTCTCTGCCTGCTTGTGATCTCTCTCTCTGTCAAATAAATAAATAAAATAAAATTTAAAATAAAAAAAATAAAAAAAATAAAGGTCAATTGCAGACATGATACTCCCCTTTTTTTTTAAATTAAAGATTTAATTAATTTATTTATTTGACAGAGATACAATGAGAGAGGGAACACAAGCAGGGGCAGAGGGAGAGGGAGAAGGAGGCTCCCCACTGAGCAGGCAGCCTGACACGGGGCTCAATCCCAGGACTCTGGGATCATGACGTGAGCCGAAGGCAGATGCCCAACGACGGAGCCACCCAGGTGCCCCGCAGACATGACACCCCTTGGCCCCTAAATAATTCATTGTGTATTTCCTAAAACACAGGCTCAGCATAGTGATTAAAATCAGACTCATTTAACATAGGTACAATTCTACAATCTATAGCCCTTATTCAGATTTTACCAACTGCCTACTTAATATTTATTACCGATTCATTAATAAATGATTATTAATAAATGATTAACAAATTATTAATTGATTGTTGTTTAATCGTTAATTTATTAATGATAAAGAAAATTCTATCATATGTTGTGTTCAGTTGTTCATCTCTTTAATCCTCTGTAATCTGGAAAATTCCTCAGTCTTTCTTTGTATCAAACGTGATGATGTTTGCTGGGAACTGCTCACTCCTTAGTAGTGTCTCTCAGTGTGGTTTGTTTGATGTTTCCTCATGATTACACTGAGGCTATTGGTTTTGGCAGGAATCCCACAGAAGCGATGTTGTGTCTTTCCTGGTGCATTGTATCAGGAGGCATCAGATTTTGAAGTATTACATCTTGTGTTGTTGACCTTGATCACTTGCTACAAAAGCTGAGATCTGGTGCTTTTCTCTCCTACAATATTACTATCTTGTGCTTTGAAACTGAAAAGTATCCTGTGGTATGATACTTTGTGCCATATAAATACTTGTTTAGACTTCCATCCATTCCTTTTAGCATCCCCTGGGGAGTCTTGCCCCAATCTATTATATTTTAGTTGATGATTACCAAATGGCGGTTTTCTAATTCCGTCTTTCCTTTGACACTTTTTATGGACTTCTGTTTTTAGGAGTCTATTTGTATCCGTGTGGACTCATGGATACTTACCGTCCTCAATATGTGACAATCGCTGACTGTCTTTATGTTGATGTTCAGATTGTCCCAGACTTGGCTCATGGCCGCCCCTTCGGGCTGGCTCCTGTGTCCTTTTGCTGTATCCCCATCTTCCTCTGTGCACATCTTTCTTTCTTTGGTTCCAGGCTCACTTTTTGTAAATCAACTTTATTTCAGAATAATTTTAGAGATTAATTTAAATTAATTTAATTTAAAGCTTCTGCCTTCAGCTCAGGTCATGATCTCAGGGTCCTGGGATCGAGTCCCGCATTGGGCTCTCTGCTCAGCAGGGAGCCTGCTTCTCCCTCTCCCTCTGCCTGCCTCTCTGCCTACTTGTGATCTCTCTCTCTCTGTCAAATAAATAAATAAAATCTTAAAAAAAAGATTAATTTAGGAATTTAGAAAGATTACAAAGAGAATACAAAGAGTTCTTGTCTATGCCTCACTTGCTTAATGTCTCACGTAACTACTACATTTCGCAAAATGAAGAACCCGACACTGCTCCATTACTAAAACTAAACTCTGGACTTTGTTCAGGTTTCATGGATTTTTCCCCCCAGTGTCCTTCTTCTGTTCCATGATCCCATCCAGGCTCCTTCGCTGCATTTATCAGGCATCCCTTTCTTTTTTTCTTTTCTGGTTTCCACCTAAGTGTTGGATATCAGGTGCTTCATGACGTTTTTGTTTTTTTGTTTTTTTTTTTAAACCAAGATATAGGGGGCGCCTGGGTGGCTCAGTGGGCTAAGCCACTGACCCTTGGTTTCGGTCAGGACATGATCTCAAGGTTGTGAAATCGAGCCCCACACCAGGCTCCCTGCTCAGCGTAGAGTCCACTCGAGAATCTCTCTCTGCCCCCTCCTCACTCGCATACTCTCTCTCATCCTCTCTCTTGAATGAATAAAATCTTTTAAAAAATAAAATAAATAAAAACCAAGATATAATCTTATTGAAATACAATCACATACCATAAAATTCACCCTTTTGAAATATATAATTTCGTGGGGGTTTTTTTAGACTTTATTTATTTATTTGACAGAGAGAGAGCGAGAGAGCAAGAGAGAGAGAACACAAGCAGAGGGAGTGGGAGAGGGAGAAGCAGGCTTCCCACTGAGCAGGGAGCCCGATGTGGGGCTCGATCCCAGGACCCTGGGATCATGACCTAAGCTGAAGGCAGATGCCCAACGACTGAGCCACCCAGGCACCCCTTGTGGGTTTTTTTGTTTTTTTTTTTAGTATATTCACAGAATTGTACAACCATCACCACTAATCTAATTCCAGAACATTTTCACCACTCCAGAAAGAAACCCCATGCCATTAACTGTCACTCCCCATTCCTCCTTTTCCCCAGTGCCTGATAATTACTAATTTACTTTCTGTCTCTATGGATTTGCCATTTTTGGACATTTTCTATGGAATCATACAACATGCAGCCTTTTATGTCTGGCTTTTTTCACTCAGTGTCATGTTTTCAAGTCTCGTCCACACTGTAGTGTGTATGTGTCCAAGCTTCATTCCTTTTTATGACCGAGTAATATTCCATTGTATGGACATACCGTATTTTGACCAGCCGTTCATTCCTTGATGGATACTTAGGTTCTTTCCACATTCTGGTTGTTGTGAACAGTGCTGATCTAGACATTCGCATACAAGTTTTTGTGTGGACATAGGCTCTCATTTCTCTTAGGTATACATATGCTTCGGAGGGGACCTGACGGGTCCTATGGGAACCCCAGGTTCACCCATGTGCTTTCCCTGCTTTAGCCTTGAAATTAGCAATTTCGACAAAAAGGTTCATTCCTGTCTTCAATAATAACATTTAAAACCCAGGAGCTGGGAGCTGGGTGTGCTTACTGCGACTGGGGTGTCATTACCTCTTGAGCTCTATCAGGGGGCAGAGGTGGAAAACACTCACACACAGACACACACACACAGACACACACACACCCTTACCTGTACCCATTTCTGTGTCAAAACCCTGGAGTTAAAACAAAACAAAACAAAAACAAAACAAAACAAAACAAAAAAAAACCCCGGAGTTTACACAGATACCTCCAATAATTTTTTTTTACCCCAAATATTATTTATTTATTTATTCATGAGAGAGAGAGAGAGAGAGGGAGAGAGCCAGAAGCAGAGGGAGAAGCAAGCCCCACAGAGCAGGGAGCCTGACATGGGACTCGATCCCAGGACCCTGGGATCATGATGTGAGCTGAAAGCAGATGCTTAACCGACTGAGCCACCCAGGCATCCCAAGGCCACTTCTTATTAGCATTGATGCCTCACACATGGGTGCAAGAAATGTACACAAGGATGTTCGCGGTGACGTGGCTTGTAATTGTGGAAACTTGGAAGCCACTTAAATAATCCAGTGTAGGGAAATACTTAAATCCACAGCGTCTAGTGTCTGAGATGGAATATTGTGTGCCAGGGAAAAGGGAAGGAATAAGATCTACATGTAACAGTCTAACTAGACCTCTGAAACCAATGACTGAGCAGAGAAAACAGTAGCTGAAGGATACAGTTGATGTAAAAATGAATATTGTGTGTTTTCTCAGGTATGTGTAATAGATGGAGATAGATCTGTACGGATGTGTGTGCTTTTAACAGTGCTTACCTGCGTAGTCTGGGGATGAGACCTAGATGGGGGGGGGGGGGCTTCAGACTTGATCTGTATGGATTTTTAAAACATGCTGCTTTAATGTCTTTATTAATTAATTCTACCATCTCTGTTGTTTCTGGGCCTGTTTCTAGTAATTGATTTTTCTCCTCATTATGGGTTGTAATTTTCTGCTTCTTTGCTTGTCTGGTGACTTTCAGTTTAATGCCCGACCTAGTGGATTTTACCTTGTGGCCCACAGGATACTTTTTAATTTCCTCTGCATGTTCTTGAGCTTTGTTCTGGGATACAATTAAGTTGCTGGAAATAGTTTGATCCTTTCCAGCCTTGCTATTAAGTTTTGTAAGGCAGGACCAGAATAGTCCTTAATCTGGGGCTAATTTTTCTCCACTTCCTTATGAAGTTTTTCTACCCTGGCTGGTAGAAACACCCAAGTATTTATACCCTGTGTGAACTCTGAGGGTTTTTCCCTCCGCTGCTTTCAAGTGACTCTGTCCCTGGTCTTACCACCTATATATGCCCATTAGCTCTCAGACTCTCAAAGGATCTCTGCATTGATTGAGATTTCCCCTCCCTTTCCATCAGCTGTCTTCTTTCCAGGACTCTGCTCTGCAAACTGTAGCCTTCTTACCCTTTCTAGAACCCCAGCTCTGACTCCTCAAGGTCTGAAAAGTGTTATTTTACACATTTTGTCTATTTTTTTTCCCAGTTGTTCCAGACCGGGGGTGAGGGGCATATAAATCTGATTCCTGAGGCTCCATTTTAGCCAGAAGAAATTGCTTTGATTTTTTTTTAAAGGAAGCACATACATGTTTTAAAATAGAGTTTAAGTTAACATCTTTGGAGCCATTTTTAGGCACTATGCCTTTTATGTATATTGTTTTATTTTTCCTCCCTATGACATGGGTACTGCTGTTGATCCCATTTACAGATGAGAAAACTGAGGCACAGAGCAGGTGAATGACTTGCCCAAGGTCACCCAGCCAGTGAGTGGTAGGAAGAAGGAACAAACGGGGTTACCTGGCTCTGGAGGCTATGCCCCTGACTCCTACCCTCCACCATCCATGCAGTTAAGAGCTACTTTTTTTCTCTCTTTGTTTACTGAGATGAAATTTACATACCATAAAAGTAACCGTTTTAAAATGAACAATTCAGTGGCATTTAGTATGTTCACAATGTTGTACAACCCCCACCTCTATCTAGCTCCAGAACATTTTTATCGCTCCAAAGGAAATCCCATCCCCATTAGCAGCCACTCCCTATCCCTCCTTCTCCAGCCCCCGATAACCACTAGTTTACTTTCTGTGTCTATGGATTTGGCTGTTCTGGCCATTTCATATACATGAAATCATACACGGTGTGGCTTTTTGTGTCTGGCTTCTTTCACTCAGCACACTGTTTTCATGGTTCATCCACATCGTAGCATGAATCAGGGCTCCGTTCCTTTTCATGGCTGAATAATAGTCAATTGTGTGGCTAGATTGCGTTTTATTTATTTATGCTTTTATCCACTGATGGGTGCTTGGGTTGTCTCTTCCTCTTCGTTATTGTGAATAGGGAGGAGTTAATTTTTAAATTTATTTTAAAAGGTTTATTAAAGTAATCTCTACACCCAGTGTGGGGCTCAAACTCATGACCTTGAGATCGAGAGTCGCATGCCCTTCCGACTGAGCCAGCCTGGCAACCCAGGAACTACTTTTGAATGTAGGAATGGATGAAAAGAGAAGAGAGGGTCCCAGCTAGCAGCTAGTCCAAACCCGCATTTATAGTTGAGGAGAGTGGGCACTTAGTACTACCTTTGTTCCCAGTCCACGCTTGAGCTGCTCAGTTGTTCAGCCAATATTCACGAGCACCTACTGTGTGCATGTCCTGTGCTGGGACAAGGACACCACCTTATGAGGCTAGAAGTGCTTCTCAGAAGGCTGAGACATGAAGGCTAAGGAGAGAGTCCACTGACCAGAAAGTAAGGGGAAGAGTGTTCCATGCAGCGAGAACAGCCAGTGCAAAGGTCCTGAGGCAGGTGTGAGTCTGGTATGTGGGAGGCTATGTGGGGAGGCTAGAGGAAGTGAGCCAGGGAGGGGGGATGAAGGGAGAGGAGGGCAAGGAAGTTGGCAGTGTCCCGCTCCCACAGGGCCTCATGGACCATGGTGGGGAGTTAGGATTTTTATTCTGAGTGTGGCAGGAGGCAAAACAGAGTGGGAGTCGGGGAAGCGTAGGATGTGATTTTAGATTCTGCCTTGGGAGGCAAGAGGTTGGGGGCAGTGTGGGGCGGGAGACCATGGGGCTTGGGTCTCCAAATCAATTTGCCAAACAAAACTTGGGGTACCCCATAAATCCCACCCATGGATCTCTCTAATATCCACCAGGGTAGCATTTTCACACCACTGAGTGAGATCTGGGAGTTCTATGAAACAGCCCTACTGATAATTATTATTCAGAGTATTCACTTTACTATGAAGAATGCTCGAGTAGAAGGGGGTCTGTCCATGCTTGTGTGGTCATTCGAAGCCATCAATCCGAGTGCACGGCACACAGCAAGCCAGTGAGTGTTTATGAACCAGCGGGAATGGAAGCAGGGACCCCAGATGTAAAGCCTTCTCGGGGGTTTCACTGGTGAGCCCCCTTGCCTGCTTCGTCTCCAGGCCCCCACACCCTTTACAGAATGTTCACCCTGATCCCTTTGCACAGTCCAGGAAGGTGAGGCTTAGATGAGAAGGGAACGTGAAGAGTAAAAATACTAATGACAGAGAAATAATTATAAGAGAAACTAAATCGTTTACAAGGTTTCTCTTAACGTGTGTTTTAAATGTCTTGAAATTGACTTCATGGACAATGTCACTCCCTCGCCGCTCAGCCACCTGCCGCAGAAGTGGTCTGCAGCCCACCTGTGTACCAGTGTTTCGGGGGGCAGGTCTGCCCCCTGCCCTCGTCTGTCTGGCCATGGGATTTCCTGGGGCAGGGGGGCTCTCTCTGATCCCACACATCATTGGGTTTGGTCACAGGGAACTCATCTGCAGTGAATTAATTCAGTGAGGCCAAATGCATGCAAAAAAGCCTTTGCCTGGGACCCATCCATAGAACCTTCCCGTGACATCCACCAGCAGTAGCGTTTTCAAGCTAGTGCACGAGACTGGAGAATGAAAAGAGACAATCCTGCCAATAATCGTTATTCGGAGCATTAATTTTACTATGAAAAATACTCAGCGTTTCATGTTGAGCCAAAACCATCGCTAAAAACGTTCCTCTCCCTGCCACTGGGTGCCAGGGTTGGAGGGATCACTGTTCCTACTGTACCTGGGGCCGTCCGGTCCCAGGCTCTACCTGTGGGGAGTTAAGAGGTGGACACTGGCTGGACCACATGGAGAATCCAGGAAAGAAAGCATCGATATTTCCCCCAGAAAGGGACACATGCAGCAAGTAATCCGTAGCCCAATTTTGTGCACAATTCATGATGTTTCTAAGCCACCTTATGCTCAAGGTCATTAGGGGGTCCCTAAGGAGTTGGATCCCTCTGTCAACATACACTGAGACCCTGCTATGTAGCAGGCACCGAATCTATAAATAATTCTTAAGAGGTGTAACGAAGGATAAAGTGTAGTAACAAGAGCAAAAACAATAGTAGTAATGGTAGCCAATATTATTTGAGCACTTACTATGTGCCAGAAGTGGCTTGGAATTCTTCATGTGAACTTGTTCATTTAATTCTTTTTTTTTTTCCCCGTTTTTTTTTTTTTAAAGATTTTATTTATTTATTTTACAGAGAGAGATCACAAGTAGGCAGAGAAGCAGGCAGAGAGAGAGGGGGAAGCAGGCTCCCCGCTGAGCAGACAGCCCGATGTGGGGCTCAATCCCAGGACCCTTAGATCATGACCTGAGCCGAAGGCAGAGGCTTTAACCCACTGAGCCACCCAGGCGCCCGTGTTCATTTAATTCTTATAGCTACCTTGTGAATTCAGTACTTTTTTGTCCTGATTTTATGGATGAGGAAGCTGAGGCTCAGAGAGGTTAAGTAACTGGCCCAAGGTCACAAAGCGTTCAAACTGGGCTGCTTAGCTCCGAAGGCCGCAGCGTTGTGCTGCTGCCCGTGGAGATGCGGAGAGAGCTTGAGATGGGGTGGGGAGGGGAAGGAGGGGGGAGCTCTGGGGCAGACCAGCACCTGCACCTTCCCTTCCACTTTGCACACAGAATCAGGAGCCCCACCTGGTTTCTGAGGATGGGTCAGTGTATCCCCCGGGAGCGCATTCACCCTACGGCCCTCGCCTAATGCCACAGCACTCTTGTCTCCTCTCCCTTCCAGGAGCTGGAGAAGCTCGGGCTTGGTGACAGTGTGGACCTGCACGTGTATGAGATTCCCGTTGAGTACCAGACTGTCCAGAGGCTCATCCCTGCCCTGTGGGAGAAGCACAGCCCACAGGTGAGTGGGGCGAAGGCAGGTGCTCCCTCATCCAGGACCTGCAGGTGGGCACCCTACACATGGACGATTTGTGTGTGGCTTTGTTCCTGCTTCATTCACGTGGCCGATGCCCTGGCCTTGTCCCCCAAAGGGCCATACTTCCTGAGTTACCTGTGGATGTCAGGGAGGAGAGCAAACATCTGGGACCCCCCCAGAGCCTGGCTCCGCCCCACTGGACAGTCGGTATCAGTCGTGACATAGTTGGTTCTATGTGACAGTCAGAACACACCTAAGCTCAGCTTAAGCGCCAACGTTGGTATGCTTCAGGTATAGTTTGATCCAGGCAGTCTCCCAGTGCTATCAGCATTCCCTCTTGGCCATTCAGCTTTGCTTTGCACTTCGTTTTTGCTTTGGCAAAGACAGCTGGCTGCTGGCTGATACCCTCCCGACTGGGCCCCTCAGCGGAAGGAGAACAACTTTCCTTTGGATAATTTCCCAGAGTTCACGGCTGATTCTCACTGGTGCACTTGGGTCCCATGCCAGTCTCGGAGCCAAGCACTATGGCTGGGGGGTGGAGGAAGGAAGAAATGCTCTGATTTGTGAGGCCTGGGTCACATACCTACTTTGGTGGCTGGGGAGCGGCATTACCTCTCTCCATACCTCCTGGAAGGAGAAGGGGGACTTGGGGGTCCCACAACGGGAAAACGAGAATGGGAAGGAACTGGCTGTTGCCAGATGTGGTGGAATGGAGGCCAGACGGGAGCTATACTCTCCCATCTGCGACCCCGCCCAGACAGTGGACTCCGATAGCCCCAGGGGGTCCGGAGTGAAAGCTGCCTGGGAAGTTACCCTGGGGGGGGGGCGGGGCTGGCCTCTCTGATTGGTGAGATACTGGTCACCTGTGGGGGCCTCCACCCAGCTTCCCACGCTAGCCTGCCCTTGCTGATTTTCCAAGGTCGACCCCTAAAAGCTTCCTTCCTCAGGACCCCTTCTGCCGGGTCTCAAGTGGAATCCGTCTCTTCGTAGAGGGCGACCTGGAGGCTTAGTGAGATGTCACTGAAGGCTCTGCGAGTGGGCATTTTCTTCTGCTCTGTGTGTGCTGTCCGGCCTTTTTCTAGTTAAACAAACCAACAAAATTACCCTAAAGCATGGACGTGTTTTTTAAAAAAATTCCACGCGGTAGAGAATCAGCCCTGGTGAGTCACCGGGCTCCGCGGTTCCGGCTGTCACTCACGCACAGGTGTTCGGGTCCGCGCGGGTACGGCTGAAAGCAGTCCGCGTGGACGCGGCTCCCGGGGCTGCTGTAGCAGACGCTGTAGGCACTTCGAACAGCAGGAATGGGTTCTCCCGTTCCCGGAGGCCGGAAGTCCACGATCCGGGCCTCAGCAGCGGTGCCCCCTCCCGCCTGGTCTCCTCCAGCTCCTGGGCGCTCCACGCGTTCCTTGGCTTGTAGCCGGGTCTCTCCCGTGTCTGCGCCTGTGGTCGCACGGACTTCCCCACCTCTCTCTCTCTTTCCTTCCTGTGTCTCTTCGAAGGACACGTGTCAGTGGAGTTGGGACCCACATAATGCAGGGGGGTCTCATCACGCGATCCTTTACCTGATCGCATCTGTGAAAAACCCTTTTTCCAAATAAGGTATTGGTCACGGTTTCCAGGCAATGGAATAGGGACAGTTGTGTTTTTTTTTTTGTTTCTTGTTTTTTTGGAGGCTGGGGGTTGGTATAAGGGGAGTATCACCATTCAGCTCATTATACTACGGCTGCTGCTTTGTTTTCACGTTCCGCGATATTCAATTTATGGAGCGCCAGGCGTGGGCCATCCAGTCAGTGAATGAACGAACTTTGTAACTCCAGAGACTTCCATTCTGCGGCAGCGTGGCCCCCCTAGACGTTATCAGGTCATTTCCTAGGAGCCTTTAAACGTTCCACTAGGCACATTTTTAAAATGTCAGAAAAAATGGGTGAAATAAATTTTAGTAATATTTTCAATTGGGGCACCTGGGTGGCTCAGTCGGCTGAAGCCTCTGCCTTTGGCTCAGGTCATAATCTCGGGGTCCTGGGATCGAGCCCCGCATCGGGCTCTCTGCTCGGCCGGGAGCCTGCTTCCCTGTCTCTCTCTGCCTGCCTCTCTACCTACTTGTGATCACTCTCTGTTAAATAAATAAAATATTTTTAAAAATTAAAAAAAAAAGTTGAAATTCAACTGTATTCAGTGCGGTGCCCCGCCTTTTATAAATATTTTATCATGAGCATCTTATTACGTAGGTCATTAAAAAGTCTCCCTTACGTTATTTCGTTTTCATTTTTTTTCAAGTCAAATTCAATTAGCCGACTTACAGTACTTCATTAGTTTCAGACGTAGCGCTCAGTAATTTATCTCCCTTACGTTCTAACAGCTGGGCAATTTTTAGTAATGAATGTAACTGTTCTTCCATTATTGAGCCTGCCAGTGTTTTCATGTTTGTGTTTTTTTTTTTCTCATTTTTAGAAAAAACACTGAAGTGACCACTGACAGATTGTTACCTCTTTGATCATAGGTTAGATTCCTGGAGGTTATACCTTGTCTTTTGTATTTGGCAATATGTCTTGAAGGTCCTTCCTTATAGAACTGCTTTTGGGGGGGGG
>CM052898.1:10387562-10407504 GCA_028534135.1 Potos flavus
CAGGGTCCGGAATGTATTTGAAACTGGTCTTCCTGATGCCAGGACCCCGGTGAGTCTTAGACCCTCTCCTAGCCCTTAGTCTCCTCTTTAATCTACCTTTTTTTTTTTTAGATTTTCTTTATTTATTTGACAGAGAGAGACACAGCAAGAGAGGGAACACAAGCAGGGGGAATGGGAGAGGGAGAAGCAGGCTTCCTGCTCTGAGCAAGGAGCCCGATGTGGGGCTTGATCCCAGGACCCTGGGATCATGACCTGAGCCAAAGGCAGACGCTTAACAACTGAGCCACCCAGGCACCCTCTTAATCTACTTTTGTTACTGCCCCTTGGGTCTGACTCAGGCCCTGTCCTCCTCCGGGACTCTGGCCTCCTCCCCAGGTTCCCCATCTCCAGACACCAGGCTCACTCCAGGGGAATCTTACGACATAGTACCCCTCCACTGTTCACACATCTTCCTTGGCTCCCCATGGCCCTGGGAATAACATCCCACTCCTCAGCCTGGCTTCTGAGGCCAGGACTGCCCAACCCCTGCCCACACCACCAGTTCCTCCTCTTAGCCCGTCCACTCCAGCCACTCCACTCCTAAACACGCTGTCCCAGCCAGCCATGCTCTCTCAAGCTGCAGGGCCTCTGTTCCTGTTGTACTTCTGCCTGGAATCTGCCTTGCATCTGTTTCTGCCAGCTACTGTGACTCATCCTCCAAGCCCCAGACTCAACCATCTCCTTCCCCAGGGAACCCTCCTCACAACCCCCTCCAGCATGGAGACATCGCTGGACTGGAACAGGAGCTCTGAGTCTGTGGGGGAGGCTAGCAGCTTGGAGAGTCAAAGGCAGGTTTTAGGAATCCTTAGCAAAACCCTACTCATGTATTGAAGCCCCATTGCTAATGCTTCCTCCTCCAGGAAGCCTTCCAGGACTCTGTCCCTCTCCCGGACCTGACCTGACTGCACTGGACAGGGTGTCTCTGGTCCGTGTCTAGTTCTGTCCTCTCGGAGGACTGGGTGCTCCAGCAGAACCTGGCCTTACAGAGACCCTTTGGAAGTCCAACATGGGTGATTGTTGAATGAACATAGAACGCATGGGCTGGGCGTCAACTAGCTGACACCAGGAAGCGAGTTGATGAGGTAGCAGTCGTTCGATTGGGGTATTAACGGGGGACATTTAGTCACTGGGTTCCAGCAAAAGAGAAGCAGGTCGCCCCTCCCCCTCCCGTGAGAATCCTGGGCCTGAGGCCTTGCAGGGGGGCGGGTCTCAGTGTCTTCATTCTTCCCCTCAGCGTTGCACCCGGACACCAGTTCCTCTTCCCCTGAGTCGCTGGGTGCAGATCCTGAGGAGCGCCCCGGACCACAGCGGATCCGCGGAGGGTGCTGACCACTTCGGTCCCCACGACCAGGTGAGCCACCAGGCAGTCCCGCGTCAGAGCCTTCCAGCACCGCCGAGGCAAAAGCGTGGCGGTGGGACCAGAAAGACAGGACGGACGCGCTAGAAGTTGGGTCCGGGAAGCCAGACTGGAGGGGGTTCCTTACAAAAGCCCAGTCCGACCCCAGCCCGAGACTCCCAGCACCCCGAAGTTCTGCGAGAAACAATTAGCGCGGCCGCGGGCGGGCCGTTTCCGGGGCAACCGCTTATTTTGCATATGGTCCCGTCTTGGCCAATGAGGGCGCCTGAAATATTCGTGGTGGGGGGTGGGGTTTGGGGGGAAGGGGCGACTTAAGCCGAAGGGGCTCCACTGGGAGAAGGGGAAGGGGCTGACTGGGCCGGGTCTTCTCCCCGCCTTGCAGCAAGTTCAGGCACCCGGACTACGGACTACGTACCCATTCCCCAGAGGGGGCGACTGAGGCCAGAGGCCGGAGCCAACCAGAGGGGCGGCAAGCGATGGCCTGCGTTTTACCATTTCACAAGCAGGCCTGGGCCACTCTGAGATAATAATAATAACAATAATAATAATAATACAACACAGGCAGTGAGGGTGAGGGGACCACAGGCTAAGGTCCGGGCTTGGATTCTGGTGTCTCTGCCTAGGTTGCTCGAATGGGGGGCTCCCTGGCGTGGATGCTGTTGTTGCCACTGCTGCTGCAGGATCCAGGCAGCCAAGTATTTTCCTGCAATGTGTCCTCCGGGAACGTGGACTGGAACAGAGAGTTCACAAACAAATGCCTGAATTTCAGTGGCCAAGGCCTCAAACTGCCCCAGAACCAGTCTCTGCAGGCCGGGCACCTGGTCTACCTTAACCTGTCTGGGAATGGGCTTCGAAGGCTACCACTGGTCTTCTTTAAACTCCTGGAAAACCTGGAGTACCTAGATGTGACAAACAACCCACTGGACCGCGTGGACGGGGAGCTGGCCATGCGCTGTACCCTTCACCTGAGGGCTGACTGCAGCTGTGTCCTGGAATCCTGGCACCAGATCCGACGGGACAACTGCTCCGGCCAGCTGCCTCTCCAGTGCCGGGACACAGCTACCGGTGGCTGGCACAATGTCTCCGCCTTCCTGGAGGCTGGCTGCCCCCCTGGCCTGTCCTTGCCGGCCATCGGGACACTGGTGGCCAGTGGAAGCCTGCTCCTGGGGCTCACCATTGCTGGCCTAGTGCTGGCCTGGAGACTCTGGGGCCGCCGGAGGGTCAGTAACCGGGACCTGGACAAAACAAGGGCTGCTCAGGATGGTTCTCGGTCTGGCTCTGGCAAGCAGCCGAGATACAGTAGCCGGGGCCTCAGCCCTAAGCCCCCAGCAGCTGCCATGCCCAGACCCTCCACCCCCGACTATGAGAATGTGTTCGTGGGCCAGCCAGCTGCCGGGCACCAGTGGGCCGAACATGGGTGAGTGATTCAGATCTGCCTGCAAGACTCTGGAACCAGAGGGCGGAGGTTCAAATCCCTGTGCCACCTCTTGTAGGCTGTGTGATCTTGGGCCTCCTCAGGGCCTCCGTTTTCTCATCTGTAAAATGGGGATAATAACAGCCCCCACCTAATAGAGTTGGGATAAGAATTAAGTGAGTTCCTGTATATGAGACAAGTTTCCTCCTTTGTGACCTGCAAACGGAGTTTCTGGTGGCCACGGACGGGGAGAGAGGAAGCAAGGGTTCTAGGCAGAGTAGGTGCTTCGCAGAAGTAGTCAGTGGCCTGGGCTCAGATCCTGTGTGACCCAGGGTTATCTCTGAGCCTCTGTTTCAGTCTCTGTAAAATGGGGACAGCGCCCCTTTCCACATGTCCCTTTGACACTCTAGAGGCTCAGAAAGCTGTGTCCTTCTCTCCCCCCACAAAGCCCTGACCCCTCTAGACTTGGCTGGACTTAGATGGATGGGTCAAACTTTTCCGGGTTGGGTGAGGGAATGAAAGGAGTTGCTGCAGGGGGCAGCCCCAGCAGGGGTGAAGGCCGGGAGGTGGGAGAGAATGGAGACTCTTCTGTGAATCAGTTTGAGAAGACAAGACATCAGAGCTGAGGCTAGAGGAGACTGGGAGAATCCAAGCAGGAATGGAACGGTGTCGTGGATGGGTGTGGGCAGGGGAATCCACAAAGTGGGGAGGCTGGTGGGAAGCTGTGGGTGAGAAATGAGAGAATATGCAAAGCAGATGCAAATAGGGCTCAAAGGCAGAAGTGGCCTGCAGGAGGGAGTTGAAGGCACTAGACTAGACTGCCTATGGCAGCTTGGGCTGTGATGCTCATCTCTGCCTCGCTGTCATCAAAGCCTCAGGATCAGTCTCCTCCAAAAACATTGTTTAGAATGGGCTCTGTCATTCCCACCCTACTTCTACAGACGGAGGCTCTGGGAGGCAGGGGAGTGACTGGCCCAAGGTCACAGTGAGTCTAAAGCAGAGTCTGACTTCCAGTCCTGTCTGTCCCTGAATAAGCATTTATGTGTTTGGATGGATTTATTTCAAAACATGAGGAAACTGATAGACACCACTTGCCTAAACCAGAGTAGGGTTAGGGTGTTCCAGAGTGAAAAGAGTTTTTTTTTCGGGGGGGGGGGTTCCTGGGGACGGGGTTCTTTTCTACCATACATACGTAGACATTACTAAGAAGCTACCTCCTTCCAGACCAATCCTGTGGATGCAGAAACTGAGACTCAAATTTATTTCTCTATTGAGGCCACGAAGTCTAGTGAAAACATTTCCCAGCTGAAAGGGCACTGGTTTGGCCTGAGCCACTTGTGTCCATGTGGCTGGTGTGACCAGGGCTTCTGATTTTTCAAGAGAAAACTGAAAAATTAGTCTAGAGTTAAAATTTAAAAAATTAAAGTCTAGACTTGAATGTAAAAAACGAGCAACTCCCTCGACTTTAAGGAAGAAAACAATTCGATCATGGGCTTGAGGTCCTTGGACCAGAGTGTTACAATGCTAAATCCATGGAATCTTCCCTGAATCCCTGGCCCCCACCTCCTTTCCTCAGAGTTGAGAGGCTGGGAGAACACTGCCCCGTGCCTTAGTTTCCTCCTATGTAAATACTAAGAGGGGACTCAGGCACCCAGAGCTTTCTTTGCCTCTCAAAGCTCACGTGCCTATCCCCTGAGTGCTCCCTCCCCTCGCGTCTGTCTGTCTCCACAGGGCTCCCCCATCAGAGGACAGCGACTTCTACATGAACTATGAGGGCCCGGACCATGCCTCCCAGCCTGTCTACTGCAACCTGCGGTCGATGCACCAGACCCCACTGGATGAAGAGGAGTACGTGATCCCCGGGCGCTGAGCCTCTGACGCCCTGAACTCCAGCCTGCTGCCTTTGACGTGACTTGGGGCATTCTGACTCTTCCCTGGCCTCAGTCTTCCCACCTGAGAAATGGGGACAGGGAAGGACCATCCCTGAGGCCTCAGAGAGGCTCTTCAGCTCCCTCTCCAGCCCCCCACTCTGCTTCTCAGTTCCCTCAGCTGCTGGAAGGGGAAGAGGAGAGGCTCCAACACGGGGACAGGAGGGTCAGTTTCGGAACTCGGTCATCACCCTCCTGTCAGTGTGCAGACCGTGCTTAATAAACGCTGCAGGGCTGACAAAGCTGCTGGCTCAGGGCAAGTGGGTTCTTTGAGGTGGGGATTCCCTAAGCTCCCCAGACCAGATTCTCTGAGACTCCCAAATTGTTCCCCACTCTTGGTCCATTCCCTCTGTCCCTCTCAGGCCCCATTCCCAGCCACTTGGTACCCAGGCTCAGCCCCCAGGGCAGCCCACACCAGCGCCAGAGGGATGATTATAACTTATGAATGGGACTGTGCCCCTCCCCTGCTCACACACCTGCTGTGGCTCCCCATTGCCCCCCTAGGACTTCAGCCTTGCTGTCGAGGCCTGCGTGATTCTGCCCTACCCACCTCACTATCACTACCCTCTTCCATCCTTCTGTCCTTCTGGTCTAGGCCTCCTCACCACCCAACCCACCTCGCTCCTGAAGTTTTCATTTGCTCATGCCACTCCTTTTGCCCAGAATGCCATCCCCTTCCATTTTTTCTCACTCTTAAACATCTTTTTTTTTTTTTTTTTTTTTTACTCTTAAACATCTTAATACAGGTGTAGAACTCTGGTCAGAGTGTCAGGAGGCATGGGTCCAGGTCCTGACTCTGCCATTAACAGGCCCTCAGTTTCCCCGTCTGTACAACAAGGCAATTAGTCTCTGCAGTGTTTTAGCTTAATAAGCTGAGATGTCTTAACTCATCCTTCAAGGCCAGGTTCAATGCCACTCTACTGAGACACCTTTCTCAGTTCCTCCTCAGGCAGAGTTAATCACTCCCAGAGCTCTGTGTATTTCAAGTGTGTTCAAACTCATGCCTCAGCTGGGTTTCCTGTCAGCGGCTCCCAGCCTGGCTCCTGCCAGCCCTCCGAACTGGGGGAGACAGCTGGACACAGACACCCTCGGTCCTGAAAGGTCAAGCCTGGGCTGGAGGGAGGGATGGGGCTGAGGGCTCTAGAGGGAGACGAACGAAAGAGTTTGGAAAAGGCTGCGTGTAAGAAGGGAATCTGGAGTGGGTTTTGAAAGATGCGTAAGTGGTTTTTTTTTTTTTAAGATTTTATTTATTTATTTGACAGAGAGAGAGATCACAAGTAGGCAGAGAGGCAGGCAGAGAGAGAGAGGAGGAAGCAGGCTCCCTGCTGAGCAGAGAGTCTGATGCGGGGCTCGATCCCAGGACCCTGGGATCATGACCTGAGCTGAAGGCAGAGGCTTTAACCCACTGAGACACCCAGGTGCCCCAAGATGCGTAAGTGTTTGAGAAGGAGAGGACACGCATAGCGGGCAGGGGGACTAGCCTGGGAAGTAGCAACTAGAGGTATGAAAAGGCGCATGGGCTTAACAATGTTCAGCAAAGGCAGCAGCTGATATTTGGGGAGACACTCAAATGGCGGGACTCGATCCCGGGACTCCAGGATCATGACCTGAGCTGAAGGCAGACGCTCAACCAACTGAGCCACCCAGGCGCCCGATCGAACTTAATTTTGAGGCTCTCTTGGGTTCCCCAGTGCTTGGGAATAATCTGAGGTGGGAGAGGGAACCTGTAAGGGTCTCTAGCTTCCTTGAACCCGTGCATCCCCACCCTAGACACTGTTCTCCTGCCCCCGATCATTTGCCTTTCTCACCTGCAGCATAAATCAGATCCCAGCCCTCCCCAGCTCCCACCCCTTCACATCTACCCTTGGCTCTTCAAACACACCCACACCCCTCATCACCATTGGTGGATTCTGGCCCCCACCTACCCCTCTGGCTCCATCTTCAACAGTTTTGCCGCTGAACATTGAGCTCGTTCCCACCCCAGGGCCTTTGCACCTGCTGTTCTGACTTCCACAAATGCCCATTCCCCACCTCTCCCCTGAGTCCTGTTCTGCCTCCAGGTCTCAGTTCAGATGCCATCCCCCGCCCCTCCCCAACCATCTACATCACCTCTTCTTCCGCTCATTAATGCATTCCCTGGGTTGACTCCTCAGCACAATTCATACCGCAGTCCACCACTTTCTTAGTATTTATCTTTGTATTCAATTGTCTTCCTCACTCAACTGGGCTCAGATTTTGCCTATCTTGTTCGTTCTGAGTCCTGAGTGCCCAGTCAAGGCCTGGCACAAAGCATTCACTGAATACATTCAGGGGCACCTACAATCATTCAGGTCTGCCTCTGGGTGGCAGCATTCACAGGCTACACACCTCACTCACAGCTGCAAGTAGGTCCCTCAGGCCCCCGTAACATTTCCCTTGGGAGATTCTCAGGGTGGACAGGCAGATGGGTGTGGGAAAGGGGCGGACCTGGCACATCTTGGGGATTCCAAGATCCTAAGTAGGAAGACTAGATAACCTGGAAGATGCTGTGTGCATGAAAATGTTCTTCGCTGCTTCCTCCCCTCTCTCTGCCTGCCTCTCTGCCTACTTGTGATCTCTCTCTCTCTCTCTGTCAAATAAAAAGAAAAAGAAAATGTTATTAGCAATGTATCTATTTCCTCCTGTTTTTTGTTTTCTTTTTTAACTGGCTGCTTGGAGTTTCTTTTCCGCTTGGTGCAAGGCACACAATTATAGGGTGTCAAGGAGGCATGCATGTGGCTTGGATAGTGAAGAGTGGGGTTCTCTCAACTTCCTTTTTGGTGTTTTGCTGTTTTGATATAAAAAAAAAAAACAAACCCCAACTGCTTCTGCTTGCTGCCGCCTGCCTTGTCTAGGGGGAGGGGAGAGGAGGAGAGGGGAAGGGCTCTGATGAGCCTAGCGGCTCCTGAGGGCTGGTGGCTGGGGGTGGCCACAGGACTGGGGGGGGTGTTGGCTTTGCCAGGCTGGCCACGGGGCTGCTTCCTCACGACTTCCACAACCAAGTCATAGGTGATTCTGCCGTTGGAAGCCTGGAGAGATCCTGAGGGTTCTGGGGACTCCAGCACTGCAGCCATGTACGGGAGAGTGGACTTCCTGAAAAAGAAACTTGCCCAGCAGTGACCCAGGTCGGCCTTGGGGAGACCGGGGTGGTGAGGGGTGGCTTCCCCAGGATACTCTGCACTTCTGCGGGAGCTGTTACTGGAAATGGATCACAGACAACACTGGTAATGGCCATGGGTGGTCACCAGCGAGCGTCTAGAGGGGATGGCTGCCATGCTGTCGCTTGTGGACTGGTGGAAACCAAGGGCAGGCAGAGCCCCATAACTCCCAGCTGCTCTAGCTGCACAGGGTGTGCCCCCCACCCCGCCCTTACTCTTTTTATATGAAAGAATAGAGGTACCATTAACATGGAGGGAGGTGTCCCAAATAGAAGTGATGGGACTCTTGTAGGTCAGGGGCAACATCACACACAATACACTTGGCTGCAGATGGACATGACTGTGGGCTGCCTGTCTTTGGAATGGTGATTCCAATGCAAAGAGAGACAGCAGAGGGGCGCCTGGGTGGCTCAGTGGGTTAAAGCCTCTGCCTTTGGCTCAGGTCATGATCTCAGGGTCCTGGGATTGGGCCGAGCGTCGGGCTCTCTGCTCGGCGGGGAGCCTACTTCCCCCTCTCTCTCTGCCTGCCTCTCTGCCTGCTTGTGATCTCTCTGTCAAATAGATAAATAAAATCTTAAAAAAAAAAAAAAGAGAGAGAGAGAGAGAGAGACAGCAGGACAGGAAAGACAGGGCCATATGACTACAAAAGCCAGAATACTGAGAGATGAGATCTGGAGGGAGACTGACACCCAGAAGGGTCTCAGAAACAGGAACAGAGGAACAAGGAGATAGAGAAGCAGAGACAGAGAGAAGGGTGTCCTTGAAGTGCATCGGTGACACGAGCACCATCCAATTGTCTGACATCCCAGAACGCTCCACCGCACATTTCCTGAACAGTTCCACTCACCCTGAGACCAGGTCCCCTGTGAGAACTGAGGCCAGGGAGGGGAAGGTTCTTCCCAAGGTCACCAGCTTCATCCAGGACACCACGGGGCTCAGGTCAAACACCTTCATTTTTATTATCACAGTTTTAAATAAATGCACACCCTCTGACCAGCCCTCCCCAGCCCTCCAGTCCCCACGGAGAGCATCCCAATAAATTAATAATAAATACAAACTTATAAATACAGAGGTTTGGGAGGGATGGGGTAGACAGCAGTGGCGGGAAATCGGGTATCTCAGGTCCCATCAGCCCATTCGACAAGGCAAGGATCTCTGAGGTCGCTTCCATTGCTCACGAGCCGTAAGTGAAAGACTAGAACCGCTCATACGCAGTGGCAGTCCTTGGCTACGAGATCGTCGAAGGGCGTAAGCGACACGCGACCGTCGCTGTCTTGGTGCATGAGCACCACCGGCTCATAGCTGGCGGGCACGCAGCACGGCGCAGGCGCAGCGTCAGGGTTCAGGCCGTGCAGGCGCGCCTGCATCTGCGCGTGCGTGTTAGCCGACCGGAACTGGCTTGGGCACGCGCCAATACACATGCGCACGTCTAGCTCGCGAGGCGCCACCACCCAGTTGGCCCAACCCAAGTCCTCGAGTGACGCGCGCAGGCTTTGCAGGCGGCAGCAGCGCCCCTCCCCGAGCGGGCAACCGTCCCCGGCGTGCGCATGCGCGTTGCGGCGCCCCCTGGCCGCGCTTTGCCGCCAGTGCAGCTCAAGCTGGGGACGTGCAGAAGGCAACGTTGCTCTCAACTGGTCCCACCGAGGCAGTAGTCGCAGGCGTAGTGCCCGGGAACCTCCAAGGCTGAGTTGACGTTGCAGTGGCCGAGTCACGTCCCACGAGCTCGGCTCCGTCGGGGACAGCCTGAGTAGCGCCCGATGCAGGCGGGAGGCTGCGGGGAGCCCCTCAGTCAGGTCGGCCCGGGAGATGCGTAGGTGCAGGTAGCCGCCAGGCCCAAGTCGCACTGAGGAAGAGAGGAAAGCCAGTCAGCCACGGGCCTACTGTGCGCCAGGCGCGGAGTGCCCATTTCCTCCCACACGCCAAGCTGCATCCCACCTCAGGGCCTTTGCACAAGCTGCTTCCTCCTCCAAGCACACTATTCCCCTGAATCTCAGCATGGCAGGCTACATATCCCCCCAGCCTGCCTAAAATAGGCCCTGCCCTATTTTCTTTCGTTTCATTGTGTATCATTTCATCTCCCCTCCTGAATCCCTCAGTAGGGATTTCTGTCTGCTTGGTCACCTCCATGTCTGGCATACAGTAGGTGTTTAGTAAATACTTGCTGGAATTAGGGCGCCCAGGTGGCTCAGTCCATTAAGCCTCTGGCTTTGGCTCAGGTCATGATCCCAGGGTCCTGGGATCCAGCCCCATGACAGGATCCCTGCTCAGCTGAGAGTCTGCTTCTCCAACTCCCTCTGCCCCTTCCCACCCCTGCTTGTGCTCTCTCTCTCAAATAAATAAAACCTTAAAAAATATATTGCAGGAATTAATGTCTACATGATATTAGAGGGACTAAAATCCAAACACTGGTTCTGCCTCCTGTGGCAGTCAAAAACATTTCATTGAAGGCCTACTAAGTGCTGAGGCTAGCTACTATGTTTTTCAACTCTCTGGGTCTTGGTTTCCATATCTGAAAATGAAGGATATCTGGATCCCCAGGATTCTCAGATCCCTAGGCTGGTACAGGTGTTGGAGATGCTGTGGGGACTAGGGTTTAAGGACCCTGGATTCACTAGGCTCAGAGAGGACGAGGGGATTACCTGGAGTCTCACAGCTCTGGTAGGATTAGGGTGAGATAGTAACGCTCCCTTCTGGCCTGACACCCTTCCCCTAACCCCTCCCACTTCCCAGCATAACGCAGATCTCCTTCTGCCCTCTCTTCCCCCTAGATCCTCTGTGGATGGCGAGAAAATATCTCCTCCCTCCCTAAGGCACATGCCACGTGCGACTTTAGCGGTGCTATGTCAAGGGATTGCATCAGATCTGGAACAAGTACGGGCAGATTCCACCTACCGCTGGGCTGTGCTGCTCTCTTCCGCTCCCCCCCCCGCCACCCCCCCTGCCTTATCCGCTCCACTGGCTCCCCTGCATCCTCTCTCCTGGATTGTGCACCCTCCCCCAACCCTGACATCCAAGGACAAGTACCCCCCCCCACACACACACACACCGCCCTACTTTGTCTCTGGGCATTCCAGGCTCTGTGAGTTTTCAAAAGCATCCCTAGCTTCTCTGAGCCTCAGTTTCCCCATCTGGAATCTGTAACATCTCACTTTGGCCAAGCCTCACCTTGTCTCGGCATAAACCGGGCCACCAGCTCCCCCGTCAGCCCCAAGGGGAGCTGTTCTTGTCCGATTCACGGATGGGGAAACTGAGGCTCGGTGGCAGGCTTGCACCCCTATGACTCAGAGCCACTGCTTAGATGATGGTAGCTGCCTAGGGGACGGAGGTCTCTTAGATTTCACTCACGCTTTGGAGTGAGCTTCCGGACTGGAGCTGCAAGGACGAGGTCCGAGTTTGAATTGCCCCAGCTTTGGTTCAACAGCAGCCTGGTCTGCAGGTGCTCATAGCGTTTCCGAAACTCCTGGACTCTGGAGACGTCTGTGCTGGAGGGCGCGTCTGAGGGTCCTGGAAAGGCCGGGAGGTGCTCCTGGGCCAGAGACAGGGCGCCTCCCGAAGGCAGCCACAAGAACATCAGCAACATCAGCAGCATAGGCGAGCAGTGTGGTGGTGCCAGTCGTCCAGGCGGGCCGAGCTAGCTGAGCTCTGAACTGAGACACCGGCCGCTGCTGGACTGGCCTTTATAATCCCCGGACTTTGTCCGCCCCCGCCTGCCTGGTCCCTTCCGCCCTGGGTGCAGAGTAAACACTCCAGGGACCACAGTTGGCTGAGTCTTGGGCTGCTTTTCAGGGGGAGGCCCTTACGGGGGAGGGGCTTCCTCCTGTAGAAGCTGGGGTACCCTCCCCCTAGAAGCCTCTCTGAGGCTCAGTATCCTCTTCTATGAGATGGGGACTACCTCCCAGCTTGGTGGATTGGTGGAAAGAATGCTTTTGTCAAAAAAAGACTTATTAGCTACCAACTATGTGCTAAATTCCAGAGCAGCGCCTTAAGTGGTGGCCTTCTCCCTCATGGGATTTTTCTCTCTCCCTTCTTGGTTAGGGTGAAGATGCTGAAAAACAAAGGAAGCAGAGGAGAAAGGGGCAGAAAGACCCAAAAAGTACAACCTTAGCCAAGTCAGTCCTCTTCATCCCATCTCTGTTTCTTCATCTGGAAAATGAGAACTGAGAACTTTCACTGCAGAGAAGCTCAAACAAGGTAGAAGGGACAGGGCCAGATAGATAGGAGGTATGTGGTTAACTGGGTGTGTTTGCAGTCTCTCATCCTTAGCTGTGGGGGAACTCCTACTTGCTCCTCAAGACCCTACTCAAAAAGCCCCTTCTCTGACACTACCTTCCCAGGCTCAGCTGGGTGCTCCCAACCCCTATCCTTTCCCCCAGCCCAGCCTTGACCTCACGGCCCTGGGAATGTCTGTGCTTGGTTCTGTCTGCCCTAGACTGGAAGGAGGCCCTTCGAAGACTTAGCCAGAGATGAAGCTACTCTGGGACTCAGTCCCTTGGGTGGGTACGGAGCAGAGCTGGCAGGAAATTGGAGTGCTGGGGTTTAAGTCAGGGAGGGCTGGTGTCAGGTCCAGACCCCAGATGGTGGAGGGGCAAGGGGTACCCCAGAAAGACCCAGGTCTTCCCCTCGGAGCCTTCTCCATGGCTCAGGCCCTCTGGCCCCAGCCCCTGTGCCTGCTTCTAGCTTCCTGGCCAGAGAGAAGACGGAAAGCTGTGTGAGGCAGATGGAGGGGGTGTGTAAAGTGTGACGGAGTGTGTGCAGGTGAGAGGCATAAGGACGTGCTGGGGGGACCACACAGCAAGTCTCCCCTGGAAGGAGAGTGTCAGGCCTCCCCCAACCCCAGCATGCACCCGCTGGGGAGACTTGGGCCCCCCTGAGTCTCAGTCTCAGCCTCTGTGAAGTGGGATTATCGCCCAGCTTTGGGTCCCAGTCTCCCCCCACCCCTCGATCCGTGATGCTCTGGGCCTTTGGGTGCTTAGTAAACACACTGGCCCCTGCCACTGTCACTTCCATCCTGGCAGGGGCCGTTGGGAAGAACGGCCTCTTGCCTCAGCAGCTTGGCACACATAGTAAGTGCTTAGTAACGGGGGGGGGGGGGGGGTCGGACTGACCACACAAGGAGCTGGGACCGCTTCAAAGCCACACTGCCGTGACCTCTGCCGAGGCCGGGCCCCGAAGGCGAGCCAAAGTGCTGAGTAATCCAAACTGGTAGGAACAGGTCACAAGGGCCACCAATGGCTAGACCTGACCTAACCTGGGGGTGGGTGGGGCAAAGGGGGCGCTGTCCTAATAGGCATCCTTGCAAGATCGATGACGGCAAATGCCAGCATTCTCTAGCCTCCGCCCTCAGACACTGTTAACACATTTCCCATTACTGAATAAGGGAACCAAACCAAGAGGGGGCAAGGAGGTGCTTAAGGTTGTAGGGGGCGACTCCACCCCGGAGACCTCACATGCGTCCAGCTCCTGGCTGGTCATCTGTTTTCCTGGTGTTTCTAAGCCTGGGATAGGATTCTGAAGTTCCTTCCATCTAGGACTGTTTTTTTGTTTTGTTTTGTTTTTTTTCCCCAAATTTCAAAGCCTTGTGAAGAGTTTTCCCTGATCCAGGTCCCAACAGACTGGACATTTGTCAGCTCTAGAGAAGCTGGTCTGGGTTGACGTTCTGGCCCACTTCTCCCTGGCCATGACATGTGGGACAAGGGGCATCAACTGGCAGAGCCTCAGTTTCCCCGTCTGTAAAAGGCGGTAACGGCACTCTGTGTCAGGGTTGTAGGGAGAACCCACAGGGAGTGGGAATGTCTGCACATGCCATGTGTCACCCTGACCATGATTCGAATCCCAGCGCCACCCACTTTGCTGTGTGACCGCAGGCAAGTTACTCAAACTCTCTGTGCATCAGAACAAAGGCAGTGTGTTGTGAGGAAGGCGGACGTTCAGTACGGACCTCTTACCATTCTTAACTCAGCGCACTCAGAAGAGCCGCCACAGACTGGGCATCAGGTCACATACCAAGGACAGGAATCCCAAGGACAGGAACCCCCTCTGCCCACTGACGCCCCTCCTAGGCAGACGCCCCCCGGTGGATGCTAACCTCTCACAAAGGTACACAAGAAATCACATATTTCAGCTGTTTTATTTGCTTTCTGGGGTATCATTTGGACAACGTCCACCAGACCCTGGGGTCCCAGGCACGGGGGTTTCGGACAAGGCACTCACAGGAACTCTGGGCGTCAGGGAGAAGGGAACCAGAGGGGCCAGGGGCCAGGCCTTGGGGACAGAAGACACAGTCATCTTCAGCAGGAAAGTTTTCTCTGAAAGAGAGATTTAGGAACAGCTAGAAACCTGAGACGTTAAGGGAGCCCCAGAAACACACCAGGTACCCCCAGGGCAGGCAGAAAGCCAACTCCGTTCCCCAAAAGCCTCCTACAGTGCCCGGGGATACCGCCTGCCTTGGGAGCAAAACGCCCAATTCCAAACTGGCTTTCCCCGGGATTTCCTCAAGACGAAGTACGTGGGCCACGAAAGCCACTTGCCCCGGACCCCACCCCTCAGACACTTGGGTGACTCCAACCCAAGCAGTGGGGACCCAGGGCCACCTCCCAGAGCCTGGGGTTGCTTCTCTCTTTCCCATCTCGTCCCCTTTCTCTGTGCCCCATGCGTGCTGGGGACGCAGGCACTTCCGTGGGTCTCTGGGCAGCTAAAGGAAGGTTTGGTGAGGACAGGGAGGAAGAGAAATGGATTTGGGGAAGAAGGAACAGCTAAAGGCTGGACTGGAGTCCCTCGAGGTCTCTGAGCCCTTCTTCAGCTCGTGACTGGTGAGCCTCAGTTTCCTGTCTATAAAAGGTGGTAACGGCAGCCCCTCACAGGGTTGAAAGGAGGACTCATAGGCCGTGAGGGAGTCAGGAGACAACATGCACTCAGCATCTGTTAGGAATTAAGTTTCAAGTCATGGCCATTGGCAAGTGCCCTCCTCACCCGAAAGGCTGCCATTCTGACCCGTGGGCTTCGAGCCAAAATGGCGATGTTATGGTCAGGGTATGAGGCATATGCCAAATGCTTTTTTTTTTTTTTTTTAAAGATTTTATTTATTTATTTGACAGAGAGATAGAGACAGCACAAGCAGGGAGAGCAGCAGGCAGAGGGAGAGGGAGAAGCAGGCTCTCCGCTAAGCAGAGAGCCCGATGCGGGGCTCGATCCCAGGGCGCTGGGATCATGACCTGAGTTGAAGGCAGCCGCTTAACCAACTGATCCACCCAGGTGCACCCCCCCCCCAAAATGCTTTTTACCGGGTCTTCCTGGTGGCTCCGGCGCTCCAGGGGCCAGGATGCTACACCCAGGTTGGACAAGGAGCTGACTCCCAGGCCCCCACCCCCACATGCAGATCCCCAGCCAAGGGCAAGAACCACGCCCTCGCAGCGCCAGCCTCTCTGGGTTCCGCAGGGGCTGTGCGCTTTCAGGAGAGTCGCTGGCCCCTCTGGGCCTCTGTTTCCCCATCTGGGATCAGGATGGGGTTATAACAATCCCATGTTGGCCGAGCCCCACCCTGTCTGGCCACAGATGAGGCTGCTGGCTCCTTCATCGGTCATGGTGGGGGATGGGCTATTCCTGCCGAGCTCACGACTGGTTCAGCAGTGTGTCTCTAAGACACAGAACCACTGGTCGGATGTGGGGACTGCCCAGAGGGGTCTCCGAGGCTTCATCCACACTTCAGGATGTGGCTGGGGTGTGAGTCTTTCAAGTTCTTGGTCAACGGCAGCATGATCGGGGTATCCTTGAAGTGTTTCAGCAACTTCTAGAATCTGGGGACATCCAGAATGGATTGCATCTCAGAGGGTCCTGGGAAGGTGAGGAGGTGCTCCTGGGCCAGGGAGGGGGCATGGCCCCCTTGGTAGCCCCCCGGGCATCGGCAGTATTGGGGAGCAACGTGATGGTGTTGGCTCCCGCCCAGGCATGGCTGTGTTCCTTGCCCTCTGAGCTGGGACTGATACTGTAGGACCAGACTTTATAGTCTGAACTTACCCATCCCAGCCTGCCCAGCATCTCCCGTCCGCCCCTGTGTACAGACTGAACTTAGTCAAGAGGTCACATCGGGGCCTGGTTCCAGGGATGTGCTCCTGATGAAGCTGGGGAACCACTTGGAGCCTCAGTATCTTCTTCCATAAAATGAGAACATCATCTCGGCCTGGTGGACTGGTGGAAAGAATGCTTTTGTCAAAGGAGATTTAGTACAATGTCACTAACTCTGTGCTAAGTTCCACGGCAGGAGCTTAAGAGGTGGCCTTCTCCCTCATGGGATTCTTGCTCTCCTTTCCTTTCCTGGTTAAGACTAAAGGCTGAAGATGTTGAAAAACAAAGGAAGCAGAGGAGAAAGGGACAGAAAGAGCTGGAAAGTACGATCTTAGCCAAGTCAGTCCTCTCCATCCCATCTCCGTTTCTTCATCTGGAAAATGAGAACTGAGACAAGTGAGGTAGAAAGGACAGGGCCAGAGAGATAGGAAGTATGTGGTTAACTGGGTGTGTTTGCAGTCACTCATCCTTATCTGTGGTGGAACTCCTACTTGTTCCTCAAAACCTTTCTCAAAAAGCCCCTCCTCCAGGAAGCCTTCTCTGAGGCTACTGTCTCAGCTTCTGTACAGTGAGATTCGGAAGGGTCCCAAAGTGTCCCGAGTGATGCCCCCAGTGAGCAGGAGGTGTTTAAACCGGCTCCCGCCACGGTCACTTCCAGCCTGATCGCAGCTGGCTGGGAGGCTGGACCCAGCCTCTTTCCATTCAGACCCAGTTGCTTTCTAGAGATAAGAAAGCCAGGGCACCGGGGGACAAGCACGGTAGCTAGAGTTGTAGGGGCTGGACCCACCAGGTCCCCTCTGGCCATGCAGCGACTTCTCTGCGTCTTGTCGGAAGGCCTCGGTCCCCAGGGACGCAGAGGTCGGAGGCCTGGAAGGATTTCTCGGAAGACATCTCCACTCACCCCCCAGCCTCCTGGGGGGCTGTCAGGTGTGAGGCTCCGTGGAAAAGTAACAGACGGCTCAACATTTTCGAGTGAATGGTAGAGTGACACATGGCAGTTGTGCCTCCATCACTTCTGTCTTTTCCAGAACATTCCCATCACCACCCAAGGAGACCTTGTCCCCCTGAGCAGCCACTTCCCCTCCGCCTTCCCCAGCCCCTGGCAAACACCAATCAGCTTTCTGTCTCTCTGGATCTTTCCACTCTGGACATTTCGTATGAAGTGTGCTACACACAGTTACCAATGTTGTGGGGTGGGGGGTAGGGTTCCACAAGCCAACAATTCTCCAGCAATGGGTGTCCTACGATGCAACTTAATCCTGACACCCCCGACCTGGGTCAGATCCCACAGATTCGGGGGTCCGTCCTATAAGACTGTCTCCACTCCAGATGCCCAGAGCTCATCCAGCTTGTTAACTGCGGTCCCGACAGACTAGCTGTAACCAGATTTTCCAGGACCCCCGTCCTTGGGTTCGGTTGCTTTGCCGGAGTGGCTCGCAGAGCTCAGGAAACCCGTTCATTCACTTACTGATTTATGACAAAGGATGTTAAAGGATACGAATCAGTAGCATACGAAGAGACGCATAGGGCAAGGTATGCGGAAAGGGGTGCCCTCTCCCCAGATCTCCATGTTGATCAACCTGGAAGCTCTCCGGGGAGCCCCACCCTTTGGGTTTTTATGGAAGCTTCCTCACATAGGCATGGCTGATGAACTCATTGGCGGCTTCAGCCTCCAGCCCCTCTCCCCTCCCCTGAGGTCGGGATGGTGGGAAGGGACTGAAAGTGAAACTCTCCAATCACGGGGTTAGGTGTCTTCCCAAAGTCACCGCAGTAAGAAAATAAAAGACATCTTTGCAGCCCTTGGGGCACCTGGCTGGCTCATTTGGTAGAGCATTGAACACTCAATCTCAGGGTGGTGAGTTTAAGCCCTACGGGTGGCATGGAGCCTACTTAAAAAAAAAAAATAAAGATACATTTATAGCTCTGATCACAGGAATTCCAAGGGTCAAAACCCAAACGCATTATTTCTTATTATAAGTGACAATGTCACACGCATATGTGGAATCCTACAACAGGTGGCCTTTCATGCCTGGCTTCGTTCACTGAGCAGGACTTTTTCAAGGTTCATCCATGGTCTAGCGTGTGTCAGGGTTTCATTCCTTTTTATGGCTGAGTAATATTCCACCAGACAGACGGACCATATTTTGTTCATCTCTTCATCCGTCGGTGGTCATTTGGATTGTTTTCAGCTTTTGGCGATCGTGAACGGGGCTGCCGTGAAAGTTCATATGCAAGGATCTGAGGACCACTTGGGAGTAGGCCCAGAAATGCAACTGCTGGGTCAAATTGTGGCTGAATATCTTCCACAGCCTCTGCCTTTTTCCTTTTAAACTTTTATTGAGCTACGACTTCCATAAAAACAAAAGGAAGCCATCTTGGGGTTCGTTTTGGTGATATTTCCCACACAGCAGGCCTGTGGGACCACTTCCCAGATGAGGTTCCAGAACATTCCTGGCCCCAGGAACACTCTGCACCCCCTCCTATCACTCTCCCTGTCCCTGGAATAACAGCCAGGCCCACTTCTGTGACCAGGGATGAGTTTGCCCGTTTTCCAGCCTGATACAATACAACCAGCCAGAGCATTCTCTTTATGGTCTGGCGTCTTTCACCCAACGCCATGTCTGAGACACTCGCTCTTTTTTCTCATGTGGTCCATCGTTGCACCCTTTCCCTTGCAGTCTGCTGTGCCTGCCCAGGAGAGGAGCAGCTAGCTCGTGAACGGGCATCTGTCACTTTACAGACGGGACCAGTAATTAATGTATTCCTGGAATTTCCAGAGCGGACACAGCGCCACAGAGGGCCTGGGGGCGCCCCAGGGACAGGGAAAGGGGGACATTAGCTCCATGGTGTTTCCGGCTCACCAAACTCTGGAATGCTGGCAGCCAGGCCCATCTGGCTCCCTGTTACAACATCGTTAGTGGATGACCTCATAGCCAGCCCCGTGACCAAGCCGGGAGGGGCAGTGGGATGGACGGTGGGCAGCCAGCCATCGATGAGCTCAGCAGGCTGGGACCCTGCATTCCTCGCTGGCAGCTTCCATGGGTCCCCAGGGGGCCAATCCAAGGTGGGAGTAAACAGCGTGGAGGCCAGGGGTCGGGCCGTCCCTGCCACCAGGCTTGGCCCCAAACTGCCCAGAATTTTCCCTCACCACCTACTCTTGGCCATAGTCACCCTCGGCAAATACACACAACACACCACAGAATACACACCCACTTTTACTGTTTGCGCCTTGTGACAGGAGGCAAACAGTCACGGCGGGAGGTCCAGAAGAGGCCAAAAAAAGCAGGTTATTTGAAAATTTCCTATGAGTTCGCAGAACAAGGGAGATTTGATATCCCATTCTGTGAACGTCCCTCCGGGCCAGCAGGCACCCCTGTCATCTAGAGGGTTCCACAGCCAGCCCTGGGGTCAAATCCTGGCTCAGCCCTTGAGATGCCCAGCAGATCTGGAAGCATTGCTAATCTCTTTCCAACGTTGGTTTCTCAGTAGTACCCCATTAGAGAGTAGCACTGAGTAGATGAGGCTTGAGTTGAGCTGTAATCCCAGCATTTTAGAATTCATAACTATCGTGAGGATAGGTGGTTGGGCAGCAATGTCTGCTTGACCAGAGTTGGGTTGAGCTAGGCCCGGGCAAGTTTGCTCGGAAAAAATGTCTCCTTCCAACGAACTCCTATTTATCGTTAAACCCCAGCTTCGATGTCCTATCTTCCAATAAGCATTCCCCATTCCCTCCCCAGGTTCCCTCAGGCTGAGGGGCCTCCCTCTGGCACCATCCTGCCCACACAGGACTGGAGTCTCTGTTTCTGGCCCTGTGCCCACCCCCCCTTCCAGACCAGCACCATCTCAAGGACCAAGCTCCAGTAAAACTAGTCTACTGCAGCAAAATCCCGCGAACGGGTGGCTTAAAACACCAGAAAATGGTTCTTTCACAGTTCTGCGGGCCGGAAGTTTGAAATCAAGGACCTGT
>CM052898.1:10408004-10479913 GCA_028534135.1 Potos flavus
GCAAACCACTGGAAATGTACTAAAAAAACTCTGGATCGTTCACTATAAAATGGCTAAAATGGTAAATTTTATGTTAAGTGTCTTTTGAACCATTTAAAAAGAGGGAAGGCAAAAAGATGGCACAGCTAAGAGATGATTCATTATAACGTTGTTATGGGGGGTGGGGGGAGGAAGCAACCTAAGGGGTTGGGTAGATGAATAATAGCTCATCCATCCTGGGCCGGGGGGCGGTCTCAGAGTCATAAAAACAAAACGATAGTGCTCTATGAACTGATAAGGAAAGACTCATTCATCTTTTCCCACAAAACTTAATGAAGCACCTACTGTGTGCCAGGCACGCTCCTGACCAAAACAGACAAAATCCCTGTCCTCGTGGGCTTCTTGTAGCCGTTGGAGAGACCAGCGATGTGCAGGATCTACCGGGAAAATAGGGGACAGGTAGAAGAAGCAATGCAGAGGAAAATAAAAGTGAAAAGCAAGCAGGGAAGGTGGCCATTTTTTTCTTTTTCTTTTTTTTTAAGATTTTATATATTTAGGGATGCCTGGGTGGCTCAGTTGGTTAAGCATCTGCCCTCAGCTCAGGTCATGATCCCAGGGTCCTGGGATGGAGCCCCGGTGGATCTGCTTCTCCCTTTCACTCTCCCTCTGGGCTCTTTTTCTCTCTCAAATAAATAAAATCTTAAAAAAAAAAAAAAAGCCAAAAAAAGCCAAAAAATGAACTCCTAGATTTCAATTGGCTAAAGAAACCTTGGATGAAACAAGAAAAATGAATGTTCATGGTTCCCTCTTAGCAGCAGGCAGATGGGAGGGAGAACCTCACCGCCTATATTTTTTAATTACAACAGTGAACTCAGCCAACAAGCACACATAAAGACACTCGGGCTTTTGGGATAAAAGGGACAAAGGGGCAGCAGCCTGCCTCAGGCCCCGGTGTGGGTGGATGTCCCTCATGCCCCACGCCCTGGGAGGAGTAGGCAGCAACCAGCACTAAGGCCTCTTCGAATAGGAGGAAATGAGGAAATGAGGAAGTGCCAGGCACAGGGGTTATGTGTGTGTTTGGGGCGGAGGGGGGCAGGCTTGGGGCCTGGGATAGTGGGTTCTGGAGGTGGATCTGGGGGACCTGCGGGACCTGGAGTCAAGAACATTTAGAGGGGTCTGGAGTTTGGGAGGCCTAGGTCCTGGGGTTTGGGGGTCTCAAAATTCCTGGCATGTGGGGAGGTCCTGGGTTCTGGAGCATGCCAGAGGTCTGATGGGCCTGGGGCGTGGGGGACCTGGGGTCTGGGCCCCTTTGCTGCTGCCCCAGCAGGTCGCGGCCAGGCTATGGGAAGCAGGGCAGTGTGAGAGGAAGTCTGGGCTCTGCTGCCTGAAGGGACCAGAAGCTTCCAGAGGGCATGTCTCCATACTCCCCCCTCCTCCCCACCTGACATGCCCTGAGCCTGGGTCTGAAACAAGCCTGAGTGCCAGGAAGGGCCAGTCTCTCAGCACAGAGACTTCCAGAGGTCCTTAGGGACCCCTAGAGACCTTCAGAAACCCCCAGAAATACCTAGAACAGCTCAGAATCCCCAAGACCCCAGGGTACTCAGAGACCTTTAAAGGCCTTCAGAGATCCCCCCAAAATAGCCAGGAAAACACAGAGACCTCCCACAAAGATAAAGATAGAGAGACATACAGTTTCCCAGGATAATCCGGATCCAGGGCCACCGATCCGTGGCCCCCTCAATTTAGCCATATTTGCCCCACACCTTCTGACCCCCATGTACCCACCTGTGCTGGGTTAGGCCTCAGCCTGGGCCCTGCCCCCAGTATGCCGGAGACTGAGGGGCTAAAGTGGAATCAAGGGTTTGCCCTCCCCCACTATCCACCTCCCGTTCGGGTCCTGGGCTCTCACACTTGTCATCTGCCCTTCTCTGGAGCCCTGATTTTCCCTGGGGCCAGGCCCCTAGAGCTCTGGCCCCAGCGCCTGTCCTGACATTTCCATTCCTCATGTGTTCAAAGCGCAGCCTTTGAATCCCAGACTTCTTTCCCCAGCACCCCTGGGGGTCTGGCTGCCCTTAGGGGGCTGTCTCATCTGGGGAAGGCGGGAGGGCAGGGTGCCAGGCCGCCCGACCCAGCAGCGGAGGCCTCCTGACCCAGCATCGGAGGCCACCTAGAGGCCTGGGGAGCTTAAGGTGTCCGAGGGGCTCAGGACCAGGGGCAGGTGTGACAACCCAGGGCTCAGCTGGGGCCGCAGAGCTGACTCAGGGTCAAACCCGGACTGTGGGCCAACTCGGCGACCGCCGATCGGGGGGTGCATCCAGCAAACGATGCCTGAGGTCGGCTAGGCCACTTCCCCGCCGCGTGACCCAGGGCCCGTGCCTTAATCTCTCTCCGCCTCCACTTCCTCCTCCGTAAAAGCCGGACAGTGAAAACCACCCCGCGGGGCGGCTGCGAAGGGCCGAGAAGCAGTTGGGAACGCGAGCGTGTGCCTGGCGCGGGGGGGACATGGGCGACTTAAGACGCAGGCTGAGTGTCCCATGGAGGAGGGGGAAGAGTACGTGAGGGCCCATCGATGTACCAAAATCGAGTTCAGAAGGTTAAAGCTGGATTTTCAACGATGCGTAAAGAGTCGGGGGAGGGGGGCGCAAACAAAGCGTGGCGCCGAGGCGGCTGCGGTCACCGAGCACCGTCCACCTGCTCCCTGCTTAGCCGCGGGCTGCTCCGGCGGTGGGAGGCTACGCTGCCGGCCCGCAGGGCTCTCCTGGGGACAGCCTTCGACCGCAGGACGGAAGACGAGCTGATTAGAAATGGCTCAGCTCGCTGCCGGCCCGCAGGGCTCTCCTGGGGACAGCCTTCGACCGCAGGACGGAAGACGAGCTGATTAGAAATGGCTCAGCTCCCCACCACCTCCGGTAGGACCTCTCCGCGGCGAGCTCCGGGTTGTCGCTCCGAGCCCCCTCCCACCCCTCCCCGGAGCCCGGCCCCTGCGAGCCTGCTGATTGGCGCCCCCTGCAGGGCTCCCTCTCTCTCCTCGAGCCGGGACCCGGGCTTCCGCGAATGACCTCCCCAAACAGTTAAGCTCCTGGATTCTGTTCTTAGGGCCTGCTTCTCAGGGACCCCAAATTAAGATAGGTGGAGTGACTGGGACACCTGGCTGGCTCAGTGAGTAGAGCATGCAACTCTTTTTTTTTTTTTTTTTTTTTTTTTTTAAAGATTTAGCCACTCATTTAAGCGACAGTGAGAGAGCTCCGTGGCAAGCTCGGGGAGGGGCAGAGGGAGAGAGAATCCTGAAGCAGACTTGCCTCTGAGCACCGAGCCCAACTCGGAGCTCCATCCCTGGGACCCTGAGATCATGACCTGAGCCAAATCAAGAGCCCATGGCGTAATCAATCCACCGAGCCACCCAGGTGCCCAGAGCTTGCAACTCTTGATCTCGGGGTCATGAGTTCGAGCCCCACGTTGGGTGAAGAGATTATTTAAAATAAACAAAAAATAAACTTAAAAAGAGAGAGAGATGTAATCTTCAGGATAACCCCTTGAGATAGGAACTGTCATTACCAGTTCTTTGGAACTGATAAGACCCCTCCCCCATTTTACAGACAGGGAAACTGAGGCATGGTGTGGTTGAGTAGCTTGCCCAAGGCTCAACAGCAACTGAGGGTCAGTCCGGAATCTGCGTGGTTGACCATGAGGCTACACTGTGCTCAAACACAAGATGCATTTGTCTGCGTCTACCTGGGTGGGTCTGCACAACCATTCCAAGGCAAACGATGAATCTCTATGTCACTCCGTGATACATGGATTTGGGCTGGAGTTCACCACGGTGATTACCTGCGGCTGCGCACTAAGAAGGGTATTTTGTTTTATTTGTTAGAGTTTATTCGTTTATTTTTGGTAAGATTTCTTTCCTTTCTCAAATATTTACTGAGTGCCTACTGAATGCAGCAAAACTCGTGACCTTGAGGCGCTGATGTTCCAGTGGGGAGGGCACCATGAGCCGTAAATTATCAAATTTAAAAGCGGTTAGGAAATAGTTCCATGGAGTAAAAGTTAAAGACAGTGTGGGGGAATTTGGAGAGCAAGACGGGGTGGTTCACAGTTTTGAAAGGGTTAATCAAAGAGGACTGCCGGAGGGGGGAAAAACTCAGGAAAAAAAAGGGGGCAAACAAAAGATATGCAGGTCAGAGTTCAAAACGGGAAGTTTTTTGGGGGTGATAGGGGAACTGGGTGATTTTTTTTTCTGTATTTTTCTCCTTTTTTGCTATGAAATAATTCAACACGTAAAAATGTAAGTATATATTTGGAAGCTGACTTGGGGGCATAGGCAAGGTCAAGAGAAGCTGACAATATTCCAAGCCTGAAACTTGAGGTCTCAAGAGCTATTCCGAAGGGGCACAAGGGCAAGTCCTGCAGAGAACCTCAGGAGTGGCTGGTGTGAGTCTCTGCTGTCCTCTTGTGGCCATACTCAGGACTGCAAGTGCTGGTGGCCTTGGCAGGGACAGAAAATTGGTCCCTGGCCCTTCTGACCTCCAGACTCCACCCAGGCTATAGGAAGGATGGTAATGATGAGAGGATGGTAATAACAGTTGTGTCACAATCAGGCTGTGACCCCTGGGGACACTGGCGGCCTCGGGTCCCGGCACAGAGGGGACGGTGGTAATTTTTAATTCATTTGTTTAGCAACAGGTATTTATTGAGCTCCTGCTGTGTGCCAAGCATTGCTCTAAGCACTGAACAAAACATTCAAATTCCCTGCCCTCATGGATTACTGGCGACATGGGAAATCAATGTGCAAAAACAAGATTTTCAGGAAAATCCAACATGACCCAGGTTGGAGGGCCTCTCTGAGAAGACATTGCTGGAGCTGAGGCCTGTAGGACGAAGAGAAACAGGCCATGGGAAAGGGCTGGAGGAAAGGTGTCCCAGGCAGGGAGAACAGCCATGCAAAGGCCCTGGGGTGGGGTTGAGATGTATGCATACAACAGGACCATGGACAAAAAGTACCCAATTTCTGGTGCTTAGTAAGCATCCATTCCCCGATGTTATTATTAAGCTGAGGGACTCCTAAATGGAGAAGAAAAGACCCCTCCCCTTTACCTCCCAGAAAGAGAGTAGGACCTAGGATGCCATGGAAAATCTTTCCTCTGCTACAGAAAGAGACCAGAGATCTGGAGAGGAGAGGTAAGGGAGGGGTATTGCCAGCACACCCCAAAGTGTGACCTGGTCCTCCACTCTTTGCTGTGTGTCTTCAGGCAAGTTGCTTCCCTGTGCTGAGCCTCAGTTTCATCTGCAGAACTTTCTCTGTATCTGCTACAGGCTCTCCCCTCCTTCATTCCTCTCTTCCCTCCTCCTCCCCCCAGGTCTGAGGTTTCCACAAAATGCCTCCAATTTCCCAGAGTCAGTACCCCAGACTCAGACAGGGCAGGCATGACAGGGGGTGCCTCTGGGTGACTCCCGGACTGTGACTCCCTCAGTACCTCTCCGGGCTCAGTTTCCCCGTTCTATAACATGGGGAGAAGATAGGCTGCCTCTCCAATGAGGTTGCTGGATTGATTTCCCAGGGATGCTCTGATCCCAGGGCCGAGCACACCAATTTCTAATTACTGGTTTGGCTCTGGAATTCAAGTGCAGGGAGGAGGGGCAGAGACTTAATTGGCGGGCACCAGAACCCACAGAAAGTACTGGAAGCAGGACAGCATACTTGCGGAGAATGGACACAGGTGCTGGGGGAGGGGGGCGGGTGCTGTGGGTTTGGTTGAGGCTCCTCCTCCCAGTCCTGCTGGGTCCCTTCTCACGCCTAGAGTTCCTCCTTGCTCTGCAAACTTGGGGGTTCAGTCCTCTCCTGCTCAAAGACTCACTAGCGGACCTGCACAGCCAGGATTCAAACCCAGGCTCATCCTCCATCCGGGGACTTCTGCCTCTAGGTGATCCGTATTGGAGTACAGGAAATTGAAACTCCAAGGGGTTGCTGCCTCTTCAAGGAGCCTAGCCCATCTCAGGGAGCCCTTGCCCCCGCCCCCCGCCCCCAGCATTCCTGGATTGGGGGCCTTGGTCCTCCCTCCAGGGCGGGAACACCCCTGCTCTAGCGCTCACCGGCTGCTGTGGGTTCTCCCCTCCTGGTGTTGTTTGGGTTTTAATTTTTGTGTTGCAGTCAGAAAATTACCCATAATTACAGCTTCTGCGAGGAAACATCTCAGGGCCCAGACCCTGCTCCCAGCTGTGGCCCGCCTCCCACGCACGGCCGGGGCGGGGCTGCAGGAGCCGCCCTCCGGATCCCGGCCCCTCCTCACGCCTGCACTTTAATGAGAAGGGGGGTTGGGGCGCTGCTTCCATCTCCAGTGGAGAGGAAAAACCATCATTAGGAAAACCCAAAGCAGACTTCCGAGCGACTCCTGCAACATATTCACCGGCTGCCAGGGCTGTGTCCGTAGGGAAGACAGATCCAGTGGGAGGCGGAGGCTGCCCGCAGATTATCTGACGCATCATTTTATCGTAACGGTGACAAATCCAACCAAGGCCAATGCAGAATCCGTAATCTAGGGGAGATGGCGAAGGAAGGCAAGAAGAAGGGAGGGAGGAGAAAGAGGGGAAGGAGGGAGAGGACGGGGGGAGGGGAGAAGAAGGAACTAGAATAGGCCAAGCCAGGAGCCAAACTGCCCTCCAAGCAGCAGGAACAGCTAGGGCAAAGGCCGTGAGGTGGGAAGGACTGGAAGGGAGTGGGGAGGGACAGCCTCCCCTCCAGGCAACCCCCCAGCCCTACAAGCACAGCCTGCTTCAGGCTCCCCCAGGCACCGCCCCCAACCCGGTGCTAATCCCAAGAGGCAGCTCAAGGCTGCAGTGCCCGCACAGCCACACGGGGGCGATCGGGAGCTGGTGGAGGGATCGCAGGTCTGGGATTCATCCTAGACGCTTAGCCTTTTCTGCTTGCGGTCCCCACTGGGGCCCTTTAATCAATTCCCGAGCCTGCCATGGCCCAGAGCCCCTGTCTACCTGGGCCTCTTACCGGGGCAACCTCCTGACTCCTCCATGCCACTCCAATCTACCCAGGAGCCCCAAAGAGCTTCCGAAAATCCTGTTGCAAATCTAGCCCCTCACGGCTACACACCTTCCCGTGGCTCCCTATTGCTCTTGGAACTACTCTCAACCTGTCCCCTCGGGAGCGATTCAGCTCCCCTTCCGCCTGCTCCAGCCACACTGCCCTCCTCGCTCTGCGTCCAACACCTTAACCGTACACCCACCTCAGGGCCTTTGCACCTCTGCGACTGCACTCTGAACATTTTGCTTTCAGGTCTTTCAGATCCACCCCTCCTCTTATTAAACAAAACAAAAAACAAAACTTTCCTCCCCTCCCATGCCCCTCCCTCGTATGGGGGCGGGGGGCCTCTTCTGTGGATTCGGCCGGGCGAGCGCCCTGTTTGGATGTGCTTGCGGCTCAGCTTCCCTGACGCCGCGTGGGGCCCAGAGCTCGCTCTTCTCGGACTTTTCCCCGGGCACTGAGGCTGTGTTTGGAGAACCGTCCCCGTTGCCATGAGAACCGCGCTTGTCGCTCCAGCCGGCCGTGCCTCCCCCTTCGCAGCTCGCGCCTCCGTCTCCCTCCTCTCCCCCCCCACCCCCGCCTCCACCCTGCTCGGGGAGCCGGGCCCACTCGGCCGTCGCTTGGTCCTCTCCACCGGGAACCCCTCCCTCTGCCCAGCATGTGGTACTCCCTGAAATTATCCTACTGACTCGCCAGCTTTTGACGGTCAGCCTTCCCCAACAGAATCTCTGCTCTACAAGCAGTAGCAACGCTCTGCTTGTAGACGCTCTGGGTCCCCAGAGCCCTGCACACAACAGACGCTCAATAAATGTTTGTGGGAGGTTGGACTCAACGACTCAAGGAACCGTGGCTCGGAGAGGGCGAGGGATCTGCGCAGGACCCGCGCAGAATCCCGGGGAGCCACGGAGCATTGGGAGATAAATAGGGGTTGCCTGGAGGGGCAGGAGGAGCCTCAGCAGGGCCTGGGTGTCACAGTTGTCACCAATACGCTGTGTGACTTGGGTGAGCCACACTTTCTCTGCGTCTCGTTGAAAGTAGGCACTGGAGAGCCCTAGTGGAAGCGGGTATCCGATGAGGGTGCCCTTGACGCCCACGTCCGCCGATGGCGTCCAGGGCACTGGCACTCGCCAGCTCGAGGCCCTACAGAAGCTTGGCGGCGACACCCCCACTACCTCGAAGCGCAGGCCCCTCCTCTACGCCGGCCCCGGGCTCGGGCTTGGGGCCCCCGCGGGAGAGGAAGCTGGGGGAGGGGACGACCGGCTGGACAGGAAGTGGGAAGGGCTGGCGTCCCCCTCCAACCCCGGCCGAGGCCCCTCGGGATGGAGGCGGGGCTGGGGCCAGCCTGGCCCTTCCCTTCCTCTCTGCCTGTCTGGAACCCCAGCGTCTCCCGACTTCCCAGCCGCCAGAAGGCCTGACGGGTGGGGATCCCCACGGGGGGGGGGTGCAGCCTCGAAGAGGAAGGTATAAGAGGGGGTCAGCTCGCAACAGGAGGGGTTACTCCCATCAAGACACACACACACACACACACACACACACACACGCACGCACGCACGCACGCGCGCGCGCACACGACGCAGGAAACCTGAGCACACAACCACCCAACACACGTCCCAGGGAGCTAGCAATCAACCCACGCGCGGAAGCACAGGCATAGGCACGCAATGCACACACACTTGTGAACGCAAGCTGACAGCGTCACTCGGTCCCCCACAACCACCAAGGACACCTGATCACTGGCCACAGAGCCAGGGCCAGTTGACCAGACAGCAACCTTTTTTTTTTTTTTTTTAATTTAAAGATTTTATTTATTTATTTTACAGAGAGAGAGATCACAAGTAGGCAGAGAGGCAGGCAGGGAGAGAGAGAGGAGGAAGCAGGCTCCCAGCTGAGCGGAGAGTCTGATGCAGGGCTCGATCCCAGGACCCTGAGATCATGACCTGAGCCGAAGGCAGAGGCTTTAACCCACTGAGACACCCAGGCGCCTGAGACAGCAACCTTTCACTGGGTACCGGCCAACCCTCAGGCATAACGAGGAGGCACACGTGCACTCACACAGGAACTGTGTGTTCACATACAGACACAAACACACACTCGTCGTCGTGCACAGGAAAAAAAAAACACCTGTGGCAAATATTCACAGAAACATTCAGACCTGGAATCACAACTGGTTTGCCTCCCCCCACCTCGTTGCAAGCGGGTCCAGTGCGCAGGCGTCCACCCCTCCCAAGCACCCTTGCCCTGGGGCCCTTACCTCAGTGTCTGCCCCCCATCTCACACCCCCTGGAGGGAGAAGGGCCCCAGGAGGGGGAATGGGGTACCCACTGCCTGCAGTCCTGACTCCTGCAGAGGTGCAATTAAAGGTGGGATGTGCCCCATGAACAGCTGCGAACACAAAAGTTGAGAAATGGCAGCAAGGAATGACCCAGTGACAATCACTGAGCAGCTACTATTGACAGAGAGTGTGACTGTGGGGTGGTGCAGGGTGGCTCCCAGGGTGTGACCCAGGTGTCCCCATGTGGTTGTCTTCATGTTGCATGTGTGTGAGTGTCCACAGGCCATGTGACTGTGTGATGCTGACTCATCTATGGCACCGGGAGACCCCAGGTCTGTGCGTGAAGCCCTGGGTGGGCTGCCACCGTGTCCCCCGGGGTGACAGTAAATAGCTGTACGGGCTCTTTCCACAGCTCATCGGAAGCTGCAGCACAGCTGAGGCTCCGTGTCTCTCTGTGGCTGTGTGTCTATGTGAGTGGTGGTCAGAGTGTTTCATTGTTCTGATAGCCACTGTGTATACCCCTGTGTGTATGACAGTGTGTCCCTGGGTGAGCTGTGTGCATAGGGGTAGTTCTGCGGGGTGGTACACCCCCTGGGACTGCCTCTTGCTTTACGGACCTCTCACTGGTTGTTCCAGGAGCTATGTGGATCTGTGTGTAGTCCTGTGTCCGAGAGTGCAGCTGCCAACTGTGTGTGGCTGTGTTCCTGGGCGTACAATTTGGGGGGCTGGTCCTATCCGAGGAGTGTGTGTGTAGCCGTGATGGACTGTATCCTGCTGCGTGTCCCCAGGTGGCCGTCCCCACCCGCGCCTGCATGTGTGTACCCGTCCCCCCCGCGGCGGGCACTGCGCGTGCGCGCCCGGCCCACGGTCCCCACAGAGGGACCCATCCGCGCGCCCGCCATCGCCCCTTTAAGAGCGGCGCCCGCGGGCGGCAGGGAGGCGGCGGGCGGGGGCGCGCGCGCGCGCGCGGCGGGAGGAGGGGGCGCGCGCTTCCCGGAACAGCCCGCGCTGAAGGAAGAGAGGAAGAAAATAAAACCCGTGGCTGGAGCTGAAGCTGGAGCTGCCGCCGCTGCCGCTGCCGCCGCCGCCGCCTTGGCCGTCTGGAGCTCCCCCGCGCGGACGATGCTCGCGGTGCCCGCGCGGGGCTCGGGGCGGTGAGGCCCGGGGCGCGGGGTAGCTATGGCGACCACTAGCGCGGCCCGCGGTGCCGCCTGACAGGTGTGGGCCCCGGCGGCGGCGGCGGCGGCGGCTCGGAGCAGCATGTACGCCAAGGGGGGCAAGGGCTCGGCCGTGCCCTCCGACAGCCAGGCCCGCGAGAAGTGAGTCGGTGGGCCGGGGCCGCGGGGGCCGGGGGCGGGGCTCGGCGGCACCGCGCAGCTTCCGTGGACCCCAATGCCGGCGGGCACCGCGCGGGGCACGTGGGCGCGGGGGCAGGGCGTGCGGGGCCCGAACGCGCTCGAGGGGTCGCGAGATTTGCGGGGGCGCGCGAGACCCGAGGGGCGCGAGATTTGAGGGGCGCGCGAGGCCCGAGGGGCTCGAGGGGTCGCGAGATAATGTGGCAGCGCGCTAGACCGGAGGCATGTGAGGCGCTTAAGAGTTCGCGAGATTTGGGGGGGCGCGTGAGACTCCGGGGGCGCGAGGGGCGCCAGGAATCGTGAGGTTTGGCGCGGGGTGGGGTGCGCGAGAGCCGAGAGGTCGTGAGAGTTGAAGGGGCGCGGGAGCCCCGAGGTTCGCGAGATTTGCGGGGGCGCATGAAGCTCCAGGGCTGCGGAGACCCGAGCTGCTCGAGGGGTCGCGACACTGCGGGGGCGCGCGAGACTCGAGGGCGCAGGATTCGAGGGGGCGCGAGACCTCCCCGACGGTCGAGCCTTGGGTGCGCGAGTTTGCGGTCGCGCCCGGGAGTGGCATCCATCCCCCATTCTCCAGCGAAGTTGCCGGGGTGGGGGGGTTGCTGACCAGCTGGGGACCCCTGCACGTCAGGAAGAGCTTGAGCGACGAGAGGGCCTGAGGGCTGGCAGCCCCAGCCCCGCGCTGGCGGCTGGGTGGGGCCCCTGGGGAGGCCTCACGGCTTACAGTGGGAGGACCCTGGGATCTGCTGCAAAAACACCTCCTGCGGGGGCTAGAGGCCCCGTCGTGCCTGTGTTCCAGTCCCCTTGGTGGCCAGACCCGTCCTGTGCTTGTCCATTTCCTCTAGAGCCTCCCATTGAAGCGTTGGTTTGGAGATAGGGTTCTCCTGCTAAAGAAAGTTTGGAAAACACCAGATGGTCACATCCCGTATTTCATCCGTGGGGGTGCCTGGGCCCTGGAGAGGAAGCGATCTACTGAGGGAGGTCTCAGGGTCTGGCGAGCGGGAGAGCTCTCAGAAGGCGGGAGGGGGGAGGGCACCCTGGAGAGGACGGCTGGTTGCTCTGAGCACCGGTTTCTGAAATATGGACAACCGGCCTTGTAGGATTCTCACAAGGACGGGGTGAGAGGCTGCAGGGAGGGCACCCCACACAGGCAGCCAGCAGCCGAGCCACTTCCTGTCTCTGGGCCTCGGTTTCCTCCTCTGTGAAATGGGGGTGTGGGGAGGTTACACTGCTCAGGTCCTCAGCTTTCTGGTGCTGTGTTTTTCCCCCTGTTGGCAGTCCTGTCCCCTCCTGCCCTTCTTCCTTCTCAGGTCCCTGTCCTGGGCCCACTTCTTGCTCCTCATCTCAGCACTAGGTCTGGGACAGTCTGCCCCAGAAATGGACTGAGTACCTGCTGGGTGCGTGGATGGTGGATCCAATAATAAACACTCCCAGCCTGCAGGGCAGCCTGGAGGGCACCTGCCACCCAGAACTAACTAGCACTTGCATTTGGTCCTTGGTTTGGGGGCTTTTTAAGTAAGAGGACGAAGGTCACAGGGGTAGTCGAAGGCCCCTTCATCCCCTTTATGTCCTTCCTCCCCCCCCCCCGCCCCCCGTGTCCCCAGAGGTTCTGCCAATGTGAAGTGCTGCCAGGTAGGTTTAAATAGTTCCATACATGACAACCGTGGTTGGTGTCTTGTGTTTCTTCCTGGGATTTGAGAAGGGGCACCTGGCCACGGGTGGTTTGTTCCTTAGCCTGGCAGGCGAGGGAATCACCTTGTGTTTGCTCTGTCTCTTGCTGGGCTTCCAGGTGTGGCTGTGGACATCCTTGTTTGGAGGGCGGATGAGCAAGGGGTTCCTTAGAAAGGAATCCCTGAACTGAGTCCTGGAGGCTAGGCAGAGCCAGGGGACACAGGGAAGCTTCCAAGGAAGGGCTTGAGAAGAGGGAAGGAAAAGGAGGAGGAGGAAGACAGAGGGGGAATTTGTGAGTGGGCTGGGAGAAGGGGCAAGCGTGGAGGCTGCCAGGCAGATGGTGAGGAGACACGGAAAGGCCTGGCCTTGAGGGTAGCAGGTGAGCGGGGGCGGCTTGGGGGAAGAAATGTGTGGCCTGGAGCGTCCCTCTGTTGGGAAGTGCTACAAGGCCCCGAGTAGAGGGCGTCTCCCAGCCCCCACCAGCAAGTCCAGGGCCTTTAAGCGGAGAGAGGACGCTGTACTAGTGCTCAGAGCCTCCGTTACCTGCCATGGTTCTTGCTAATTACAGTGGCGGGGCCACATTGTGGTCTCCAAGGCTCTAATATCCCATCCCATTCTAACATCTCCAAGGCTCTAACATCCCATTCTGAGCAGCCCTGTGTGCATTTCTTCCTGTGAACACTTGGGGTCTGGGCATGCACCCCATATCCTCTAGGTGACTCGTTCCTTCCATCCACCTGCCTTCTTACAGCAGAAGCCCCTCCCATGAGCGTGCTCTTTGTTCTGCGGCTCATTTGCCAACCTGGTTAGGGGTGGGGATGCCAGGATTTGGATCCAGAGCCAAGGCCCTTCCCCAGACCTGGGATCAGGGCCTGGTCAGGGACCCCTCAGGCTGGAGGCCCTGCGTGGGGTGGCGCCCTGAAGGTCTCAAGACAACATGGTCAAATGTCCAGGCTTCAGAAGTTTTCACTCAAAACAAAACCACTCACAAACCAGACTCTATCCTGGTAAAAAATTAGAGTACGAACACTTAAGAGAAATCAGCAAAACTTAAAATCTTTTCTGGCTTCTCTTTGCCTTGGGGATAAAACCCCATATCCTTAATGTCAAAATACTAAGCTTTTACTGGTGCTTACCAGACTGCCTGGTTAATCCTGTCCTCGTGGGAGGGAGTCCCCTTGTTGGTTTGTTCGTTTATCTGGGGTAGCTAGGGGCTCAAGATGCCCTGGGCACTGTCGTAAGTTCAGTAGTGAGCAAAAGAGACCAAGTCCCTCCCCTCCCAAAGCTGTGTTTCAGAAGGAGCTGCAGGTTGTGAGCAGAGAGATGTGTCGGAAGGGGATAAATAAGGCGGTTGGGGGGTAGGTGGGGCAGGTGGAGGTTAGGTGTGACAGGGAAGACTGTGACAGGTGACATTTGAGCCACATAGGTCTCTAGGTGGAAGTGCCCCAGGTGGGGGAACATCCTGTGCAAAGGCCCTGGGGTGGAGGAGGGCCACACTGTCCGTGTGTTGGGGCATTGGAGGGACTGAAGGAGGTGTGCTCTAGGGGGTGTGTGTGGGGAGAGACTCTAGAGGCTGGGGAGAGAGCAGCCCCTGGGGGAGCCCTGCCGAAATCCAAGTAAGAGATGGTAGTGGCCTGGACCCAGTGTGGTAGAGGAGGCAGGAAGAGGGCTCCAAAGCCGAAGAGAGAGCGTTTTCCTTAAGTTTTCCCCCTAAATTCAGTAAGTGCAGTGATCTCAGGGATGGCTGGGTGGATATTCATGCACCTGTGTACCTTTGTGAGTCAAGGCCAGACTACCCAAGTCAGATGGGGGCGCAGGGGAGGGGGGAGAGGAAGAAGCGGGGTGGGGAGCATGTTGAAGATAGGCTACTAGATGTCACGTGAACCCCAAGTTTGGGCAGCTGCACGAAGATGTCATCAAAGCGGGAGAGGAGGCTACCCAGAGAGAGAAGCGAGGGCCCAGGGTTGAGCTGGGGCAGGGCTAGTGGAGGAGGGAGGGGAGCAGGCAGAAGTGGGGTCCTGCGTCCTGGGTCAGATGCCACCCCCGAACAGTTGAGGGCAAAGGGGAGCTGTGGGAGGACCTGATGGCTGCCAATGTTGAGTCCTTGGTGGATGTGGTGGGAGCCAAGGGTCATTTCTTCAGGAAGCTTTCTGAGCCAGAATGCCTGAAGGGCAAGACTGCAGCCTCCCTGCCCCCATCCTTACACCTGCCTAGCTGGATCCCCCCATCCCATTTTGCTCCCTTATCTCTGGGCATCTCACCCCAGACTTTCCTGCTTCCTGCAGTGACCCCCAGAATGGGCGAGGGGCTGGCTGGACCTCTCCCTCAGCCTGTCTCCCTGCCTGGAGGGCGGGCTGGTTGGCTCTGCTTCAGCCCGTTGTTCCTTCACTGATGGACGCGGGGCTGGCAGATGCAGAGCATTTGAAGGCTCAGGAAGCCTCTAGAAAGGAAGAGAATCCTAGCAGTCAGTTGGACAGCTAAACCTGGAGGCCATGGGGCCGGGGAGGCTGAGAGCGGTGTGACGATGTGGCGGAGTCCATAGCCAGTCTTGAGGAAAACCCACACTTGGAGCGGCGTGACCGCCATGAGCCATACCCCTCTGTGCCCTATCCCTGTCGGTGGCTGTCACAGCTCATCTGGTGCGATGGAAGTTGGGGGCACACCTTGCCCTGGGACAGCTGCCCACCCCAGTCCCTCAAATGTCTGCTGCTTGTCCTTCCCCAGCACGCACTACCTTCCAGCCCACCATAGAGCTCAGCAGGCAGCCTCCAGGGGTTCAGGCGTCGGTTGCGTTCACCGCACAAATGTCCTGGCCGCGTGCTGAATGAATGAAAATGGATGGAGGAAGGAAGAGGATCCAGGGCAAGGGGAGCAGCGGTGGCGGGGGGAGCAGGGGCCCGGACAGAATGGCTCCAACTGCCTCCAAGAGGTCTGAGGGGAGCTGAGGAAGGGGGGGTGATCTGGTGGGGGGTGGGAGCGTGAGGAATAAGAAGCCTGGCTGGGAAGGTGGGAGAGAACAGGAACATGAGTCAAAGCAGGGTTATTTTAGGATGGGGCCCTCAGCCAGGGAAGGGTGGCCAGCTGAGTGGGGAGGCATCCTGGGAGGGCTTCTAGCTCAGGGCAGCCCTTGGGGAGGCCCCTGATCTTGGATCTAGACCCTACCCTCTCAGCCCACGCGGGGCCTGGATGGACAGTAGGTCCCCTGGAGCACCGGGAAGGGCCAGTAACTGTGAATGGTTGGGAAGTGGGTGACCCCAGGAGGCAGGAAGTTTCTGTGCTTGCTGGTGGGGAGGACTGATGGGAGGGTGTCGGGGCCAAGGATGTGGAGGCTGGGAAGATGGAAGATGGTGTAGAGGGCCCGGCCTCCCTGCGTGGCCTGTGGAGGACACTGCTGGTTGGAAGGTGGCCTGTGTTCTCGGGGGCAGGCAGCAGCCAGGCTGGTCCAGCCAGGGGTACTGGGCACTATGTTTCCACAAGGCAGTGCCATGGCACCCAGGTGGCACCGCAGGCCCCACGGCCCCTCCCCTCGCTTGTCCACGCCCTCCCTGCGGGGCTGGTGGAACTAGGGCATGGCCACCACAGGTGGATGGGTGCTGGTCCTGAGAGGGAGAATGGGGGCCTGGGGACACCTGGAGGAGGAAGACCTGAGGTTAGAGGGCCGCTTTCTTTCCCTAGCAGACAGGGCTAGAAGGAAATTAGGTGTTGGGCCTTGGCCACATGGCTTCGGGTACCTGCTGGGAGACCCTACCCAGGGTAGAGTCTGGAGAGCCCTCCGGGAGAAGACCTGGCCAGAAGACCTCCTGGCCAGAAGACCTCCCCGGGACAGGCTGTCCTGGGGTCTCGGCACTGGCAGGACGGGGCCAGGACTTGGTCCACGAGGGGATGTGGAACTGAGCAGAATACGTGGCCTGCAAGTTAGGGGTCGGGGCTGCGGGGAGTGCTGCCTAGAGGAAGGACCTCCCGGCTGGGTATTGAGGGATGCGTAGGAGTTGGCAGGTCTGAGCACCTGATGAAGCCATGATCAGGGTGGGAGGGATGGTGGGGGGCAGTTGGGGGACCAGGGAGGGGCAGTGAGTGAGGCTGAGGACAATGTCACGAAGGGCTCACCGAGGCCTCTCCTGGGGACCCTTGGGGAGGGGCTTGTGGGGCTGGCTGCAGGCATCCGGAGAGCCTGAACCTGTCCGCACCCTGCCTGCAGGCTGGCGCTGTATGTGTACGAGTACCTGCTGCACGTCGGTGCCCAGAAGTCCGCCCAGACCTTTCTGTCCGAGGTAAGCCAGCCTCGCCAGGCAGAGCCCCCCAGGCTGGGTCCTTCCTTACTACCCACAGCCTGGGGTCCTCTCCACCCCCTTTCCACTGGGACTCCAGTGGTGGGGTTGGGTTGCCCCTCTGCTGGCTCTGGGAACTGAGGGCCGGGGTGGGTCAGGGCCCGTGGGCTGGGGTCGAGGCATCTGTCTGGCCATCCGAGGATCTGTGCCCATTTCTCTGCCCCGACCCAGTTGTCCCCTGCCCCGCACCCTTGCTTGAGGCGGCTGGTTCCCCGTTCCCCAGACACCAGGCTGGGCTGGGGCTGCCTCAGGTCGAAGAGCTCAGGCGGGGCCGGGCAGCAGGCCCCCTCACTGTCTTACTTTTCCCCTGCAGATCCGATGGGAGAAGAACATTACGCTGGGGGAGCCCCCAGGCTTCCTGCATTCCTGGTGGTGGTGCGTGTGGGGCTGGCTGGGGGGTGGGGGTGGGGGCGTGGAGAGGGGCTGGGTGGGGATGCCTGGGGAAACCATTGTCCGCCACCCCCCCCCTGCCGCCCACAGCGTGTTCTGGGACTTGTACTGTGCAGCACCTGACCGCAGAGAGGCGTGTGAGCACTCGAATGAGGCCAAGGCCTTCCAGGACTACGTGAGTCCCTGCCCCACGGACCTGGACCAGGGCTCTTGGGCATGGGCCAGTTTCGGGGCCTGTGGCCTTGAGGGCCTGCGTGGCCTGAGGCTGGCTGGGGTGGGCAGGTGGGTCTGGTGTTGGGGTTTGATCTGGGATCTTGGCCACTTCCGGGGAGTTTCTATGCCCTGTACTCAGTCTGGGGTCACTTACGGGGTGGGGGAGGCTCATTCCATTGCACCCAGCTCCTGAGGGTCCCCACAGTCCCCCCATACCTTCCTGAGGCCAGCTCTACCTCTCCTCCCCCTCATCTGAATCCCTCGGGAGCCTTGAGCTCTGCCTCCCCATCTGCTCAGCTGGGTGTGCGTGTTTGTGTTGGGGGCGGGGCCACCAATGCATAGCCCCTCCCACCCCAGCCTTTTTGAGCCCCGGGGGAAATGGGCTTGGCTACCTGGCAGGTGCTCCCTGAAGCAGTAGAGGCCCAGCACGGGCACACTTCCTGACTTTGCTTGGTGATTGGGGCTGCTGGCCCCACCTCTTTGGCCTCAGTTTCCCTCCGAGTTGAGTGCGGGTCCGAGGCCTATCTGGAGAGAAGGGGGATAACATGAAAGGGCTGGTGGCATCTCACTATCATGGGGAGCAGATGGCTGCTCCTGCCTTTATCCTCTTCGTCCTGGCCGTGGGGCTTGGCCACCTGGCTTCTCAGAGTAAGTCTCTGGGCGGACAGGAAGGGCTTGGGGGCTCTGGACCCGCTCAAGGGGAAAGCAGCAGCTCAGCCGGCGTCCTGGGGCGGTGCAGCTCTAGACAGGTTCCCCCTTCTGTCCCCGCTCCCCCTTGTGCACCCACTCTCCTACCGAGGGCGTCTTCACAGCCGGAGCAGTCCGCCCTGCTGTGCCCCCTTGGGGCTCCCAGGGCGTGGCCGTCCCCATCTCGCTCTGCGATTGGTCAAGGTCGTGCTCCGCCTCCCCACATAAAGCGCCCCCCCCACGCGTCAAGTGGCGGCCTTTGTAGAGCCGGGGTGCAGCCCGCGAGGTGTGGGGGTTCATCGTGTCCCTGAAGCCGCTCCGCACCCATTGTACAACTTGCATGGGAGCCCGGGTCACGCTGTTGGTCCCCACTGGGTTCCACTGCTCGTGTGCCATCGCCCCCGCCCCTCTTCTGCGCCATCGCCCCCGCCCCTCTTCTGCCAGAATGGGGCTCCAGGGGTGTCTGGAACTGTGTGCGTGCGTGACTCCGCGTGGGCGCTCTCCCCCAGTCGGGCCCTAGCCCCTCCCAGCCTGCTCGTGCCCCCTTTCCTCCCCACTCCTGCCCCGGCTTCGCCTCTGCCCCCCGCCCCTAGCGGCCTCTCAGGGCCGCTCGGGCGAGGGCAGGAAGGCGGAGCTCCGCAGCGTTCTCCACATCGACGGGCGCGCGCTTCCGTTAGCGCGCCGATTACCATGGCAGCGGAGTGCGTCGGGGGAGATGGTGCGGGCACAGCGGGCTTGGTGGGGGGGATGAGGGAGCGCCCCGGCCCCGGAGTGACGGGTTCCCTGTGGCTGCGGGCGCACATCCTGCCTGGCCTCTGCTCTAATGTGGGGGGAGCTCCGTGCTTGCCTCCCCTACACTGTCGGGGGCCCCCTCCGAGTGGGGGCTCAGTTCACCCCTCCCCGCGGCGGACCGCGGCGTCTCCAGGAAACGCTAGCGCGCCCAACCCACTGTCATAGCAACGCCGGATTGGCCAGGGCGTCTGGGGGGGGGTGTGTGTGGATGATTGACGTGGGGGGTCTAGCTCGGGCCACCCGCCGGGAGGGTGGGCCCGCCCTGTGTTAACCCTTCTGGGCCTAGAGTTGGGGAGCTGAAGTGGGCGAGGGGTGCCCCATCTTCTCCCTGCCCCCACATCTCGTTGGCAGCCCAGAGAACAGCTGCCCTCCCTCACCTCCCTCCTGACCAGGAAATGCTCTGGCGCCTGCTGTGGCTTGAAAGGGGGGACTGCTCTCCCACCCTCCCTGTGGGGTAGGTTGTGGGGAGTGGACAGACCGAGGGCTCAGAAATGCCTCCTCCAGCCACTGAGGCAGGCGCCTTTGAGAATACAGTAGGTGCTCCAGCTGTCAGGCAGTGTGTCTGGGGGCGGGGGGTGAGGTTGCAGTTTGGAGGGGGTGAGAGCTTTACCCCCCCACTCCTAGAGTCTCTTGGGCTTTTGAAAGGTTGGCAGCGGGCCCTGGGAGTGTTTTCAATCACCATAGGCTGGGGAAGGCGTGTCCCCCGCCCCCCAGCTTGGGACTGGGCTGGAGTCCTTCAGAGGCTGATCTTTGAGAAGGGGCAGGAAGGCGGGGGACATCTTGCAATACCCAGGGGGAGGAGTCTGTCTCCAGGGGTCCTGCTCTGACCCAGCCGAGGGGCCCTCTCCCCACTTCTGTGGGGCAGGAAATGCTGTGTGACTGTGGGCAAAATGCTAAACTTCTCTGAACCCAAGTGGCTGCAGTTTTGCAAATTCCTGAGCATCCCCGTGTGATGGCTTGTGTCAGTCCCAGGGACAGCCGTGACCCATGCAGACCCTACACTCCCTCTCAGATCCCACTGGGGGTGGAGTGGGTGCAGAGGATCCAGACAGACAAGAGTTGAGGGCCCCCCAGAAAAGTAATGTCTTGACTCAGTCCTTGCCGAGTCCTCCTCCTTCCCTGTCCTTTGATGCGTCCCCTCTACCCTGTAGACAGGCTTCCATTTCCCTCCTCCCTGCTCTGTTCCCGAAGGCAGACAAGCCTGGGACTTGGAACCTACCGAGGAAGTAGCCTGTCAGCCTGTCCCCCTGCCAGCTCTGGCCTGCCACCAGCATCTCCACCCTTGGCTGACATGGGAACTCCCCTGTCTAGCACCCAGTCTCCCCTCCTCCAGCTGAAGACAGGTCTGGAGCCTGGAGACCCCACCCCCGTAGTCGTGCTCTTCCTTCCCCTCCCTGCTGGAGGAGGAGGAGGGGGGTGGTCTGCCCCGAAGCTCCAGGGAGGAGCCCTCTGGGAGGGAGATTCATCTTGAAGCTGCCAATTGGTTTTTGTGTTTATTTGGGGTGTCTCAGGCAGAGCTGGGAGTCCAGCTAGTCCGTCTTCCCAGCCAGGAGAACATGGGGCGTGTCGGGCCGGGGCTAGAGTCAGGGACGACACCCCCACTAGTCTGAGGTGAGATTCCGACGGGAAGGAAAAGATGCAGGAGGCACGTGCCCACGGGGATCCTGAGTCGTTGGCATCTTCAGACCACCAGAATCCTCAGGCTTGGGACTGACTCCTTAGGAGCGGGGATCCCCAGGTCTCTGGCCTCCTCCCTGGGCTGTGGGATGCGTCAGGCAGTGCCCCGATAACTGCCAGTGTCTTGGGTGCTGCAAAGAGGCAAAGCCTGAGTCCATGGCCACACAGCACGTTTGAGGATGCTCAGACTGGGGTGGGGACAGGGGCAGCTGCTCCTCCTTCACCTAGAGAATCCTCCAGGCGTCCTCAATCCTCACTGGGGTGGAGGATCCCATGGCCCAGGCTCCTTGTTCTGCGGAGCGGGCTATTTGCAGATAGGAGGGGACACTCAGCAGGAAGTGACGTGAGCTAGTTCTGGTCTTCCTCACCCCTGCAGAGTGCTGTAGCGGCCCCCAGTCCTGTGATGGGGAGCATGGCCCCCAACGACGCGATGGCAGCAGGCCCCATGGCACCCGGCTTCTTCCAGGTACAGCCAGGGCTAGTGCCCCTTGTTCTCCAACTCAAGTGGGCATGTGTCAGAGGGTGACAGGTGTGGGCCATGATGGGGGTGCGGGGGTCCTACAGGGAGAGGCCCGGGTGGGCAGGCCGGCCGCGGGTGGGTAGGGGGCTTTCCAGGAGGTGGGTATTTGCGTGCCGGCCTTGGTGGCGCGGGCGTGGGAGGGGCCGTTTGGGCTGGGCCCCAGCGCAGGAGAGGGTAGTGTCTGTGAGGTCAGCAGGCGCCGGCCTGGTTGCTAAGGGCCTCAGAGCATGGCTCTCTGAGCCGTGGGTCTTGCCCGTGACGGTTCCTGTAGGGCCCCTCACCCCAAATCCCGCCTCCCATGGGGAGGAGGGGGAAGCGCAGGGCTGGCCCACCCTCCCGCCTCCACGTCGTCCCCTCACCTTCCCTGGCTAGGCTTAGTAGGGCCCCGGAGAACAGTTAAGCTTCGGTGGACCTCGCTCCTCCCAACCCACCTGGTTCTGTCCTCCTAGGGCCCCCCCGGCTCCCAGCAGCCCCCCCACAACCCCAACGTCCCCATGATGGGGCCTCATGTTCAGGTAAGGACCTGTGACGCCCCGCCCCTTTGCACACGCACGTCCCAGCAGATGGAGCCCCCAGCCCCACCGCACTCACGCACCAGGCACTGGCTGGCTGCGGTTTGCTGGCTGGTCCTGGAGGAGGGGGCTGTCCAGGCTGGGGGCCCGGGCGCTGCAGGAACGGGGTAGCTTTGGGGGGTGAGAGGGCGGCGGGAGGTGCTGATCCCCGGCCCACCTCTTCCAGCCCTTCATGTCACCGCGGTTCCCAGGGGGCCCCCGGCCCACCCTGCGGATGCCGAGTCAGGTGAGAGAGGGATGAGGGGAGGGGGGGGCAGGAGTTGGGCTAGGGTGGGGGTACCCACGCTCAGTGCTGCCACACCCCTTCTGCAGCCTCCTGTGGGCCTCCCTGGCTCCCAGCCCCTCCTCCCTGGCGCCATGGAACCCTCCCCACGTGCTCAGGGTGAGTAGGGAAGCTCTCGATGCTGCCCCCTGCCCCCCACTCCCGCCCATTAGGACCCCAGCTCCAAGTTCCTTGTCCCTGCTGCCTCCTGGTGCAGAACCACCCCCTCCAGCATATGTCCACGCTGGGGAGTGTGCCCGGCCTGAGCCCCCTTCCTCCTGCCCCCCCCAGGGCATGCTAGCCTGGGCCCGATGCAGAGAGTGACACCTCCACGGGGCATGGCCAGCGTTGGACCCCAGGTGAGGGCTGGGCCAGGAGAGGGGGTGCGCTTCCAGGGCTTCCCCGGACACTGTGGCCTGCACTCACTGCCCTTTTACCTTCCCAGAGCTACGGAGGTGGCATGCGGCCCCCACCCAACTCCCTTGCCGGCCCAGGCCTGCCCACCATGAACATGTAAGGCCCTGAGAGCCCCCTGGGGTGTGCCCACTTGGGACCTCCACCTGGCTTCATGGGCTGACTCTGCTGGGGCAGACTCAGTCTGCACAACCCGTTTGGTGGTTTACTCTGTATTGGGTGGGGAAACTGAGGCCCAAAGGCCAGTGAGTGATAGGATGGGATTCAGAGGCTGACTAGAATCCACACCTGGTTGCCAACTCTAAGCCAACGCCGGCTGCTCTGCGGCCCTGTTTGGGGGCCCATGGGGCAGGGTGGGGGGCCGTGTACCACCGGGCCTCACCCTGGGGTCCACTTGCTGTGTCTTCTAGGGGCCCTGGAGTGCGAGGCCCCTGGGCCAGCCCCAGTGGAAACTCGGTGAGAGGCGGGCTGGGGGGGGGATGGTGGCGGGTGGGTGAGTGGTGTGGGGGTACAGCCGGCTGACTGCTCATGGCTGCCTTTCTCCCCAGATTCCCTATTCTTCCTCCTCCCCCGGCAGCTACACGGTGAGTGAGTGACTGAGTGACACTGTGGTGAGCCAGGGGGCGGGGGCGGTGCTTGGTAGATGGGGGGGGGGTGTCTTTCTCACCTTTTCTTTCTCCTTCGTTGTGCAGGGACCCCCAGGAGGAGGTGGGCCCCCTGGAACACCCATCATGCCCAGTCCTGGAGGTGCTGCAGCCTGGGCGGGGTACAGGGAGGGGTGTGCGTGCCTGGAGAAGTCCTCACGGCCCATCCCCTCACGACCCGGTGTCTCCCCCAGACTCCACCAACTCCAGCGAGAACATGTACACTATCATGAACCCCATTGGGCCGGGCGCCGGCAGGGCTAATGTGAGTTGAGGGGGTTCAGGGTGGGGGCTGCAGAAGGCGGGGGCCCCTCCGGGGATCTTGTGGCCCGAGTCCCACGCTGCCCCCCGCCCGCAGTTCCCGCTCGGCCCTGGTCCGGAGGGCCCCATGGCGGCCATGAGTGCGATGGAGCCTCACCACGTGAACGGATCCCTGGGTGAGTGGGCGTCTCGAGACACGAGACACACACCCCACTCCCGACCCCAGCGGCTTCGCGAGCCTTTTGCGCCCCCTGGCGGTTGCTCCCGCCCCTTCTCCCTAGTTTCTTTGCCTGCCGGCGTCCCGGTGGCGCCCTGAGCCTCCACGGCTCAGGCAGGGGCTGATTTCCTGGCAGGGGCTGCGGTGGGGGAAGTGGCGGGAGGCGGGGGGTAGTTCCAGCAACTAAACCAAGACTGCCATCACTGACACCCGTCTGGACCCTCCATCCGGGACCCCCAGCGGCGCCCCAGCGGGCTGGGCCCAGGGACGGAGGCACGGCCACGGGGCAAGTTCAGGGAGGGGTTAGCTGACCCCGGGCTGGGGGAAGCAGGGGATTGGTGCCGGGCCTGGCGCAGACGCATCTGAGCCGCGGTCCGCCGTCTGTCGGTCCACAGGCTCGGGCGATATGGACGGGTTGCCGAAGGTGAGGGGCTGCGCTCCCGCGTGGGGCGGGCCCTGGGACTCCCTGGGTGCGGGGATGCGGGCTTGGCCAGAGTTGTGAGGCCTAGCGGTGGGCAGGGCCCGGCCCGCGGGGTGGGGACTCCTGCGCTGATCGCGGCCGCCCCCAGAGCTCCCCCGGCGCCGTGGCCGGCCTGAGCAACGCCCCGGGCACCCCGCGGGACGACGGCGAGATGGCGGCCGCCGGGACCTTCCTGCACCCGTTCCCGAGCGAAAGCGTAAGCGACTGCGTCGACTCCCCCCCCGCGGCGGCGGCGTCGGGCCGGAGGGGCCTGGCGGGCAGGCCCCGGCGGGGCGGCCGGGGGGCCAGAGCAAGACCGTGACCGCGGCGGGCCAGGTGGGGGGGCGGCCGCGGCATCCTTCCCCTCTCCCCCTTCCCCCCCAATCTCACCGGCCCGCCCCCTGTACCCACCCCATCCAAGTACCCGCACCCCAGGGCGGTCTCCCCACGCATCGCCACCTCTCTCCTCCCCTCCCTTCGCCCCGCCCCGTCCCCCATTCTCCCCCGGGGGGCGGGTCCCAACGTAGGCCGGAGCTGAGCCCGCCTCCGCGCGCCACCCCCTCGTCTCTCCGCAGTACTCGCCCGGGATGACCATGAGCGTGTGATGGGGCAGCAGCCCCTTGCCCACTGCCGGCCTCGGCTTCTGCCCAGGTCCAGGGGCTGGGGCAGTCTGCTGGGTGAGGGTCTGAGGTCACACCTCGGGCGACTGTACTCCATCCAGTTCAAGGATTGGACAGCTGGGAGGCCCCGCACGAAGGACTCTCATTTTATAAAAAACAAAAACGCAAGGACCTCAGAGACGTTCTTTCCTGTATAGGCCTTTGCCGCCATTTCTATTTTGTCCCAGGGGGCTCCCTGGGGATCTCCTTTCTCCTGGACTGCAGGGGTGGGCCCCATCAATAAATGTAACTTGGTTTTGGTTTTTGGTATCTGGTCTCCAGATTTCTTCGCTGTGGCTTGTGGCCACGTCCTCCCATCAGGTGGTTAGGCAGAGGCCTCAGGGTTCTAGAAGTTTCAAGAGTTGGGGCATCAGTTTCTGAAGAGTAGGTAGGAGTTCACCATGAGAAAAATGGAGATGGGGCTGGAGTTGGGGGTGGTTAGGGTTGGGTTGGTCGCAGGCCCTGAGAACCCACAGGTGATGCGGTGGCTGAGAGTGGCACTGGCTTTATTGTCTTCAGGGGTCTTGGAAGGGTTGGGTCCTGAGGGGCAGTGGGGCAAGAGTTTTGGGGGAGAAGGATGGCCATGGCCTTAAGTGGTGGGCATCTGGGGCACCTCAGCCTGCGAGAGCCCATTGGCATCACCCGTGCAGCCATTGGGGGCCGTGGGCGCCGCTCCTTTCTTGCAAGGCACAGGGCAGGTGGTGACCGCAGGCCCCACTCGCTTGAGGCCGGGGCGCTCCATCTTGTGCTCCAGAAACATGTGGTTCTGTGGTGGGAGCCCCACACAGGCCCTGGGGGGAAAGGTCAGGGCTGAGTGGGGCCTGACCCGGAGGCCGGGGACCCCACAGCCTCCAGTCCCTCCAGTTCCTGTGCCGAGGCTGCCAGTGGACCTGCGGGCCTCCGATGGGGACCCCAAAGCCGGGGCCCACCTGAGGATATTCTCGATGCAGCTGCGCTGGCGGAAGAGCGCGTTGACCACCGGACTGCCAGGAGGCACCAGCGGGGCCTTGAACAGGAAGCTGAGCAGCGACAGCACCGAATGGAAGCCCTGCGGCTCGGGGTCGGCGTCCGTGCAGAAGCTCACGCGCTGGCACAGCTCGGTCAGCAGCACCAGGTCGAGCATGATGGGCGCGGCCAGGAGAGAGTCCTGCAGGGCCGGCGGGTCAGGAGGCGGGCGGGGCTGGCGGGCAGCCCCACTCCTGCCCCGGCGGGCCCCGCACCTCGCACGTGTTGTGCAGCACCAGTGTGTTGGTGCCGCCCAGCATCAGCTCCGAGGTGTACTCGTCCAGCGCGCGCTTGCTGTCGCCCACGTACGGCACGTATTTGATGACCACCTGGGGGGCAGCACGAGGTCACGGGGGGCCCCACCCTGCTCTGCCAGGGGCTCCCCCCCCCCCCCGCCCCCCGCCCCATCCCTAGCGGCCTACGGCCCACGCACGCAGTGGTCGGGCTCCTCGCCGGGCGCGTAGAGCACGGGGTTGCTCTGCACCATGTCGTCCACCACGCTGCTCTTGGACACCTCCTTGGAGCGGAACTGCGGCGGCGCCGACAGGTTCTGCCCATCGTTGTTGCCCAGGTGGTTGTAGCTCACGATGGACATGGTCTGCGAGAACGAGGGGCCCCGCGGCAGCTGCAGGCCCCAGGGCGCACAGGCCCCGCAGCGCACAAGTCTGGTGCTTGGAGTCCAGCCCCCTCCCCCGCCGCCCTTCGAGCTGTGCACCCCCCAGGCCCACGCACCTTGAGGCCAGAGCCGATAAGGAAGTCCACGAGCACGGACTTGACCTTGGTCTGGCCTGACTTGAAGTCGTCTCCACCCACGAAGACACGTCGCTGCCGGGCGAGCTCGAGCGCCCCAGGCACCAGTGTGTTCTGTGGGGACCCATTGAGGAAGGCGCAGCCCTCCAAGATGCTGGCCACAGCGAAGAGAGTGGAGGGCGACACCTCCAGGCCCAGCTGTGGACATAGGCAGGCCATCAGCACGGAGGGATCCTTTGGGGCGGGTCCTGAGCCCTCTCCCCAACCCTGGGTGCACCCACCTGGATGGTCCGCAGCAGGTTCTCCGCGGTGTCATTGAGGCCTGGGACCACTTCGCAGAAGCGCTCAGTGTTCGCTGTCCACAGCACGATGACCTTGTCTAGCCCAGCGCTGGACCGGAAGTCACGGATGTCCCTACGGATCTGCTCCAGCTGGGCGGGGACGGAAGAAGGTTATACAGGCCCTTCGACCTGAGGAGGTCTGGGCTACTCAGTTCCCCAAGTGCAATGTGAAGTCTGGAACCTCAGGATGGGAACAAGGAGACAAAAGGCCAATAACGCGGGGTGGGGGTAGGGTGGGATGGGTGGTGGGTGATAACTCAGGCTCAAGAGGCAAGAGCAACTAGTGGCAAGGGATACAGGGCTTGGGGCAGGGCCGCACCTGCTGTGCACGCGTGCCCAGTATGAGGTTGTCAGCACGCGCACTCTGGTTAGCTGCGATGAACTCGGGGATGTAGACAGAGGGCCGAGGGCGCAGGGCCTCCAAGTGCGGCCATAGTTGCTCCTGCAGCCCGCAATCCAGTACCTGCGCGCGCCGCATCGCCTCAGCCAAGTTCAGCGACGATATGTCCCAGCCTGGGGCGGGGGGGGGGGGGCGGGGGACACACCCCCAAGCTCAGCCCAACCCGGAACGTGGGCCCCTCCAGGTCCCGCCTCCCACCCAGCCCCCCCCCCGGCCTAGGGCCCCGCCCACCGTCGAACACGAGGTCGTCGGGTGCCACCATGGGCAGCAGTGAGCTGAAGGGCACGAACACCTCCTGGCCCTCGGCGTCCAAGCCCAGGCTAACGGTGCCCGCCTGCGTCAGCGAGCCGTAGTAGTTGGCCTCCTGGGGAGCGGCAGGCGGGGCGGAGTGAGGTGGGGCGTGGCATGAGCCACCAGCCGGCCACGGCCCCGCCCGGCACCCTCAAGCTCCGCCTTCCTTCTGGGCGCCTCCGCTCTGTGCTCCAAACCAGGGCAGAAGCCGCTCCCCCTTTGGAGGTACCCCCCCACCCCGGGCAGCCCGCCGGCACCGTAGGCTCCTTCCCCGGAGGGTCGCCTCCTTCGTAGAGCTCCGCCCCCTGAAGGCCCTTCCCCTTCCTGCAGGGACTCCGGCCGAGTCCCCCCCCCCCACACTCCCCACCTTACGGCCGGTGCGCGTGGGCCAGGACAGGCGCAGTCGGTTGGCCAGCACGGCAGCGGTGAGCGTGGAGCCGTTGTTCCCGCCCCAGCCGACGAGCATGACCCCAAGCCGGGGCACCTGCCGGGCGGTCCGAAAGGTGAAGCGCGTGGACGTGGGGTATACCTGAGGGCGGGCGGTGCAGTGAGCCTGGGGTCACAGGCCCTTCCTCCCTCACTACAGGGGCAGAGTCTTCATCGTTGGGTAATTCCCGTCCCCTCCCGGCTCCCTGGTTCCGCCAATTCCCACCCCCCACCCCGGGTCCCTTGCCTACCTTGAGGACACTGGCCTCGCGGCTGACGCACGTTGTCCGGTACTCGTACTGAGCCTCGATGGCGTCGGGGCCGTAGACCACGTCGGGGCTCTCGACCACGAAATCAGCTGCGGCCTCCATCGCGGAGAGCTAGGGGTTCAGGGTGGGCAGGAGGTCAGCGGGGACACGAGAGGCGGCAGAACGAGCCGACCGCGGTCCCCAGGGAGCCCGCACCACGCCCCGGGGCCGCACTCACCGGCGCGGAGTCAACACGGTCTGTGGCGGACGGCGAGGGCTCGGGGCGCGCGAACTCCAGAGAAAAGAGCCGCGGCCCCGCCCACGCCCCGCCCCTCACCCCACCCGCGCCAGGGAGGAGGGGCGCGCGGAGGAGGGGCGCGGCCGCTTAGGAGTCGGAGGGCTCGGGTTCAAGGCCCCGTAGGCCCGAGCCATCAATGCCCTTGGGTTCCCGCCCCACTGGGCGTGGCGGGACATCCATGTGGGCTACAGACCCCGGCCTGCGCATGGGGCGCGTGGATTCGCTTCGCATCACAGCCGGTTAGGGCGCGCGGCCACTTTTCCTCATTTTACAAGAGAACATTAAGGCTGCAAGAGAGCGCCAGGCCCAGCCACCAGGCAGAAGGTGGCGCTGGGCAGGAGCGCTGGGCACCTGGGTCCGTCCGAGATACTGCTGTGGAAGCTAGGGCCAAAGGCCGAGCCGGGGCTCAGATCCCACAGCCAGGCACTCCTCCAGCCTAGGCCACCTCCGCCTCCCCCTTCCTGAGCGGTACTACCCACCAGGCACTCCCGACAGGGCTCACACGGCGTGTTGTAGGGCGCGCTGCGAGGCCTCGGTTTCCCTACCTGTAGCAGGAGGGCTTGGCAGGACCAGGCTGGAGGGGGCCAGTGTTCGGTGAGGAGAGGAGAGGAAGGGAGGGGGCAGGACCAAGGAGGTCAGCTGGGGAGGAGCTAGGCAGGCACAGCACTGCGCCCCCCTAGCACCCAGTGATAAGGGAGCGTGGGAACCCGGCTGGCGGGCGGGGGCGGCTCCCCCAGGAACTTTCCAAAACAAGCGGCCTCCTCCGGCTGGAAAGTTTCCACCACTGGAGCTGACCCAAAAGGTGGATAGTTGGGAACGCTCGCAGGAAACATGGTCAGGGCCTGGCCTTGGGGGTTGGGGGCTCCAAGACTCCGGTTCCAGGGTTCAACCTCAAGGAACTCCAGTGTGGGGGAGCTGGAAGTAGACTGGGGCACCCCTAGCCAGAGGCGACTGGGAAGTAGGGTGTGGCGGGGCAGGCTGCCTGGAAGAGGTGGTTGCTGGAAGGGGTCTTGAGACTCGAAGACATCTTTTATCAAGATACATGAGGAACTGGCCAGGCAACAACCTGGGGGAGTGGGTTTAGGGGCAGATGAAAAGGTGGCCAGGTGGAAGGGGCAGAGCAGCAGTCTGGGGACTGGGACAGACCCTCAAGGCTGGGGACAGGGAATACTGTGTAATAAATATTTGGGTCTTGTCCCTAGTTTCTGGATGGAGATGGGAGTTCGATCGCCAAAGGTTGGTGATTTCATCATACCTGCATAATGGAACCTCCATAAAAACCCCAAAACCTCACGGGTTGGGCGAACACATGAAATGTGGGAGGGGGGCACACCTGGAGAAGGGCTTGGGCGCCCAGTGCCATTCCCCACGCCCTGCATTCAGCATCTACCTCTGTTTGGCTGCTGGAAGTTTTCTCCTGAGCGCCACGAGCCATTCTAGCAAACCTAGGAGAGCCGTGGGAACCCCTGATTCATAGCCAGTGGCCAGAGACTTGTGACAGGTGTCTGGAGTGGGGGTCAGTCTCGTGGGACTGAGCCCTTAACCTGTGGGCTCTGCTGCCAGCTCCAAGAACTGAAATCCAGTTGGTGCCAGAGGTGTGGAAGGATCTTGTGCCTCCAAGGGCCAGGTGACCTGGGAATGTGCAGAGACCAGAAAGGCCCCAAGACCCAGCTCTGGGGAGCCCTAGCATTCACTGGGCAGCCTGTGGGAGGTGCCAGGAGGAGGGCGAGGACAGAGCTGTCAGTTGGGCACTGGACAGTGATTGCAGGGACCGCCTGGGTGTGCGACACGGGGTACTGTGCTGCCTGGGAGTGACTGCGGACCCTGGTCCCCACCATAACACAGGCTCCTAGGGGCAGGGCTGTCTCTACCCAGTACCAGTGCCCACTCAGAGCCTAGCTCACAGGCGGGGCCGTGGGATCAGAGTGCTGGGGGCACCTCCGGCAGCTAAGGGGCACTCGGAGCGTGACAGCCATGGTGCCTCTGGGCAGCAGGAGGGGCTGCAGGGGAGTCTGGTGAAGCCTCGGGGAGCACGTGGCCAGGGCAAAGCTAAGGCATGACGGCGTTCAAGGAAGCCGACATTGGCCCTGGACCCTGGACTGTGGGGGTAGAGATGTTATCCCCTGAAAGCACGGTACAGCCAGGCTATCCAGGGAGCAGCGCACACTCTGCCCCACAGGGCCCACCTGACCTTGTCTCCTGTGCCCCTTGCATTCCCAGGCCACCTCGGAACTCGGGCCAAGGCTGGGGCCAGCGGGGCTGTCCAGGAGGCTAAGGCCCAGAGCCCCTGACCCCTGGACCCCTTTCATCCCAGGCTTATTCTTTGTCTGTTTTTCCTTTCTAAAATAAACACCCACCCCACCTCGTCCTTCGAGAGCAGGACCCTGACCCCTGCCTTCATCTCCTCACCTGGAGCATGGGACAAGGACAGCCATCCCTGCTGGCATTCTGGGCCTGGGGGATTCCACTGGGCCTCGGCAACCCCATCCCCATCATGGGCACGGGGGCAGCCCCAGCGAGCTGGCCTAGTGGGAAGAAACAATGAAACAGTGCTGTCACCACCCTTTTCCCCAGCCACAGCTCAAGTGCCCCAAGGAAGGGCATTCCCCTGGCCCCATGTGTCCCTACTCCTGGGGGCTGTGGCACTTTGGAAGGCCCCTGCTGGACCTGGTATACCCTGTCCACACCTGAGGATGCAGCCTTGCTCATCTACCCACTGTGGCTCCCCACGGCCCCCATTCCCCCCGTCTTCATCCTTTCCTACCTATGACCAGGCAGTGTGACCTCATGCCTCACACTAGCAGGGCCCATCACCTCGGCCAGTCTCCACCTGCCGGCCTCTCTGCCCCCCACCCTACACCACGCCTCACACCTGCTCATCACCATGGCTGCCCCTGCCCACCCCCACAGGGGGCCAGGAGGCCCCGGCTCTGACAGGCACAAACGCACCCAGGCACTTGGGGCTGCTAGGTTCGGTTCAGTGAAATTTATTGTAGGTTGAAAAAATCAGCATTCACCTGTTTAGTGTACAAAAAGGACACTAGATCTTTTAAGAAAATATTAGGAAACTGAAGACGCAGATGCCTTTCAATCGTAACATTTTGGCAAAAGTGAAAAGTTCTTGTAAACACCAACTCCATGGCTCAAAATAGTTTTTCTCCACAGTACAATATTAAAAGGGGGGGTGGGGTGGGGGGACACAGTATCAATAAGTTAGACCACATTTAATCAGCTAGAACTTTTGTCCATCAACCCCCAAAGCACAAAACTTTTCTTAGCTTCATAATTCCTTAAAAGGAGAAAAACAACAATAAAAAAAAAACAACAAAAAGCCAACAATAAAAAGGAAATTCAACTTAGAGTCCCTTGAACTGGTTCCCAGGGCAGAGGGCTGGGTCAGGCCTTAGGCTGCAGCCTCCTTAAATAATCCTTCACCCGAGTCCGCGCGGCCGCTGGGTAGAGCTCGACATGGCTGTCTACAGAGCTCGGGGGTCCCTGGGGTCCGCTCGGCCCTCCCCCCACTCCATCTCAAATGAAAAACAGAACAACGGCTATTGAAACATGAAGGATCAGTTGCCTTGGTGCTCCAGGCGTCCCAGGGGTCCCAAGGAAGGCGCCGGTGGGGCGGCCGGGCATGCTGCAGGGGCCTCCACTTGGCGCCCGCTCTTTGGGAAGCCATCAGGAGACCTCCCCATGACTTAGAGAAAGACCTGCCTGCTGAGCGAGCTCGTGCTCTCCCTGCCTCACTAGCGTGAGCGGCAGCACCTCCCCCAACCCCCCCAGCTTACAGCCCCAGGATCCAGGTTGCAGCCACTGCCCCCCCACCTTCCCCAGTCGGGTGGTTCCGCGGACTGTGGCTCTGAATGTGAACACCCGCCTCAGGCCCCACTGCACCCCGGCAAGGCCCCTCACTCACTCACACACACACACACACACGCACACGTGCACACACGCACACAGTCACATGCGTGCGCGTGGCCCCCCGACACTTTGGGGGACACTAGACTAGGCACAGCTACTAAGCAGCAATTATGGTGTCCATGGATTCCATGCCCCCAGAGTGGGCAGACAGGGCACGTTTTCTGAGCTCGCTCTCGGGGCCCCCCGACCCCCTGACCCCCCAACCCCCAGCCCCTCCCTGAGTGCAAAGCCAGCGGTGGCTCCGCTAAGATGACCCCAAGACCCACAAGTGGACTGAGGGACGGAGCGAGGTCAACAGCATGGAGACCACACGGTCTCAGCGCAAAAAGAAAAGCAGCAGCAAAGGGGGAAATTGAGAACATAACAAAATCAAATCCGACACTGCCGTTGCAGCGTGAGCTCGTAGCCCAGAAAAGCCCCAGTGACCCCCCCACAGCTGAGGGCCTGAAATAGCAGGGCAGGCCTGGTGGGCCCCGGAGCCGCTCTGCTCCCGCAGCTTTCGGCAGCTGCTCCGGGCCAGCTGGAGTTCTCGAAATAGCCCCGGGCGGGCCTCCGCCCCTCAGAGCAGAGACCCTGTCCTCGCCTGGGTGCCTGGGCGGGGAGAGGGCCCGGGCCGGAGCACAGCCAGACAGCGGCTGCACCCCCCCGCCCGCTCCCCTGGTCTCTCCTCGGCCCCCAGGAGCGGCTCTGAACTTTCCGACGGCATCTGTAATACTGCAGGCAGGACCCAGGGCGGCATCTGGACCCTGGTGTCCGAGGAGGGGAGGCACAGGTTTAGAAAAGATGCTTTCTCTCTCATACAAAAATAGACGGAAGTCTCCTAAGCAGTAGCTAAAAGTGGCTGTCTTTGTATAAAACTAGAAAAGGCAGGCAGGCTGGCCTTGGAGTCTTCCCGGGAGGGGACGCTGAAGCCCCTTGGGCCGCAGGCTGGAGAGGAGGTGGGCTTCCTGAAGAGCCCGTCCCAGGTGGGGGCTCCCCAGGGCAGTGGGATGAGACGCCGGCCACCCCACCTTGGTCTGTGAGCTGAGGGCAGCAGTCTGCGGGGGCTCCCCTGAAAGCCGGCGTTGCTGGCTCAGATGAACGTGTCTTCCTCGTGTTTATTTTTTTAAATAAATCTCTTTTTCCGCTCTGTAGCTTCCCCCCACCCCCCCGCCCAGCCCCCAGCTCCCCTGCCATCCAGAAGGTCAGCCCGGTAAGGGGAGCTGGCCCAGCAGGCCCTCCGGTGCCCCGGCCTTGGGCTAGGGCCAGGCCTGCAGCTGCCGCTGGTCGTACTCTGCGATGAGCCTCTTGATGTGGGCCAGCTTGCTGTGCAGGTACTCGCAGCGGTGCTTCTCCTGGCTGTAGTTGGTGTTGGTCTGCAAAAGGGAGGCAGGCCTGAGCCACATCCCCCAACCAGCCGGCATCCCAGAGCGTGGCGGGGACAAGTGCTGCCTCGTGGGGCGCATGCCAGCCTCCGGGCCGCCCTGGGCTCCCACTCCCCCTGCCTGCAGGCCAGTGCCCAACACACGTGGACGAGGAGCCCTGCTCTACCTGAGGCCAGAGCCTGGGCTTGTGTCCCTCCCCAAGCCCCATCCTGGGAAACACTGCCAGGATGAGCGCGGCCAGAGGTAAGACTGTCATGAAGCCTCCTTCCTGGCTGGGCCCGGCTGGCAGAGAAATGGCCTGGTGCACAGGGGCACACACGTGGCAAACCCACAGCTAGTGGTCTTCACACCAAGAACTGGTAGAGCTCTGAGGAGGCATTCCTGCCGTGGGGGGGGGGGTGTGTGTGTGGGGAGCTTCTGCTCCTCCCGTGACCTTGGAGGGAGCTGGAAAGAGCCCGGGGGCTGCAGAAGTAGGAGGAGTGGGAGTGCTGGAGGGTGTTTTGCTGCCAAGGGAGGGATGGGCTCAGCTGTAAATGGGGGGAGGGGGAGGCAGGAGCTGCTCTGAGGATCGGAGACCCCAGCCTAGCCCCCCCAGCCTAGCCGAGGTCCTTCCCTAATGCTGCTCAGCTTGAGACAGCTTTGTCTGACCCCACCCCGCCCCCCACAAGGGGTGGAAACTTACCTTTTTGATTTTTCGATATTCCTGTAAAATCTGGCCCCGAGTAGTCTGGAGGAAAAACAAAAGAGAAAGCGAACAATGCCCTTGCCTGCAGGAGACCCCCACTGAGTGATCCCCTCTTGCCTGTGATAACCTGTGACCTGCACAGTCACCACCAGCCTTGAAACAATAGGCTCATCGTGGCCTGAGAGAAGCTGACCAAAGTCAAGAGAGCCAGGCTGGGGACGGGGGGCGGGGAGAGGAGGATGAGCAGGGCAGGAGGTGGGGGAGGATGCCGGGCCAGGGGAGTGAGGGGCAGGGGCCCAGCCTCAGGGACAAACACAATGGCCGGCACAGTGGGAGGGAGGAGGCAAAGAGCAGGCTGGGCAGCCTCCTTCCCTCACACCCAGCTGGCCTGCCTGCTGTTCAAGGCCAAGCGCAGAGCCCCTGCCCACCACACCTGGGGTTGCAGGGGGATACTGAGGAACGTCCATGTGGGGGCTGCAGGAGAGAGGAGAGCAAGACCCCGGGATTCCTCTGTCCCAGACCCTCAGAACCCTCATCACTCCTCTGGAAACCAAAGTGGTCCCCACAACCCCAACACCCCAATTAATCAGACTAGCCCTGAAAGGTGGCATGAGGGGAGGCTGGTGACCAAGGGCGGAGCTGCCCGCACCCCTCCCAGCAGTGAGCTCCCAACATGGGCCGGCTTGGGGAGCCCACGTGCCTCTGAGCAGAGGGTGAGGGGCCGCAGGGATTCTCCAGCCCCACCCCTGTGGCTCCAGCAGCACGGATGGGCTATGAGCTGCAGAGAGGACACAACCCTACAGGTCCTGGCCATTTCAGGGGCTCTGAACACGACTTCCCAGGTTGGGGGTCATCTCCCGCCTACGGAGCCGGTGTCCAGCGTCCCCACGGCGCAGGAGGCGGAGGTGGGCCCGAGAGCCCGTGGACTCCCATGGCAGAGCCCCAGGGACGGGCCCAGCCCCACCAGCAGCCAGGGACAACAGCCCGCCAGGCCGGGACAGGGAGAAACACTGGCTGAGCACGGCGGCCCTCCTCACCTGGGAGAGGCAGTGGCCAAGCTCTGGGGCTTGGGTGGGGCTGGAAGCCTTGGCTTTGGCTGCACCCATGAGCAACTGGCCCACCTCACCCAGGCAGGGTGCAGAGCCCAGGGAACTGGGGGGGGGGGGCTGGGGGGGCAGTGGGCGGGGCGCTACCTCGTACTCCTCGGAGCCCTGGGAGAGCTGCCGGAGCTGGGCGTCCAGCTGCGTGAAGCGCCGCGTGATCTGCTCGATGCGTGCGTGCAGGCCGCGGTACTCGCTGTACTCCGCGTTAAAGTCATTCTTGTAGCTCTGGCGCTGCTCCGAGGAGGAAATGGTGGCGTATTTTCTGAGGAGACGGAAAGAGGGGCCGCCAGGGCTCAGGGGGCTGCAGGGGGAGAGGCTGGAGTGCCCCTGGCTGCACGGCCAGCCCCGCCGGGCGTCATGGTCGCGGGAGACCTCCGGCCTCCAGGAGGAGCCTGGGCCGGGCACAGGCTGTGTGGCCGAGAATTCGGGCCCGGAAGCGCGCAGGGAGCCCTCCTGCGGCTCAGCCGCAGTGCAGGGCAGAGAGCAGGGCGGGGAGAGGGCGCCCGGCCAGCGAGGGAAGTACTCACAGCAAGTAGTCGGGCGTCTCTGAGGTCGACGTGGGGACGCTCGAGCTGTTGCAGGTCCCGTTCAAACCTACAAAGAAAGAGCAAAAGGTCTGTCGGAGGAGAAACACGGGAGGGGTAGAAGAAAGGGAGTTGGGGTGGGCAGAGGCGGCGAGAGGGCCGGGCAGGGGCCGCCTCGGGGGCTCACAGGACCCAGGAGCACCGAGGCCGAGCACAGCGTGCATCCCCAACCACAGCTGTGGGACGTGCAGAGACCCCGACGATGCCGCGAGCAGGTTTTCTGCAAGCAGCTGCAAGGACAAGTTCATCGCAGGGCCAGAGCCGGAAGCAGCCAGCGGCCCCGCTGCCTCTGCTGACTGCACGGACAAGGCCATTATTCTGGAGACAAGCAACCCCCCTGCCTACCTCCGGCCTGGCGGGACAGAGACAGAGGGCCGCGTGGGAGAGCCCTGGCTCTGGCCCACACCCCAGGCCACCCACGAGGTGGGACTGGAGGACACAGGACTGTCCACAGTGCTTGGGGGCACAGCTGACCAAAACTACAATCTAGCCTCCTTCCCAGGAGCTTCTTTCCGACGGTCTTTCTTCCCAGTACAGACGAGGTTCTGTCACCATGCCGTGTATCCTCAGTACACACCGTTGTGTCCCCTGGAGAGGACAGCAGCCCCCTGGGAATCCCTGTGCCCGGGACTCCCACCAATGGAGAGAGCGCCCATCTCCCACCTCTCGGGGCTGCAGCCCAATGAACACACGTGTGAGAACTTAGGCCGCGCTTCCAGCACACGTGCTTTGTGTGAGCTATGCCTTCCAGAGTGTTCTGCCATTTGTGGGCCCAGTCAACACTGTCTCATTTACCCCTTCTGAGATCTTTACCAGGTGAGAGAACAAATGGGGAAACCAAGGCTCAGGGTCAGATTCTCCTGGCACCTAAGGCACCTTTGAGCTCTGGCCTGAGGCAAACCTCAGAGGCTCTGCTCCTATGGTAGACCCCGCCGCCTGGCCAGGGCTCAGCCCCTACAGCACCCGCTGAGCTGGTTCCCCCCACGGGGGCGGGGCCTAAGGGGAACCCTCCCCACAGCTGCCTCCTGCCCCTTCCACTAGCTTCTCCTGTGCCTCCCCAGGCTGGGTCCCACTGGGAGAAGGCTCCCCGTCCGGCACACTAGCCTGCCCAGGAAGGGACGCGGAGGCAACAGGAGGGGTCCACGACCGAGCAAGAGTGGGGAGCAGGCCCGAGGATGAGCAGAGGACCCAGGGCTGGACCGGCAACACAGGGGGACGGGTAGCCCTGAGAGGCACGAGCTGGGGCTAAGGGTCCAAGGAGGCATCCGCGCAGGGGTGGCTAAGGAGAGCCACCTGCCGGACAGGTGGGGGCCGCTGGGGCAGAGGTGAGCACGGCACAGGGCTGGGACGGTGCACCGGTGCCCCACGGAGGAGTGCGTTCAACGGATGCTGTCCCTCCCATAGGAGGCACGAATGCAAGGAAGCTTCCTCACGTGCTGCCCTGGAACCTTCTCCAGTGCATCTGAGGGAGGAGCGTGGTGCACAAAGAACAATGCCATTGTTAAAGGGAGGTGGGTGGTTCCGGCCTGTGTGGCTGCTGGCACAGGCAGAGCACACGGTTCCAGAAGGAGCCCCGGAGCAGGGCCGTGGGCTTCTGTGCTCAGCCATTCCCGTTACATTTGAAGCGCCTGCAAGACGCAGATTCAGATGGACAAAGTGCAGTTTTTAGTACCTTAGTTGTCTTTATCTCTTCCCTTGGGCCACCTACTCCCTGGTGTGCCTCATCCCAAATCTCACTTTCCCACCTTAACCTGGGGACAAGCTGCCCGTGCCAATGTGCCCTGGACAGGATCTGAGGCCATGTGAGCACCACATGTCCTCCTCCTTCCCAGGGCCCTGCCAGGGGACCATGGGGCCTCGCTTCCACCACTTAGGACGTGCTGCCTGGCTGGGCCTTGTCTCTCCAGGCAGGACCAGCTCCAGGGAACCAGGCCTTGCCTCCCCACACAGCTGCTGCTGACATCTGCCCTCCAGCCAGAGGGAGGGGGTGGCAAAGGCCTTTTTTTTTTTTAAATTTTTTTTTTAAAAAGATTTTATTTATTTATTAGAGAGAGAGAGAGAGAGAGAGAGAGAGATCACAAGTAGGCAGAGAGGCAGGCAGGGAGAGAGGGGGAAGCAGGCTCCCCGCTGAGCAGAGAGCCCAATGCGGGGCTCGATCCCAGGACCCTGAGATCATGACCTGAGCCGAAGGCAGAGGCTTTAACCCACTGAGCCACCCAGGCGCCCCGGCAAAGGCCTTTCTGGTGAGCAGTTGAACAACTCATTAAAAAGCCTTCAGGAGAAAGCAGCCCTTGCCCTTGCCCCAGGAATGCCTCCCGTGTGGATCCTTCCGAGGGAAATCACCTGAAAGCAGCAGCAAGTTAGGCAGCCAGAGAGCGTCTGCAGGTGCAGCTGCAGCTCGGCGGCCACATCGTGCCCATTAGGCTAACAGCCACGTGGGGCGTCCAGCTCTGGTGCCCCGGGCTATGAACTCAAGGTGCCCAGGTGCTGGGGGTGAAGATCCCTACTCCCACCCCAAGTCCGGCCCATACACCTCCGCAGTATCTGGGCCCCACAAAGATTCTCTGGCTCAGCACACAGCCCCAGCCAGCCCCGCACCCCTCTCACCCCACTGCTGTGATCCCAGATCTCTCGACTTCCCGCTCTGTGACCTCTTTCTGACTCCTACTGTCAGAAAGACAACGCAGTCTCCCAAACGCAGTCTCCACAGGCTGAATGTTCGCCACTCAGCAGGCTACACGAGGCCTGTGGCAGTCCAGGTGCTGCCCCTGTCCAGCCAGGCCCTGTACCCCACTGCCTTCCTCGAACCCCAGCCCCACCCCGCACCGTTTCCCGTCTGGGACCTCCCTGCAACCAGAGCCAAGCCTGGAACTAGTTCCTCTCTGGGTGGACTGTCCCCTCCCACAGGCCCCAGGTTGGAGGCTCTGCGCTCCCAGCACTGGCCTGGCACAGAGCCGGGCCGAGACCGCTGGGACCTTCGCAGACAACCTGGTACAAGAATGCCAGGTGTGGGGCGCCTGGGTGGCTCAGATGGTTAAGCGTCTGCCTTCGGCTCAGGACATGATCCCGGGGTCTTGGGATCGAGCCCCACACTGGGCTCCCTGCTCAGCAGGGGAGCCTGCTGCTCCCTCTCCCCTTGCTCATGCTCTCTTCCTCACTCACTTTTTTTCAAATAAATAAAAAAAATTCTACACACACACACACACACACACACACACACAGGGTGCAAAGGAGCTCAATATGCAGGGTGGGCCAGTACGGGGGCTCCTGGCACTGTCCTCCTACAGTGTCCCCCACTCCAGGCCTGCCTCCTGGTACATACCCGGGGCATCTGGTGGGGCTCCTAGGGGGCTGGGCATGTGGTCTGGCAACCGGGCCCGGTGCCTGTCCTCAGCAGCTCTCTCCTTGTCTTTGTGCTTCTTGGACTTCTTCTTGGATTTGCTGCGTGATGAGCTACCATGGGGCCTGCTGGGCTGGGCACAGTCCGTCAGCAGGGGCAAACCGAGGCACGTAGTTGGGGCCGGGGCGGCCACTTCCCCGTGCTCACAGTCCCGGCCACTGTGGCCCAGGTCATTGCTTACGTCAGCCAGAGGGTCATGGGCCCTCGGGGGCTCCAACCGCGGGGGCAGGTGGGCGTCTGAGCCGGCTAGTGGGCCCGGAGTGGGCAGCAGGGCCTCACGGCCGTGGGGCGCACTCAGCTTCCCATTGATGGCGGGCTGAGCTCTCTGGGTAAAATGTGATATCCTGGTTTTCTTGCTGACCAGGGAGTCAGTGAAATCAGGAGGCTGTGATCGTTTCTGCAATGAGAGGGAAACAAATTTAAAAGGGAGACTGTGCCTTGAGCCACTGGTGTCTCCTGAGGAGTGGCTGGGGAGCAAGAGGCCCTAGGAAACCCAGGGCCTGGCTGCAAGGCCCACTCTCGCCGCAAGGGGGCTCACCCAGAAAAGAACCAGGCCCGGGCTAACCTAGGCTCAGCCCACCCTGAGGACAGAGCCAAGGAAGGGCAGTATCTGTGGAACTGGCCAGCTGAGCACTCAAGAAGGGCCACCTCCAGGGACTGGTCTGAAACCTGGCAGTGTTCAGCATCATCCCCAGATGATGGCGATGGTGACAGAACCAAGTCTGAAGGACACACAGTAGCCCCACAGGCTGGGCCTCCCACCCACCCCCCACCAGACCCAGGACTACTTAGATCCCCAAGGGACACCCTGTGACATGGTGCAGGCTGCACCCCCACTCGAGCGAGAAGGCTGAGGTAAGTGAGGCGAGGCCTGACCATGGATCGCCCAGACCCCGGGGAATGGCTAGAGAGAGCAAGGTGGTAGGCCCACCACCGGGGGGAAGCAGGGTAAGGAGGCTGTCGGCCCTCTACTTTGGCCCAGAGCCAGGGCAGGCATAGACCTGACCTCTCCACAAGGAGGATTCAGGGCCTTGGACATGGGCTGGGAGCTTCCAGGGCGAAGGAGAGAAGGGGAGAAATAAGGGACTTGGGGTGAGGGACTCACGACCCAGAGGGCACGGGTGGGGACACCTGAGCGCCCGTCCTGACTACTGACTGAATCGGCAGTGGCCACCGCTCACAGGGCCCTGTGCCTGCGGCCAGCCTCCTCGATTTTATGAAACCTTCACAGCCCCAGGAGGCCAGTGCACCAGCCACGCCTGCTGTACACGGAGCACGGGGCTCAGGGCAATCCGGGAGCCTGCCCTCCCTTGGCCGCACCACCCACGAGCACTTGAGGGAACTGCAGCGAGGGCCCGGGCCCAGGTCTCCAGTCTGGGGGAAGGCCCTTCGGTTGCTCATTCACTGAAGAAAACACCCAGCTCTGAAGCAAGGGCCCCACGGGCTGTCCAAACACCGAGCTCAGGCCTGGCCCACTGGCCCCTCTCCCGCCCCCCTCCCTCACCGCTGCCGCCGCTGCTGCGCCTTGTCACAGCCTGGCCCACCGCTCCTACCTGAGGGGGTGACGCCGAGCTTCCATGTTCCCTGGGAGGACTGGTGGCAGCAGGGTCTCCAGGGAGGCCAACGGCACTCTGCGGCTGGCACAGCTTCCTGTGGAGGAGAGGTGGGGTAGCTGCAGGCCCCACAACCTGCCTTCCCGCCAACGCTGCACTGTCCCACCTACACCAGTGACTCAGGGTGGGCCCCGCTGTCCCGATGAACCAGAACAGGGTCGAGCACACTGGGTACCCCACAGCAGGCAGAGAGCGGCCCAGAGGACGGCCCGCCTGGAGTCCTGTGTGCCCAGGGAAGGCTCAGAGGGCCGCCCACTTGTCTAGACACCCGTTACTGTGGAGACCAGAAACCAGGACATTCAAGCTTTGTGCTGTGTCCCTGTGGGAGCTGGGTATACCAGGGCACCAGTCCCTTCTTTTAAAAGCAATCATTCATCCTAATAATGCTTACTGCAGAAACTTCAGAAAATGCTGCACGGGACTGAGATGCCCTAGCCTGACAGGAAGGCCTCCCGGATTCAGGGCCCACCTTCCTGGGAGCCAACATGACAATATCTCCTCAAGGATGACAGGCGCGGTCACCGGCCTTCCAGTACCCAACCGAGCACAAAGATGCAGCCAGGGGTGACGGAAGACACACCCCAATGCTCAAAGGGTAAATGGAGGCCCCACTAGGGACCCTGGCTTGAGGCCGCTTTCTGATCCCCTCTCCTATTCCCAGAGGCTGCGAGTCTCACGGGAGCTCAGCAGCCAGCCAGGTGCCGTGTGTGATGCCGCAGGTCCTCCGTGCCCAGCCGAGGCCTGGGGCTACAGGGACCACGTCTGCACTGCTCTCAACCAGTGACGAGCCGAGCAGACCTCCTTGACCGACAGCCACGTGACAGACCACTGCTGCTGTCCCCTCTGTGGTGGCCCCGAATGCAAGGAGAGCCCCAGGAAAAGTGCCTTCAATGTGCAAGCACTCACTGGGGCAACACTGTCCACGCGGCCAAGGTGGGGGTACCTCAAGTTTGCTGTCCAGCCACCGGGAAGCAGTCACAGGCATTTCCACCTGCTCTCTTTCCAGCCCCCACTAAAAAGGCATGAAGGAGAAAGGGAAAAGAGAGCAGCACGATCCAACGCCGAAAGCAGACATGGCGACGATCTCATAGGATCCAAGAAAATGGGGCCTCAGGCCGCAGAACCCCACGGGCCGGGGCTCAGCGTCTCAGAGACCTCAGAGAAGGGGCTCCTGCAGGGCTGTCGCTGCTCTGGGGCTGTGGGGAAGGAACCCCCAGCATGTCCCAGAGTGATGGAGCCTAGCCTTCTCCAGGCGGCCAGGCTGCACAAGCCACACCTGGGCCACGGGATGGACAGAGGTGCGGCCTCAGGAGACTGAGGAAACAGAAGTGCCCTCGGCGTGTGCAGAGGAACCTCAGCAGCCCTCCCGAGGAAACGGAGCCACTCAGAAAAGCCCTGAGGGGCTGCACCGAGGCCTCCAGGTAACAAATGTCAGAGTCCAAAAGAGACAAGAGAAAGCATTTGAGAGTGAAGAGAGACTCTATAACCAGGTGAAAACTTTAAATCCACAACAGAAACACCAGCCTCAATATCCACAGAAAGACAAAGGACTTGAATAGAATTTCTCCAAAGATGATACACAAATGGCCCATAAGCACGTGAAAAAATACTCAACGTTATTAATCATCAGGAAAACGCAACTCAAAACCACAATGAGATATTACCTCACACCCATGAAGAAGGCTAGAATAAAACAAAACAAGAACGGAAAATAACAAGTATTGGGGAGAAAGTGGGGAAACTAGAAAACCTCTGTGTGTGTTGCTGGTGGGCACAGAAATGGTGGAGGTGCTGTAGAAAAAAGTCTGGCAGTTTTCCAAAAACCTCAGCTCTCCTGCTCCTCCTCAAGAGAACTGCGAATCTACGTCCATACAAATCCTTGTACACAAATGCTCATAAGAGCACCAGCCACGATTGCCGAGAGGTTGAAACGACCCAAGGGTCCGTCAGCAGATGAGTGGATGAAGAGATGTGGCCTATCTCCACGCATGCCAGATTATCCACGCCACGACAGAGCCACGAAAAGGAACAAAGCTCTGATACAGGCTACGACCTACATGAACCTTACCTGTACACAGAGAGAAGCCAGTCACAAGAGGCCACACATTGTAAGATCCCACTGATAGGAAACGTCAAGAACAGGCAAATCCACAGAGACAGAAAGATTAGTGGTTGCCAGGGGCGGGGGGCAGGGGGCATGGGAGTATCTGCTGACACATGGGGTTCCATTTTGGGGCACACATTCTGGAACGAGTAGAGGCAGCAGTCGTAAGACACTGAGAATGTAATTAACGCCACTGAATCGTGAGAAAGAAGAACAAGGCTGGAGGCCTCACAATCCCAGATTTCAAGATATACTTTGAAGCCATAATAGGCCACACAGTATGGCACTGGCACAAAAAAACAGACACAAGGGGAGTGACCATAGGGCTGGGCACGGCTGCTGAGGCCTCGCTGTGCACCGGAACACCGGGGCCGGGCCCCAGCAGCTGCGCACACGGGGAACAGAAACCCGGAGGAAGAAGCAAAATGATGCCGGCAGTGGGCGTCCATGTGGAGCAGAGCCTCAGGGGCCCGGGCCAACCCTGGAAGCACCAGCACGCTTAACTCAGGTATGAATGTTGAACAAGATGTAGGAAAAGGAGGCAGCCCAGCTTCTGGGGAGATACTGGTCCCCAGCGGCAGAAATACCCCAAGGCCCTATTTTTCCTTCTTGCTGCAAGGCTTCAAGAACCACTGTAACTTGGGTTTTCTTCAGGGAGGGAATAACCTAAACTGAAGGGAAAAAGTTGTGAAGATGGGTGGCTGGGGTAACCTTCAGTGTGGCCGCGGGCATCCAGGATGCTGACCCTGACCTTCGCACACCAACCAGCTCAAGCTTCCAAGGACAGTAGGTGCTGCTGGCAACAAGCACTTTCAGGCACGGCTGACCCCTAAGCGGGCCCGTGCACACAGACGGAGGGATACCATGCCTGTCCAGGAGAAGGCCGAGGGCCCTGGGCTCACCCAAGTCCCGGCAGCTCACTCAGCGGGGCAGGGAGAACACGAAGGAGCCCCGAAGGACACAAAGCTCCAGAGCCGAGGTTCCTGCTGACCTCACCTACACACAGACACACAAGGCCACTAGCCCTTGGCCCCGCCCCTTCTGAGAGCTCTGTGTGGCCAAGGTCCTTGGGGTCTGAGAGCAGCAGCCGGCCAGCAAAAGGCTCTGAAGGGAGGGCAGGAATGACCTCGCAGTGTCCCTAATGTGTCCCTCGTCACCACAAAGCACTTGGGTGGGTAAATTTGACCACTTCAACAGCAGACTCTCTGTCCGAAAATGTCCGATGGATCAAAACACCTGTAGGTGACAGAAACAACCCCAGCCGTGTTTAGCTGGGGCAACAGCAAACGCCGGAAAGAGGATGGGGCATAGGAGTGGGCTTCTGCTAAGAACAGCTCCTCAACCTCCCCAAGACCTTTGGGCAGTCGGAGCAGTGGCCCCAGGCTGGTTCGGAAGCAGGTACTGGCTTGGGGAGGACTGCCCCGCAGGGCCGAGGAGGAACCCCGGGTTCACCTAGAGTGGCCCCAAGTCCACATGCAATTACTGCTTTAAACAGCTGAACTTCAAAAAAAAACACAAAAACAAAACAAAAAAACCCACAACCTCCTAAATAACTCAAGTCCCTGAGAAATCATTTAAAGACTAATTAGTGTATCAGCCTGCTCCGGACGGCGCTTCGCAGCCCGCGCTCCCAAGTCAGGCATCAGTTGAGAAAGAAATCATTAATTGCTCGCCTGAGCCAGGCAGGGGCCTACTTAACCGCTCCTCCCCTGAGCCACCAAGGCCACTCCTGACCTCGGGTCCCAATTAATCTAAAAGGGAATGTGTTTAATTAATGCTACTTAATCACGCCTATGGGGAGTTTTGTTTTGCTTTGTTTCTCTCTGCTTTAAGTTCTTGAGAGGTTCTTTTTAAGAAGGAGGCGGCCTGCAGCCGAAGCCTGTGGGGCTGCGCAGGTTTTGGAAGGGCGCTTGACGGGAAAGGAAGCGTGGGACAAGCGGAGTGGACAGCATCCTGTCCGGGCATTCTGTGGCTCCGGTGCGTGACTCGCACCCTCCACTCCACTCGGCAGGGGCTGGCCCAGCACCGAGGCGTCCCAGGTAGGGGGAAGACGCCAGAGCGTCTCCGCAGATCCTTCCGTCCTGCTCAAGGGCCCTGTGGCCTTCGGGACCACACGAAGCCACCCCGGCATCCTCAGGATGCCATCTGTCCCAGAACCAGGGTGGGGGGGGACATGCCCAGGCATGGGAGGCAGCATTACCGGACAAGCATCCGCTTCAACAGCTGCTGGTCCCCTTCCGAGTAGCCAGGCCAGTCCTTCTGCACATCCTTATACACACAGTCCTTCAACGTGCACGTACCATCCTTGGCATTCACGTTGGCCACCTGTAACACAGACAGGATCACCTTGCTGGAAGCCTAGGAGGGGCAGAAGTTACTGAAAGTACATGATGGGGGGGTGGGGACACAAAAGGGGAAAGAGGACAGCAGCCCCCCCAATCCCCTGCACACTGGGGTAACAAGCCTTGGGGTGCAAAAGGATCAGAACACCAGGTCCCTACACCCATGTCTTACAGCTGCTAGAAGACGCGGTGGCTCCAGAGGAGGCGGGGCTGCCGTCTATACTCCCCGGACCCCATCACTGGCCTCCCCTGTTACGGACTGAAAGTTTTTGTCTTACCAAAATTCATGTTAAATCTCAGCACCCAAAATGAGGTATTAGGAGGTAGGGCCTTTGGGAGGTGAGTAGGTCATCAGGGTGGAGCCCTCATGAACGTGAACAGTGTCCCTGTAAAAGAGACTCCAGAAGGCTCCCTCCCCACCCCCGCTATGTGATAACACAGCGAGAAGACAGTCTGTGAACCGGGAAGGGGGCCCTCACCAATCACCCAGTTTTCTGGCGCCTTGATCTTAGACTTCCCAGCCTCCAGAACTGCAAGAAGTAAATGTCTGTTGTTTATAAGCCACCCAGTTTATGTCATTCCGGTACCGCAGCCTGAAGAGACGGCCACCCCCTCTTGGACATGCACTCCTGTGGCAGAGACGGCGGTGGATGGGGAGCCGGGGCCACCAGAGACCAGGCTAAGTCTGCCTTCCCCGAAACCAGCTACCTGCTCAGGTTGGTTAACAATGGCCAAGCTTGTCTCCAAGATGGCAAAGATGGACTCAGAACGTTGACCTTAAGGACGCTTGAAGAAGTCTGGGCCCCGCTCCCCAGCGGGAGCCCCTGTGCCGGCCTCGCTGGGCCCGCGGTGCGCAGCTGCGGGGGGCTGGCGCGGCAGCTGTTTTCCCTACCACGGGCTTCTAAGGGGACTCTGGGTGGCAAGGGTTTCCACAGGGAGCATTTTTTAATGGCTAAGTAATATTCCACCAAGCATCTGCACTGGATGCCATTTCCGGTTTCTCTGCAGCTTAAACGGACACCGTGTGCAGGTTTTGCCACGCCGGCGACGGCTTCCTTCAGCCAGCTTCCCAGAAGTGCGATTAGTGGGTCAAAGGCTCGGAACATTTTTATGGCTCTTGATGCATTTTGCTAAAATGCTCTCCAGAAGAGCCACCCACCCGTCAACACTCCCTCCCACAGAGGATGAGCCTCCGGGTTTCTCTGAGGCCCTGCCAGCACCGGAGACAGACTTTAAATCTTTGCCTTGGATGTTTCCACAGAAGGAAGAGGGAAGGGGCCTTTGAAGAGTGTGGTTTCATCTGTGCTGCTCCTCGGAATCCCTGATCCCTTGGGGGAGGCTGGAAATGACCAGCCCACAGTATCCCCCGAGACCTTCCCCTTCCTCAAGCTGCTGGGGTCCTGCTGCCACCCCCAGCCCCCAGGGAGGACACGCTGGGTAGTAACTACAGAAACACAAAGCAGACGGGGCCATTCAGAAGACAGCAGAGTAGACAAGGGAGGATGTTCTGTCCACAGACACCAGATAAGCTGCCCCACGGGAAGCTGCTGAATCCGAATCAACCAGAGAAGCCGGAGCCCAGCACGGTGCCTCTCTGATCCCGGGAAAGGGCTGGGAGCAAGGCAGCATCTCAGAGGTTAGAAAAGCAGGCACCCCAGGGAGAATGACATCAGTACCAACAGATCCCCCGTTCTTCAAAAACCAAGCCTAGTGTGCTGGCCACACTTGAGGGTTGCTCAGAGGGTAAACCTCAGATATAATTATGTGCTTGGTCAGCATGGTTTCACATTCTGCGTTTGAGGGGCTCATGGGCTTCTTCTTTATTCTGGGCACAAACAGGGCAAGAGAGGAAGGTGGGAGCAAGGGCCATTTCCAAGGATCCACAGTAGGGGCTGATGGCGGCCTGACCAGACAGCAGTATGGGCTGCAGCACGCCCAGGGGCAGGCCTGCGTCTTCAGTCCTGGCTCATGTCTAAAGAGCTGGCATTTTAAGAGCCCTGCCTCATTCTCTCCAAGTTCCAGCCCAGGGTAAGGGCCTCCACTGTGCCTCCATCGAGTTCCCAAGGATAAGGCTAACACCTGTGACTTTCCAAGGAAACAAACCCCCTCAGAACATCATTCCTGGTTCTGGAGCTTTCTGGATGCTTTGGCAAGCCCCTCTGTCAAAGGAAACTCCTGAGCCGTGAAGCCACATATCTATCTTCTAATAGGCCTTGAGCCAACTCATATGCTCAGAAGGAGAAACTGCGCAGCTCGGTCCTCACCTGCACAACCTCCGAGTGGGGGACAGTGGCGCCTGAGTGGCTCAGTTGGTCAGGCAGCCGACTCTTGATTTTGTCATGATCTCAGGGTCGTGAGACTGAGCCCCGTGTTGGGCTCTGTGCTGGGCATGGAGCCTGCTTAGAATTCTCTCTCCCTCTGCCCCCCCTCCCTCCTGCTTGCACACACACTCTTAAACAAAACAAAATAAAACGAAAGAGGCCAAAGCCACACAGTTTCTGGGCAAGTGGCGCCCCTGAGGCCAGGGTCCCAGTGACATGAGGGGCAGCGAGCCCCGTGGCTCATCCTCAGATCCAACTACTCATTATCACAGCATGTGAGTTCTGTGCTGTCTGTGCTCCCAGAGCATCTGAGGCAGGATGTGAGAGGGGCAAGTGAGCTGGAGGATGGAACCCCTCGAGGTTCGAATGTGCCGCCTCCACAGGACGGGACTGTCCACCGCCGGCCGTATGACCCTCTCGGCAGGGCTCTGAGGCATCTGCATGGCCCAGCTGACAAGCTGTTCACCTTCCCGGGGGTCGTCAAGCTCCCTCCACGGATTTTGGGAGACAGGGAAGGGCGTAGGGAAAGCGGCCAGGCCTACAGCTCTTGCTCCGAGGCCTGACTTGTTCCGTGACAGCAGGCTCCATTGCCGACGTCACGCTCCCCCCAGCTCAGCCTCCCACCCCCCTCAAGAGGCGCTGCAGTCAAGCTGCGGCCGCACGTGGCAGCCCGAGGATCCACAGGTGAAGCCCCCACCCCGCCCAGGGCCGCGGCTGGCTGAGCAGCAGGAAAGCCCACCTGCCTGAGGCTGAGCTCTTGTGAACTCACATCTGTGGTTACCCAGGCTTCTTTGGATTCTAAAATCACCGGGCAACTGAAGTCTAGGACCCTCTGTGCTGTGCCTGCCGCCTGTGTGTCAGCAGCTGGTGAGGATGAGGGCGCTGCCCTCACTCTGAGCCAACCTCAGGGCCACTGGACAGCAAGCACCACCCGTGACAGCCCTAAGCATGTCCTGACCCAGGAGGCTGAGGCTCTGAGGCAGGCTGAGACTCTTGGAAGAGACCCCAGGAAGGGCCCTTCCCAGGCCACCCCATGTCCAGACCCTGTGCAGAGGCCACTCAAGGCTGACTGGACCCTCAACCTGGCCCCGGGCAAGCACGAACCTGCTGGAGGAGGCCATCCAGCGCATCCTTGTCCGCCTGGGCCAGGCCGTCCTTCTGTAGCCGCAGCAACAGCTCGGCCTTCCTGTAGGGCCTCAGCGCCAGGAGGTGGAGCACCCGGTCACGGAAAGGCCTCTGAGACACCCCACTGCCCCCGCTAATGCCACCAACATTGCTCTTCTTGATGGCACTGGCCAGGTTGATGGGGGTCGCCCGTTTCCGGGAGGGCACAGCGTCCGTGGCCCCCGGGGCTGGTTTCCGAAACTGAACCTTCTTGCCTGCAACAAGAGCCAAGGCATTAGGGATGTGAGGGGGTGAGGGATGGGGGTCGGGTGCTCTGTGTCCCTCTGCCTGGGGCAGATGCCAAGTTCTGAGCGAGTGCGAGGATGCCCGCCGATAGCTGCCAGCCCAAGGGGAAGACAGTCCAAGCCCTGTCCAGCCTGGCCGGCTGGGTGGGGACCCAGGGCAGCTGAGAGCACCACCTGCTGGCCACACACAGCTCCTCAGGGGCCTGCAGGCCTCCAGCGTCAGAAGCGGGAGCTGCAGGGGACAGAACGGACTTCATCATGGGCAGCCCGAACACTACAGGGAGAGGGGGCTGATGGTAAACAGAGTGGGGTTCCTGATCGGTCAGAGGCAGGTGCCCCCAGCGCTGTGCTGCTCCCTCAGGATCCCCCATTCTCTTTTATGAAAAAGGAGGACTGAACAAAGGCATCGGGCCGTTTGGGCAGCTTCTCTGGAGACCCTGGGGTAAGAGCAACTCCCCAGCTGCAGCCCCGACGGGCACTTCGTGGGCAGACATGGCTGTGCTCAGAGCCCCAGGGGCAGCAGCCCGACCCCTCACGCTTCTAGAGCAAACAGACTCCAGCTCTGCTCCGGAGGGAGGGGCCTCCGCTCGGAAACTGTGAGCTCCACTCCGACAGCCGCACCCGCCCCTGAGGGAACACGCAGGCTAAGGGCGGGCAGTGCATGCCTCATGAACTTGGGCCAGAAAGCTCTCTGTGAGGACTTCTTTTTTTCTTTTTTTTTTTTGGTTCTCATCCCTTAAATCTCATTTGTCAAATTAACACAGGAAGAAGTGTTATCAGAATCCTTAGAATCAAGGAGAGGCCCTGACACAGTGGGACGTGCACGTCTGTCTTCTGAGGCCAGAACCGAAACCACTGCAAAACTCTTGCACCCCAAGTGGCCGAAGAAGCCACATTTCTGACCCAGTTTTAGGCTAAAGGACCAGAAATTTACGGAGACGCGTACACACGTCCATGTTCGCACCTCGAGGTGAGAGCAGGCGGGGGGGGGGGAAGCATGCTGGGATTCCGGCTGCGGCTCTGGGGGGCTCTGTCCTCAGGAGCGCTCACAGACCAGAGCACAGGCTCCCTCCCACAGCCACGTTCGCCCTGACGAGGCCCTCACTGGTAACACGGACTCCTGCGCTGACTCCTGCACGGAAGTCTGGGATTTTGTTCAGAGCCAACCCCACCACCACGCCACTGAAATCACATGCTCCTCTGGGGGGGGCTTTGAAATCCTCCTACCTTTTCTTAAAAAAGAAAAAGCCCCCAAAGCCATCAAGGTCCTGGTTTGCTGTAAGCCATTTTGTGTCTCCCTCAGGCCTAACACCCTTCTGGCCTTGAATCCTGAGGACTCTTGAACTTGTCTGGCCTGGGTGCTGGGAAGCCAAAAGCAGCAACAGAGCTTCCTACAAGTAAACACACTTCCCACGTCGGGGGTGTCTCAGCTTCACCAAAACTGTTTCCGAGCAGACGGCGCGCCGCCAGAGGCTTCTCATCCCGCAGGGGGTCGACACATCTTCCCAGGTGCGACCCGACAGCCCTGCATCAGCCCCACCCAGCAGCAGGCCGCTTGCCACAGGGCACATCTCGCCATCTGCACCTTGCCACTGGCCGTGTCGGTCTTAGGGAAGAGTTGGCCAGGCAGGTGAGGACAGGGGTGGCCGCCGGAGGACAGACCGCAGCCTTGCAAGGAGCACTGTCTATCTCTCTGATGGGTAGAGATCCCCAAAGCCACAGCCTGGGAGAGGGGCCCGTGGATTCCGAATTCCTAGAGTTCTTGGGAGCTCTTATTCAAACTGGGCAATCAACAGATGCCACAGCCCCCAGCTAACTCAGCTGTGGAACAGGATCTTACTTTTTGACCCAAAGATGACCTGGCTCTCCCTGCTTGGGGCCACACCTGTCAACCCATCCCTCCAGCTCCTGGCCAGGACAGGCCCTGAGTCTCTCCTGCTCCCCACCCCCACAGGTGCCCAGCAGGCATGAGCTCCCCGACAGGTGGAAGTCCCGGGCCTCATCCTCACCCAGGTAGCGGCCTCCGGCCTTGATGACAATGGCCCCACGGCTCCGTGTCTCCTCCTCGGCCTGTGCCATGCTCTGCCGTGCTTTCTGGTAGGAGTCGTCGGTGGCGCACACTGTGATTTTGTCCTGGATGCTGCCCAGGCAGTCCAAATGAACATCCCCATGGCTGTAAGATAAGGGGCCAGGAGCCAAGGTGAACTCCTGGGATGACAAGGAGAGACAGTCTAGGAGCCCGTGCCCCCGCCCCCACTACCCCCAGTTGGGAAATGGGGTCAGTGCTAACTTGAGCAGCATGGCTTCCACACGGCACATCTTGATCTGGAAGAAACAAGGGAGCCCAGGCCCCTGGGCAGAGGTAGCAGCAGGCCGGGACCAGTACCCGGGCCCTGCACACACTGAAATCAGCAGCAAGGCTCATGCAAAGGAAGGAAGGAGGCACTGGGGCAGCCTGGCTGGCTCAGCCTGTAGAGCGTGTAGTTCTCGATCTCGTGGTCGTGAGTTTAAGGCCAGTGTTGTGTGTAGAGATTATTTAAATAAACTTGTTTAAAAAAAAAAAAAAGGAGGAGGAAAAGGAGAAGGAGGAGAAGAAGAAAAAGGAGGGGGCACTGGGCCCGAGTGGGACCTCACCTGGAGACATATTGCTGGATACAGTCGAAGCTGCCCTGGGGGCTGTCACGGCCAATATTGGAGAGGTAGAAGGAGAATGTCCGTGCCTCTGCTTGGCAGTCAGGCTGGGGGATGGAGATGTGCTGTGTGGAGAACGGGAGACATCACTGGAAGGTTCACAACACGGTGGCATGAGGGGTGGGGAATCATGGGATGGCCCCTCCATTGGACCCCAGACCATCTCACAACTTGACACAATGAGAATGTGCTAGCACTTTCTAATCAGCAATGGCATTTCGGTCTGAGGAGCGTAGAGTGCTTAACATACGCCCCAAGTCAGGGACCCCATCCTGATCTGGGCCATGACCCAGCTTCCTGCCCAGCATAGGGGGCAGATCTGGCCTGGGACATGCATGAAGATGAAATGAGACAAGATGGGCATTGGGAGCCATCAGCGCACACTGAGCAGCCAAGATGCTCCAATCCGCGCTCCCCTGTGGGATGCAGACTCCACCTGAGTGTCCGCTCACTGCCCTGCAGGCCCTGAGGGGCTCACGGATGGGCAGCAGTCACCCCAACAAACCAGGACGCGGTTACATGTGACACAGGATGAATGTCTTGGCTGATGTAAACCTGACTTTGGGCAGTGCCTCTGCAGAAGGGATGGACAGCTTGGCTAGCAGACAGACAGACAGCAATGGTCCCACCCAAAGTGCAGGGCTCAGCATAGGCGGGAGAGCCTTGTGCCCAGAGGCCACTGCAGGATTCCAGACCAACCCTCCCTAGGCTGAGGTCCTAGGGGCTACAGAGGGAGTTGTAGGAAGACCCCCTGCTCTGGTTGCTGGCCCATATTTGGGGTACAGGATGGGCCTCCAGAACCCTCTGTCACCAGTGGTGAGCCCTCATAAAGTAATCCCTGGGTTTTGGGTGCTGGAGCTCATCACAGCTGGCAAACACACAAGGGGGCATGAGTGGTAAACGAGGGTTAAGGGGACGGGCAGGCTGCCAAACCACCTCGGTTGCCCAAGCCCTGTTTCCTCTCCAATGAGGGGAGCACACCAACACCCCTCATCAGCACCGCATCGAACACGGCTCAGCTGAATTCCACCCCGGCCCCGCTGTCACGGGTAAATAAGGGCAGTTCAGCCTGTCTGAGACTGAGGACACAGTGGCTCAGACCACAAGAAGGGACGCTGCTCCTGACCCGGCTCCACGGCCTCCCTGCCTCGCCCCGCAGGGTGGTGCGTGGACCCATAGGGAACCTGCTTATGCACCTGGCCTAGAGTTGGTCCCCAAACACTGAGAGACCTGCCCAGCACACAGTCAGTCCCTGCCCCAAGGAGATGCCCGATGTGCACGGTGAGAGCCAACCTGGCTCAGAGTAGCTCCCAGACCCGACAGTGGGGGCCTGTCTTGCCTGCACGTGAGATCTCCTTTCCAACGCTTGTGGCTACCCTGGGTTGTCCGCTCATCCCTTCTGGGATGTGACTCTTGTTCTCCATCATAGAAATAGCGGGAAACACACTGTCCAGACGCCAAGGTTCAGGCTGCTGAGGGCCACCGCAGGAGATGCACCCAAAGCCAGATACGCAACGACGCAATGGCCCAGAGTGCTGCAGGACACTCACGCTCCATGAAGCCAGCAAATCAAAAGCAGCTTCCAGCAGAGCCTGACATCTGCTGCCATGGGGGGGTGGGGACAGCGCTTTCTCCACCCCACTCTCGAACCTCTCCCTCATCCCATCCTGGCTCTGGTGGGGATGTGGCCTCCCCAGGCGGCATTTTCCACCTCAGTCTGCTCAGGACAGTGACTGGGCTGTCACCCCTGAGAGGAGGGAAGGAGCTCAGGTCTGAGTCCCAAAGTGACTGTGCTTCTCTCTGGGTAGGAGCTGTGGGGGACTCTTTGCTCTGACCCTTTTACCCCACCTAAACCTTTTCCACACAGGTGGGTATGCCCACTTTCGAAATCCGTTCTGGAAGTGGGGGTCCCAGCGCAGAGCCCAGAGGTGGGTTTGTGCAGCTCCTGGAGCCACAGGATGGTGAGGAACCCAGGGCTTAAAACTGAGGCACGAGAACGTGATGCTGCCCATGACAGGGGAGGACGCACACAGAGGTCTCTGGTATCTTTCAGGACAAAGTGGGGAGTACCAAGTGTGGGAGGGAGGGAAGTAGAGGAGAGCTTTGCCCGGGGCCTAATATGACCCATTCTCTCAGTCCCGACTCCTTCCCAGCACTACCACGGCCTGTGGAATCCCCTGGTTAACAGGCCTGCTTTGCCGCTCCCTAATGACGCTCAATGGCTATTGGTTACCAGTCACCGGGAACCAGGCAGGGAAATTAGCCAGCGGGGCATGAACATCCAGGAATGCATGGCTTTCTCTGGGTCAGCGAAGAGCTTGGCACACGTTCCAGGTTCCCTGCTCGGCCGGACCATGTGCCTTCAGGACTGAGTCTCAGCTGCCCCACGGGGGCCACTATACGGCCCTCAGCTGGCCTGAGCACGCAGGTTTGGGTGCGTCTGATGTCAGCCCGGACTCCGGGTCAGGTCACGATAAACCTAATCATGCGTCTGTGAGTGCAGACCTGGAGCAGCACAGGTGTGTCCTTCCTTTGTGGCCCTGAGTGCCTCTGAGGCCTGTGAGGGGGCAAAAGTGCCTGCCAGAGCCCTTCCCTTTGAAATCTGTCCCAAGCGGGGCCTGCCTCCGTGACTCCCCCCGCCCCCTCGGCCTGCAGGGCCTCGTGTGTGGTGCAGGTGGGGCTGTGAAAAGACATAGCAAGTCTCAGGGGCAAAAACTAATGGGGGAAAGCAGCTGATATTCCATTCGGGCAAGAACGAGCTCAACAGGCACGTACAGGAACCCAAACACCAACTGACCAGGGGCTTCTCTCCGGCCAGAGGAGTTTGCAGGCATCACTTGTTTTCTTACTTATTGTCACTTCCCAAGGAAGCTTCAGAATAAAACATATTCTGGGCAAAGAGAACTACCATTGCTGAACTTGACTTCTAAAGATTATTTATTTATTTATTTGACAGAGATAGATCACAAGTAGGCAGAGAGAGAGGAGGAAGCAGGTCCTCCGCCGAGCAGAGAGCCCGATGTGGGACTCGATCCCAGGACCCTGAGATCATGACCTGGGCTGAAGGCAGAGGCTTTAACCCACTGAGCCACCCAGGCGCCCTTGAACTTGACTTCTAAGAGCAAAGCATCCTCTTCCGCCCAGGGGCACTCCCGCAACCCCAACCCCAGGGTGCATTCAAAGCACTTGCCTGCATTCCAAGAGCCACTCTCAGGCTCTCACTGACCAGGAAGCTCAGGAAAGGGAGCACACAGCCCCTGCACTCTGTCCGACCCTGGCACACGGCTGGCTCCCAACTCCGAAACCCCCCATTTTAGAAAGATTTTAGACCATTTCCAAATTGCCCGTTACAAACAACGCAGCAACGAGCACCCAGTGGCTCAATCTTGTGTGTGCCCTTAACTGCAGAGACAGACGGCTCCTGGACACACAAAAACTGGTCAAATGCTTCTGACCAGAACTGCCAAACCTCATTCTAGAAGGTGCAGCTGAGGCTCCTGCAGCAGCGCAGGGAAATGCCAAGACACTTAACAGCCCTGGATCCCAACCCTACTTCTCTTTTTTCATCAACTGAAGAGTTTCAGGGTGGGGCTGGCCAGGTGGGGGTTTCTCTTCCCCTCTGGAGCGGACTTTTCACCATCTGTCAGAGCTTAACGACTTAGAAGTGACCCCCGGAGAGCAGAGGGGCCCAGGTCGGCCAGCGCAGAGGGGCCCAGGTCAGCCAGCGCAGTGTCTAAGAGAAGGCCGGGAATGCAAACACAAAAACGTACATGGCAAATGAAACAAGGATGAACAGCTTGCTGGGGCACATGACACCCTAGAGGCCCCAACACGCTACAGGTGGGCCAGGCTCTCTGGATGCCGTGGCAAACGCCATGAGTCACTCCAAGGAAGCAGCCAACCCCAGGGCCCAGCTGCAAACCTCCTTGGGCAGGCAGGGCTCTCATGGTGCTTGTAAGCATAGGCAGGGAGGCCAGGCCAGACGGGACCCCCACCTAGGCAGCGGCCGATGCCGGAGCCCGATGCTGGCTGTGCGCACCGAGGGGGACGCACGCAAGAGGCTGAGCGAGCTTGTTGTGGGCTGCAGGGAGGACACCCATTCTCCTAAGGCCTCATTAACGGGACACACACGACCCCTGAGGCAGAGAGCCCATCCCCTCAGTGAGGAGGCTAAGGCATGGTGAAAAGAATTGGCCAAGGTCCCTGAGCTTAGGAGCCCACAGATGGGGTCTCAATCTTCAGTCTGTCAACTTCAGGGACCTCTGGGAAAGAGGGTCCCTGTCACCCTACAAGCAGCCAAACATGGAATCAGCCCATGCACCACGAACAATGAATGAGCCTGCCTGCCCCCACCCACCACCCCGACCTCCTGTTCCCTGCTCTCTCTGGCCTACCTCACTGGCTCTACCTCCAGCTTTAGCTTTGCATAGGCGTCTAGGCGACCAGAAGAGCCCAGGTGCCCTGCCTCCTCCTGCAGCAGGGTGACTCTGCGGATGCAGCCCGCTATGTGCCTAGCACCAGGCCAGGCCCCTTACAACTAACTGGCAGGGAGGAGGGGATGCATCCCATCAATGCCCAGAAGGAGAAGGACAAGGTCAAGAGGACACAAAGGGCAGACCTAGTGCCTGACCCTTCACAGCAAGAGGGGAAGAATAGCATTCCTCCTCGCCATTTGGTAGCCTCCAGCCCTCACACAGGCTCATACAGGGAATAGCCTCCTAGTGGAGAATTGTGGTCTGGCTTCCCCAGAGCTGTGGCACAGGGCCTCTGTACCCTCAGAACCTTCTAGAAACTCTGTTACACATGAGAAAATCCAGAAAAAAGAAAAAGCGAGTGAAACATGATTCTAAATCTAAGGTGTAGGACCCCTAAGTTCAATGGATGTGGCTCTCAGGCTTTGCACAGAAATTTGGGTAATACAAGGCACGACCCAGGAGAACCTCGTGGTGCGTCTGTGCCTTTTGTGAGTGGTCGTGTGGTCTCTTGCTGACCAGAAAATGCTACTCACTAGATAAGCCACTGAACTCAGTGGCCCTTTCCATGGATCCTCTCCTTTCCCTGACTGCTGAGGGCGCAGCAGCATCATTGGCCACCAGAGGGCGCCATGAGGCTAGTCTGGCAGTAAGCCCAAGGGAGCTCTGACCCCAACACTGACCTCTGCCCTTGGGGAAATGTCCCAGGGAAGATAAAGGGAAGACTGCCACAAGACTCCGAAGGGGCCTGACAGAGGTGTGGATGTCCCAGAGGAGACACTGGTGGGGGAGCAGAGAGTCTGGGGCCTTTCAGGGGGTCTTGCTGACCTTGACGGGTCTTGGCATGATGGTCAGTTCAGTTCACATGTGCACCTGGCCAGGCCACAGCCCCAAGTGACACCATGAATGCTAATCTGGATGGAGGTATTCTGTAGATGTGGTGACACCCACGACCAGCTGACTTTAAGAAAACGACCCTCAATGGTCTGAGTGGGCCTCATCTAATCAGCTGAAGGCCTTAAGAAGGAAACTGAGGCTTCCCTGGGGACAAAGAAGCTCGCCTGTGGACCACAGTGCCCATTCCTGCCTGCCCCATAGATGGACTTCAGCCTCACCAGCCCCACAACTGTGGGAGCCAATGCCTTGCAATGTATCTCTTGGTATCTTTGCATCTGCACACAGACACATGGATCTTCTAGAGGCCCTGTCTCTCTAGAGCATGCTGACAGGGGGTGAAACCCACAGATCTCCTCCATAAGGAGGCAGCCGGCCAGCTGTCAGGTGGAAACTGACTCAGACACTTGCGGCAACACTTCAGATTAAAAAAAAAAAAAAAAAAAAAGACTTGCAATAAAGACCAGAAAAAACCCTGAAATGTTCCAAGGCATGTTTGGTGGGTGAGGGATACAGGGGGCGTCCCAAGCCCTGGGGGGCAAGGATTGTGGACAACTCGTCCTTTCTTTTATTCTCCAATTTTTCTGTAAGATGGTCATTTAGAATGAAATAAATACGTTTCACGGAGTGCTCAGTTTCTATAACAACCCCCTCCCCCCATCGGCAGGCCAGTACTAAAATCAGACACCCATGGTCCCAGGTGCACCAACAAACCAGCTCCTGGGGAGGCCACAGCTCCAGGCCTGCTGGGCCCCTGGGACACCTCAGTTTTGAATCAGCGTAGAGATCAGATCAGAACAGACTTGGAGGCCTGGGAGTCAGCTATGCATTGGCTACAGGAAGGAAGGGGAGACTGAGGGGCTGCTGGACGGAAAAGCTGCATTCACCCCAGAGAGCCTCTTGGTGTGGCCTCAGCAATGGGACCAACCTGGCAGACCTTAGCTCGGCCCAGCGCCTGGCCTGACACACAGAGAGATAGGACCAAAATGCTGCCCCCAGCCTGCTTCTGTGCCCAGCACGCCACAACAGGCCAGAGAGAATGCTGCCACAATTCCAGATATGCTTAAGACAAAGAACACTCACCCCTTGGCTTCCTTGAAATCGGATTGACGGTCTCAGTGAAACAGACTCCTGCAAAAAAGCAAAATGGGAAAATGTCAATAAAGATATCTCAGAACCCAAGGACTCACTTCCCAGTTATAGAAAGAGTAGGGTAAAGACTGTGTTTTCAGGAAAGGCAAGAGAAAACACACACGCATCTGAAAATTACAGGAAAGGTCTCTGGAGCAGGATTTTGAAGGATCAGTAGGAGTTCCTGAACGGCATGGGGGCAGGTATATAAGAGGTAAGAATGGAGACACAGGCAATGGGCACCCCCTCACTGTTCCCCCCAGACCAACATCAGCCCAGACCACCTGCTCTGGAGACACCCCTGGGAATTGCGATGGACGAGCACCGCTGGCCAGAAGGCTCCCAGGACAGGGCCCAAGGCTTGCTCACCCCCCCCCCCCATCACAGCTTCAGAGCAGTTTGTCACTGAGCCTGGGGTGGCGGAATTTCCAAATGTCACAAGAAAAAATATACATAAAAACTCAAAATACTTTAAGCTTCAGCTATTCAGAGATCAGCCTTCTGTTAGAATTTTAGAAAGAACATGGATCCAGATGGAGGGTCACACCTAACTTTCTCAACCATCTTGGGCCCGAGCACCCACCTTCTGTACAACACATATCACCCCACAGCGTGGCCCTAGTTTGCCATCGCAACCCCTTCCCTCTGCCCCCAAACCCTCCTTGCTTCTGTGCCCACTGTCCTCCCCAGCCTCCCCCAGACGGCTGGGCCTCCCATCTCCATCCGAGCCTGCCCCTCGGGTCTGCACCCCAGCCTGACCGGCAGTGAGAGGAGGCCCGCCCAGCTGGCCCCCACAGTCCCAGACACCAGTCACTGGGAGTGACTACCTGTCTGCTCCCCACCCAGACCGTCAGGCCCAGCACAGGCCCTGGGTGGGTGAAGCAGCTCTCTAGAAGCACGGGAAGAACCAACCAACGGGCAGGTTGGCCTCTCAGTGTGCATGGGTCCATTAGCTGTTGGGCTGAGGGCTGTGGTTGTAGGAGGCAGATATGGCTCAGCCAGCTAGGACCACACAAGCCACACATGTACTCCCTCTCCGCCCCCCCCTTTGTTTACCAAGAGCTCTCTCTTTTGCCAAATCTCAAGGACTCTGTCAACTGCAGCAGTTTATCAGTGAACTTGGGGCAGAATTCCAAATGTCCTGAGAGATCACACCAAGCACCAGCACTTATCTGCCACCCTAGAAACCACCCTGCACTTCCTACACTTCCAAAGCACGTCACCTCTCACTGCCAGGCTGTCAGACGTGGGACATCCTCCAGGCCCCTGTCCGGCTCCAGGACCGGAAACCAGCCCCTGCTTCAGAGGGTTGCCGTGCTTCGAAGACAGAAGCTAGGCTTTCCCCAAAGCAGGCTCAGGACCAGCTGACCCATCCTATAAGCCACGACCGCCCCCTGGGCTGACGTTCAGAGAATGAGAAACATAGCACCTGTGCGATCCCTGGCCCGGCTCGGCCCTTGGCGACACAACATTTAAGAGGCTTTTGCTTGGAATTGGGTTAAAGATAGAGACCAAAAAGAAAACCTGCAGGTGGCTGATGAGCACGGGAGAAGCCGCAGGTTTCGCAGGGAGATTCCATGCACTTACCAGGATGGCTAAAACAGAAAGGACAAGACCCAACACACTGGTGGGAGCACACACAGCAAAGCCACTGTAGAAGACGATCTGGTAGTTTCTAAAAAAGGTTAAACAGTTACCGCATGACCCAGCATTTCCACTCAAAGGGACAGACCCAAGAAAAATTAAAATATAGGTCTACACAAAAACGTATATACAAACGTGCATGGCAGAATTACTCTTAGTATCCAAAAGGTAGCAACATCCCAAGCACCCACCAATTGGTGGACTAACTAACAAGAGAATACTACCCAAGAAAAAAAAAGGGAACAAACTCCCGACGGACACGACATGGACGAACCTCAAAGCCACCGGCTAATAAGTAAGGGTACCTCAACATAGCACATCCTGCATTGTACGATTCTGTTCATATAAATTTCCAGGAAAGACAAAACTAAAGAGACAGAAAGCAAATCAGTGAGTGCCTGGGTCAGGGTGGGAGCAGGCCGTGGCTGCAGGCTGCCAGAGGCAATGTCCAGGGTGGTATAGTAACACTCACAGACTCTACACCTAAAACGGGTAAGTTCCATGGGCCATCAACACACCTCCATGACAGCTGTGACCTGCCCTCAGGCTCACAGAGGGCCTTTCTCTGAAGACTCCTGGGCTTTGAGCAACATCACCTGAACACAGAGGATTTCTGAACACCCAAGGGAGATATTCCGGCCTGTTAACCATTTTCAGTGCAGGATATAGAGTAGACGGAAGGAAACAGCAGAAGACACAAGAGCACCACGGCTAAGGCAAAGCGGTCCTCTGGAACTCTCTACCAAACTTACCTGATCATCAAGGACAGGAAGGCAGGCTGCTCCTGGCGGAGGGAATAGCAGGTACTAAGCCCAGAGCAGACACATGGGACGCTACGGTGGCAGAGAGCACCTGGGGCTTGCTTCTTGCACCCCCAGGTCTGCTAGCCCAGACCCCCATGCGAGCCAGCCTGAGACTAACTCAAGCGCAGAGTGTGTCTGCTATCAACACAGGGCAAGGCCTGTGGGCTCCAGGGGCTTGGGGGACAGGGGACACAACAATGGTAATGACGCAAGTCTGGATTTAAGAGTAATAATGGGGAGGAACCTGAAAGGGCCCATCTCCCCTGAAGGAACCCCACCAGGGCAGCCCCAGTGGTGCCTGCCTGCCAACAACCAGCACCCACACCAGCTGGTGTGGTGGGCCACCCTCCCCCTGGACCACATGCTCCCCGTGGGCCATCTGGTGAAGCATTTAACTGGTTTGAAAGCTGTCAAGCAAGTTATCTAGAAGACTCCTTTCCTGCAGTCACTCATTCCCCAGCAGCCGTGACTTTACCCATTGGAGAAGCTGGCAGAGGCCCCAAAACCCAGGCTTTCTCAACAATGCCAAGTATATGTCCCCATGCGGCCTGGCTATCGTCACAGAACCAGGCCCCCGGTTCTCATGGTGTCTCCTCCCTTCAGCAGGAGAACCAGGCCCTTCTTGTCAACAGCAGAGCCATTCACTCGTCCTATCACATACATACCTGGGTGATGCCCCACAGACCCATCTATAGCCCCTAACAAAAACAGGCACCAGGACCGGACCCAATGAAGTTCCACCAGCCCTGCGCAGTCAGGAGGAAAGGGGCCGCACCTGATAAGACATCAACAAAGGGAGAAGCAGTCCCCCCCCCCCCCCCATGCCCTCGCACTCACCGGGTGACACGGTGCGCTCTAACGGCACTCAGGCCACGCCACCCAGCAGTGGACAGCCGGTCACAGTCCCAGCCACATTTACAGGCCCAGCGGGGCCCACCCTTGGTAATGTGGGTTAATGAGGCTGCCTGAGTCAGCTCCTCCACCCTCGGGCAGACCACCTTGACCTTTTGTGCAGACTCTTCCACATGGGGCACCTGCTCGCCACTGTGTGCCCCTCCCCTTAAGATTTCCAGGAGGAACCATAGGCGCCAGCTGGGTCTCCTCTCCTGGGGCTGCAGGAAGCTGATTTGGAGGGTCCTGCACACCGGCATGTGACCACCCCACCTGCCACAAACTCCCCGCTCAGAGGCCTGGCAATATTTCAATGAAGCATAACAAAATTAAAATTGTTACAAAAAGATTTAAGAAAAGAGAAATCTCTAAAGAGTTCTAAAATGTACTAAAACCACTTGTGTGTCTCCAACATCTGCTGAAGTGGCCTTTGGCACACACAGTTTTCTTGTGGGGGGAGGTTTGCTACTTGCAATGGAAATCTGTTTTTATTTTTATTTTTTTTGGAAATCTGTTTTTAGATCAAAGTAAGGTTTTTATTTTTCTAAACAAAAGTTCTCAGCTATTTATTATAAAGCAAATATATTTAATTTGAACGACTCAAAACACATCAAGCCTGTCACCTCCAAGAACCTACTAGAATAAAGCTGACTGCATAATTCACCAATTCTTAACCTTCCCTCTGAGTCAGGTTCAGGGTGGGACAGGCAGGCCGAGGGGAACCCCAAATGCCGTGGGACCCTGTGGCAGCCTCTGACTGCCCAGTTCACTGCCTCAAGAAACTTTCCAGATCACGGGCTGGGGAGGCTGAAGGCGCTGGGATGTGTGCGCAGAGGCCCATAGAGGAGGGGGCAGTGCAGAAGCCTCTCCTGGAGCCTGCACCGGGCCGGAGCTGCTCCCCTCGAAGGCTCAGGGGCACTCCCCCCAGGCAGGGCCCCAAGCCAGAGGATGTGGCCTAGGAGATGCCATGTGTGTTGCCAGTCCAAGGGAGTCTTCGCTGTACCCCACTCAGCAGTGGAGCTAAACTAGCCTTCAAGTAAAGGCTTCACTCAGTTCCCTTTACAAAAAAATCTCAGAAACAAGCTTCCGCAGGATCAGCTGATCCACCACTAACCAAACTGCCTGCCAGCAGCAGAACCAACACACTTCAAGACAACGAAATCCAGCACACGGCCCCATGGAATTCACAACACTCAGTATCCAAAACCAAAAACCTCCAGATGTGTGAAGCTATAGGAAAATGTGATCTCCCTCTAACCCAGGAGAAAATTCAGCGAATGAAAACAGACTCACAAAGGACAGAATGGAACTGACAGACAAGGGTTTCACTTTAGAGCAACTATTACATTTGAAAAATGTTCAAAGGCTTAAAAGAAACTTGAACTGGTGAGAAGAGAAATATGAGGTATGAGGAGAGAGCCACATGGAACTTCTGGAGCTGAGAAATGAAATATCTGGAAAGAAAAACTCACGAGGCGGGATTAATATTAGACAATGTGGAAGAAAAGGTTATGAACCTGATGACAAACTATCAGAAACTATCCAAAATGAATCATACACAGAAAAAAGTCTACAGGAAAATGAACACAGCCCCAGTGAACCGTGGGACGATGGTACCAAGAGTTCCAACATATGCATAAATGGAATCCCAAGAGCGTGGTATCTGAGGAAATAATGGCCCAAATGTGAGGAACACAATAATTCCATAGATCCAAGAAGCTCCAGCAGGAAAACAAAGAACCATGTCACAGCACACCATAAGCAAATCGTTATGACCGCTGATTGCCATGCTACGAACCAAGGAGCAAAGATAAGACTCACAAGGCCAAGGATCAGAAACAAGCCTGGAGACTGGGGAAGGACATCAGTAAAATAACTGAGGGAAAAACAATGAATGCCAATGCCATTGGAGTTCCTTATCCAGTGAAGGAGAAGGTGAAACAAAAACGTATTCAGGCAGACAAAAGCTGAGATCATCTCTGCAACAGAGCTGCACTGCAAGGAAGGTTCCAGAAGTCCTTCAGGAGGGAGAGTGACACCAGATGGACGCATGGATCTGCACACTGAAGAGCACGAGGGCACGGGGAGCGTGTGTATGAACACAGAAGGCTGTCTCGTGGTTACATTTCTACAGAAGATCACTGACTGCTGAGGGCATAAACAGTGACGAAGTACAGGATTTGGAAGTGCAGCCTCGGAAGGGCGGCAGTGAGGCACAAGGACTGGGGTGGGCGGAGGTGGGGAGATGGATGCAAACTATCCCAGGGTCCTGCCACCAGATGACCTGTGGCACAAGGTTACCTGGAGGGCTGCGTCCCCCCAGTGCCAAGCTAACCCTGACCGCCCTGAACCATGGCCCTGGGGGAGTAGAGCAGCCAGACTCTGCACACTTGCCTGTGGACACATGGCCATGCACCTCTAGCATGGTTGGACCACTCAGCCCTTTATGAACTCGAGGGGCACTTCCTGAGTCTCTCGGGTCTCAGGCCGGGCCTCATAGGGCATGGCAGGCAGGGCGGGATGGCTGGACACAGGTCACCCCACCACGTGGCCATGACTGCACACGGAAGGATCAAGTGAGGGGTACGGCACACACAGCAAGAAAGCAGACCTGACCAAGGGCGGGCGGAGGCTGGTGCGGAGCAGCAGGGGCTGCAGAGAGAAGGTGGGACAGCGGCCCCGGGTAAGAAGGCATGGTCCAAGTGGAAGTCAGCAGCCGTGTGGCAGGTGCAGGCCTTCTGCTGGGCTCACAGACTCGCCCCAAGGGGTGGCACCAACGGTGTCTGGGAAGCAAGCAGCCAGACACCTTGTCAGAGATGCCTTCGCAGCGGGGCGTGTGCTCACCCTCTGGACCTGGCCCAGCCCCCAGCAGCTGGGACACGGCCGAGCAGCCGTGACTGCAGTGACTGCAGCAGGCATGGAGGGCCGCCCCCCCCCCCCACTGGCCCCATCAGGAAGGGCCCTGAGTAGCAGAACCCCATCTCCTACTGGGCGTGTGCAGGGTTTGAAACCAAGAGTTCAGTGGGACAGGTGTCACTGTTGGTGCTGTGCTTCAGCCAAGAGCCCGGGGTGAGTCAGGAGGCCCGGGGGGGGGGGGGGGGCAGGGGAGGGGCAGGCAGTGAGGAGGCATCACCACAGAACACCCTGCTGTCTTTTGGCCCGAGCAGCTCCCACAGGCATCCTAAAGATGCTGATGCGGGAGGAAGACACAGGGAGCAGGCAGAGCAAGGGAACAGGCAGCCCCATGGGAGAAGGCACGGAGTGCTGCCCAAGACTCCTTCATGCTAGGACCGGGAGAGGGCGAGTTAGAACTTCACCACGGCCAGAATCCCCCCAAAGCTCCCCACGGAGAAGAGCGCCTTCCCGGGTGAAGCCACAAGACATCGCTTACAAAATCCACCTCTGGGTCCAGAAGGCACACTGGGTAAGGCACTGAGTTACACTCAGGGTTCTCAACTGGGTGATCCTGCCCCAGGGGACACAGGCAATGTCCAGAGACATACTTGGCTGGGGAGGAGGGCACTCCTGGGCCCGGGATGCTGTGCCCTCAGCAGCCCCACCCCAGAGTGACCTAGCCTCCAACGTCAGTGCCGAGGCAGAGAAGCCCCGAGTTAATTGCTGCCAGGGGGAAAACAAAGGGGAAAGCAGTCGTCAGAGCAGAATGTGGGCCATAACGTGGGATAGTCCACGGGACAAATGACCTGGTTTCAACAGATGGACGGCACAAAAGAAGAAGGATGGCGTGCTATAAATTCCCAGACTCAACAGGCACATCACGTGTGGCTCCGCACGGACCCAGCCACGTGAAGACCCAGCGCGGACAGCCCGCCAGGGTGCCGGGGGCTGCACTCAGGGGCTCCCACGGAGCTGCGGAAAGACCGAGTCTGAAAAAACAGTCCATATCTGTAAACATTCAACTCCTCCATAGGAAAAGCCAAGTGAGAAACAAAAAGATGCCTGGGATTGTTTTACAAATGTGCCAGCAAAACTAAACAAACAGAAGGGGGGAGGGCACGGGGAAGAGTTGGGACCAGAAGGGCCAGGCTTTCACAGAGGGCAAGGCTGGGTGATGGCACAGGGCCGAACATTCTTCTCATCTCTGTCATCTCCACACGTTAACATTCCCATGTGAAAGGTTTAAAATGAAGAGTGCACAGGTACGAGACCTCCCATGCCACAAAGAGGGGAAACGGGGCAAGGCCAGTGAGAGACTAGTGCAGAGCCTGCACATCATCTGGGGAAGGGAGACAGAGCCGGCAGAGGTAGGACAAGTGGGGAGTGGCCTGACCTGGACAGAGCTGCAGGAAGTCTGCCACTGGCCCTGCGTGGGACGTAGCACTCAACTCCACCCCTCCCTGTCGCCAAGTGCCTGTTGGGCTCAGCGTCAACTCTGCCCGGGGAAACATGCTCCCGGCAATCTGCTCGGCCTGACCCCCGTGACACAGAGGTGCCTGTGGAAAATGGACCAGAAAGAAGGCGTCTGTTCCTTCTAAAAGAGTCCGTGTCTCTTTACAAAGCACAAGTGGAGCGCACCAGCACTTCTCAGGGGCTGTGATCAATCCATCAATCCTCTCCTGAGCAGAATGTGGCCAGGAAAGGGGGCAGTTAAGTCTGAGAAAAGGCCTGGCTGCCGACCTCCTGGCAACTGTTCCCCCCCTTTTCCAGTAAAGCACAAACAATTGGGAAACTCCTTTCAAGGAATCCTCCCTGCGACTTCCTGGCAGACTCCGAGCAGGATGCCGAGGCCGTGGAGAATTTAGACAGTGTCTGGGACCACGAGGGGCCATTTCCGTGAAGCACAGACAGGGAGAACGGCAACACTGATCACTACGTGGAGGGGCACATAAAAGCAAGAAAAGTGGGGCGCCTGGGTGGTTCAGTTGTTAGGCGTCTGCCTTCGGCTCAGGTCAAGATCCCGGGGTCCTGGGATCGAGCCTCGAGTCGAGCTCCCTGCTTGGCGGGAAGCCTGCTTCTCCCTCCCCCACTCCCTCTGCTTGTGTTCCCTCTCTTTCAAATAAACGAATAAAATCTTTAAAAAAAAAAAAAAAAAAAGGCAAGAAAAGAGATTCCAAGCGGTAAGAGCCAGGTGTAAATCAGGACCCACACAATGGCCAGCACAGCACATACTTTTATCTAAATTCATGGAGGTACAGAGTATTGTTTGAGGTTTAGAAAAGTCTGTAGACTAGAAAAAAAGATGCAAATCACCTGAAACTGTGACCCAGACAACCCCCACCCCTGGGTGTTTTGTTTGCTCCTCTTGGGTCAGCAAATAAAGGCAGACTAGAAGGGCCACCTTCTTTCTGCTGATTTCCCCTGTCCCCACCTGTACTCCAACCCTCCGCCACCCCCAGTCCCTGGCAATCACAGATCTGTTTTCAGTCCCTATGGTTGAGCCTCTTCCCGGTTACATAAATGGAATTACACGGTCTAAGTTTCCTGTGGCCAATGTAACAAATCACGACAAACTTGGTGGCTGAAAACAAGAGAAGTGTATTTTCTCACAGTCCTGGAGGCCAGAAGTTTGAAATCAGTATCCCCCGGCTGAAATCCAGGTGTGAGCAGGGCTGCACTCTGCCCAGAGGCTCTAGGGGGGTGATCCTTCCGCACTTCGTCCAGCCTCTTGGAACCCCGGGCATCCCTCGGCTTGTGGCCACATGACCCCAATCTCTCCCTCTGTGGTCGTACCACCTTCTCTTCTGTGTCATATTTCTTCCTGTCTTTTTTTTCTTTTAAAGATTTTATTTATTTGTTTGACAGAGAGAGAGAGAAAGAGAGAGCACAAGCAGGGGAGCAGCAGGCTCTCCACTGAGCAGGGAGCCGGATGTGGGGCTCGATCCCAGGACCCTGGGATCATGACCTGAACCAAAGGTAGAGGCTTAACCAACTGAGCCACCCAGGCGCCCCTTCCTGCCTCTTTCTTACAGGGTCACTTGTGATTACATTTGGGGCCCGCCCAGAAAATTCAGGATGATCTCCCCATCTAAAGATTCTTAAGTCCCATCTACGAAGTCCTTTTTTCCATGTAAGGTCCCAGTCACAAGTTCTAGGGGTTGAGTCCTGGACATTTATCAGATCCTCATCCAGCTGACCACACACACTTAGCAGAATGCCTCTGAGATTCATCTGTGCCGCTGTCTCCAAAGTCCATTCCTTTTTACTGTCGTGAAGCTACTGTAGTATACCAGTTTGTTCATCCACTTGCTGCCTGAAGAACACAAGGCTCGTCTCCTATTCTGGGGACTAATGAATAAAGCTGCCATAAGCAGTCACGTACAAGATTTTGTACAGACACGAGTTTTCTTTTCACGCAAGAGCACAACTGGGAGGTTCTCTGGTAAGTGTCTGTTTAACTTTACGGGAAGCTGCCAAACCATCTCCCAGCATGGCCTCATCACTTTGCGTTCCCACCAGCAGCGAGCGGAGTCCAGCCACGCCCCGTCCACACCAGCATTGGGCAGTGTCGGCTGCTTTATTTTAACCATTCTCATAGGTGGGAAGTGCTAGCTCACTGTGATTTCAGTTTACATTTCCCTATTGACCACTGATGTGGAACGTCTTTCATGGATTAATTTGCCATTCTTGTACCTTCGTGGTGAAGCTACACAAAGGTATAGCGCATTTTTAAAAACCGGGTCGGGGTGCCTGGGGGGCTCAGCTGGTTGAGCAGCTGCCTTCAGCTCAGGTCATGATCACAGGGTCCCAGGATCGAGCCCCACGTCGGGCTCTCTGCTCGGCGGGGAGGCTGCTTCTCCCTCTGACCCTCCCCCATCTTGTGCTCTCTCTCTCTCTCACTCCCTCTCTCAAATAAATGAATAAAATCTTTTAAAAAATAAATAAAATAAAAATAAAAACTAGGTCATTTTCTTAGTATTGCATTTTGAGAGTGCTTTATATGTTCTGGATACAAGAGCTTCATCATGTAAGTTTTGCCAAGTCTCTCTCAGTCCACAGCTTGTCTTTTCTTTCTTATAACCAAAAACAGTGTCCTTGAAAGAGAAGTTCTTAATTCTGACGAAGTGGCACTTACCGCTTTTTATTTTTCTTTTTTTAAAATATTTTCTTTATTTATTTGACAGAGAGAGCACAAGCAGAGGGAGAAGCAGGCTCCCAGCTGAGCAAGGGAGCCCGATGCGGGGCTTGATCCCAGGACACTGGGACCATGATCTGAGCCGAAGGCAGATGCTTAACAACTGAGCCACCCGCCATTTTTTTCTTTTATGGGACTTGCTCTTTGGTGTTATAGCTACCCCTTTTTTTTTTTAAATAGTTCTATTTTATGAAAATCTTCTAAACTGCCATTCTTACCAACTCTCCCTTTCTTTCCCGGAGAAGAAGCTCCTGGGAACTGCCGGGTCCAGCCCCCCTCCCCCCAGTCCCCACTGAAGCATTGCTCTCAGATTCCCATGTCTGGCACACTCGGACCAGGACCACGGATGCTCCCTGGATGCTGACCGCTCAGACACCGTCTGGACTTAGCCTCCTGACCCTGGTGGGTGGGCCGGGTACTGTCGTCCTACCACACCTGCCCCTCATCCTGAACTACAGCTCTCACTGCTTCAAGGCTTACACACTGGTACCGCCAAGAAGTTGGGTCAGGGCCACACGGGGCCAAGACCATTCCCCACTGGGTTCCATGTCCCCTTGTGTGTCAGCCAACACGACTACCCCTGGGTGCCCAAAGCAGTGACCCTACAGCGGGGATACCAAGTGAATCAGAACACAGGGTACATGGGGACACAGGAAGTGCAGAAGGACCTGCAGGGCAAGGTCTGGTGCATGCTCCCCTCAGATGAGGGTGGGCCGCATCTGAGCCCTGACCAGAGCGGTGCTCCACGGACTCGCTAGGCACAGGCTTGGTACAGAATCTGTAGCCAAATCGAACATAACAACTTGTGATGACGACCAGCCTCCATCATCAAACCTCATCTTCAACTACTCAGGTAGCAGGTAACCATTGTTACAAGTGAGGAAAATGAGGCACAAAGAGAAGACAAGGCTGCTGGAGGTCACAGGGGGGCTGGGGTCCCCACTCCACAACAGAGCTTATCTCAACCTCACAGGAAGACCAGCCCTGGGGTCCCCGCATGGCTCAAGCTCAGTCACCACCCCAGCTGATCTCAGTCCAATTTCACAATTTATCCAAACTCCTTATGAAAGGTGCACGATGCCACGGTAACAGACTGAGACAAACATTTGCTAAACAAAACTTCACACTGAAGTGCTTCTATGCCACTGGGCCCTGCTCCATCAGCAGAAAACATGGCCCTCTGCAAGGCCTGCTCCCGGGGGAGTGCGGCTATCATGAGTCGCCAGCCGGGGCCACCTCTATGAGTCGTGTGACCCGTGCCTGGGCCAGGCCCTCTTTTCAACACTACATCTCATCACTACTTCATCTTTCCCCTCTGCCTTTCCTCAAAGAGAAAAATTACGCAGCTGCCCTCCTCCCTTGATGCTTGCTGCATGCCCCCAGCGTACATGGCCTGCAGAGCTGAGCACAGCCCGAGCAGGGGCCGGGTCTGCACGCTGGACTTGGCCTCTCTGTCCCCACGGTGGCGAATGGCCAAACCGCCAAGCCTCGAATCTCGTCTTGTCTGTGTTACCACTCACCTTCTGGGACAGAGCAAGCTCAGGCACAGAACCCCCAGTCCCCGGCCCCTCGCTCTGCTCCTGGGATCCGAGACTCCTCTGTCTAGGCAGGAGCCAACTGCAGGAAGATGTGGCCCTGGCTGCTCGTGTCTCTCACAGAGTCCTCGAGCAGACCGATGAAAACACATGGGAAACGCGGGTCAACGAGCAAGAAAGCACACAGAGCGCTTTGCACCATGGCTCTTCTGACACGGCCTCATGAGGTGCCTGAGTGCTGGGTGGGCTGCTTTGGTTTTTCTAACTCGACTAAAATTCATCACACCAGTTGTGACACAACTCAGTGTCTACCTTTACTCTGCCCAGAGCCTGGTGGGCAGGGGTGGGGGCACGACAGCCCCGCTCCCCAGACAATTGAGAGAGGATCGAGTGACAGCGGAGGAAGCAGAGGGCCCGACCTAGGTCACCGGGTCCCCCAGGGTACCACCGGGATTTGGGCTGCTGGACACTCCACATCTCACAGTGGGCGCAGCCTGCACATCTCCCATCTCATAGCCTGCCCCCTGCGAAGCGCCATGAACGTGTCCCTGGAGACATAGGCGCAAATGACAAAGAAAAGCCCTGGCTGCAAACCCAGCCTTTTTTCCCTTCGGGGCACAACGGTACCCCATGGCCTCTGGTCAGTGCCTAATGAAAGGTCACTCTCCTACATCCCTGTCACTGACACAGCAGGACCTGCAAGCATGGAGCCGCCAGGTCAGGGACCTTTCCAAGCCTCAGCACTCGGTGTTGGTCCAGCCCTGTCACCGGGGCACGTGCTGGGATTCCACAGCCTCTCCACGCCCACTGGCCCTAGCGACGCCTCCAGGTAACGCCAGCCTCCAACCAGCCCGGGAGGCAGCTCCAGGCCGCACTCAACACCCTCGGCCAGCTTCATCGGTGCACTGGAGTAAATCCCAACTGCTCGGGAGCACAGAGGAGGCAGACCCTGCCACTTGCCAGCCAGGGCCCTGGGAATGGGGACTGCCTCTGGGCCAAGGAGGTTGCTTCTGCCAGAAGGCCAGTTCAGAGACTCGACCTTGGAACACAGGGCTAGGTTCACCTGGGAAATCCCTTCTAAGACCTCCAAAGACATCCCTGAGACTTTAGGGGAACATTTGGACAAGCCAACCTCCCCAGAGAGCTGGGTCACCCTCTCTTGTTCTAGAAGCTCTAATATCTAATATCTAAGATTTTATTTATTTATTTGTCAGAGAGAGAGAGAGAGAGAGAGAGCACAAGCAGGCAGAGTGGCAGGCAGAGGCAGAGAGAGAAGCAGGCTCCCCGCTGAGCAAGGAATCCGATGTGGGACTTGATCCCAGCACTCTGGGATCATGACCTGAGCCGAAGGCAGCCGCTTAACCAACTGAGCCACCCGAGCATCCCTAGAAGCTCTAATATCTTAAGCCAGAACACTCCAAACATCTCAAAGAGGTGTCAAAACTGTCTGGGGTTGTGGGCCCTCCCACATGGCACTTCTGAGTCCCTCGGTCATTGGCAACACACTCTTGCTGACACCGGAGGGAGGGCACTGGGCCCAGGGTTTAACCAGGCCTACTCTCTAATGAGAGAGAGTAGATGTGACCAACGCACGTGAGGTGGGTACAGTGAAGCCTCGGAAAGCCAACCTGGTTGCCCTCGGCCCGCGGTATGCCTTCAGCTGGAGGAGTGAACACGCACTGTGCAGGGAGCCGGGCTCGGAGGTCAGGCTCCAAGCAGCCCGCTGGCTTAGATACGGGCCCCTACTTACCAG
>CM052898.1:10480413-10544991 GCA_028534135.1 Potos flavus
CTTGTGCTCACTTTGTCTCTCTCTCAGAAAAAGAAACAGAAAATTCTTAAAAATAATAAGGAAGGAGTGGGCCCTCTGCTACTTCCGATGTGTCTTTTCTCCTGACTGCCCTTCCTTCCACATCAATGGGGTCATGCTGCTTTGGACATGCCTGCCACCCTCCCAAACCGGCTAACCAGTCTCGTCAGCTGGAGCTATGCGGGGCGCTCCCCGTTTCTGTGGCTCTGCTTTCCTTAACCCATCTGCTGGGGAAGAGCCTTGCCCTGACAACACAAATGAGCCAGAAGTCTGAAACTGTCAACGGCCTTTTTACAGAACGTTTTGTCACCTGCCTAAAAACAAAAGCACCTGATCTCGGCTCAGAGTGACAAGATGAGCATCACATAGTTGCCAAAAGCTGATGTGCCCCAGAAACCAGGAGGCAGCTCAAGTTCTGCTGAGCAAACTGCAGATCCAGGTAAGAAGCGTGGAGATGTGAACGAGGAGTTCTTCTAGCAGCTGCAGCACAATCTTTGGAGCTTCAGAAGAATATTTCTTCAAGTACGTAAAATCATTGGGGAGGGTATGTGCTATGGTGGGTGCTGTGAATTGTGTAAGACTGATGATTCACAGACCTGTACCCCTGAAGCAAATAATACATTATACGTTAATTTAAAAAAAAAGTATGTAAAATCAGACAATCTCACTGTCATGGACAGGTCTGGGGATAGGAGTCCACGGCCAGGTGGATTTCGGGCTGGCCACCTCCCTCTCACATGGCTCACCCGCCATGCTCTCTCCTGAGGGGACCTTCTCACCCGCTGACCTCCAGGCACTATAGCTCTTTCCCAGCCAGCTCCCCCAGCTCCTCTCGGCCCCCTAGACGGGGGCTCCAATCTTGTACAAGCATCCATCAAATCTTGCCCTGAGGCCCTGAGCGCCCACATTGGCCCCCTTTATGGTTCTGAAACCTAGCACTCATGTGAACCCCCGTCTACGACACTGGTCCTGGGATCCACCCCCACTGACTTCTCGACAGAGGGCTCCTCAGACAGACTTCCCACCGGGCACACTCACTCGGACCCCTGCCACCAGCTGAGGGCTTCTCCCTGACTGACAGGCTAGAGCAGTCTCGCCCTGCCCGAAGGTGAGGCCTGGGAGGAGAGTGTGTCCCATCACAGCGGAGCCCCAGGGCCTAGAGCCCGGCACCAGGCTGACAGAGGCTCAAGGCAGCCCCAGCTACGCCGTGTGTCCGGTGAGACACGCTGCTTCCAAAGGCAGGGAGTAAGTTCCACTGCCCAGTTCTCTTTCCTAGACGTGATCTGGAAACAATCCCAAACTTCAGAAAAGCTGCAAGGGTGCAAAGAACACCCCAAATGCACTGAAACCCCACGCTGGCCTGCTGTTAAGTTTCCCTTCCTGCGCACGAGCATGTGGGTTTTCTCCCGGCACCCTTCCAACACGCACAGCATCACAGGCCAGCCAACCCCAGGACACACGCTTGCTTTCCCGCATCAGAGAGCAAGCTTCACACATCACCACATTTCACCCCTGAACATACGGCACGCTTCCAAAAGTGACGGCCTTCTCTTCCACAACCACGTGGCAGCTGCCGGCCACACTGCGCTCCTTATTAATAGGACATTTCGCACCACTGTCCACCTCCCATGTTGCCACCTGGCTCAGTGGTATCCTCGAATCACTCTCACTCCGGCGAGGAGAATGGCATACCATACTGAGCCACCCCATCTTGAAAGCCAGCTTTAATCTGGAAGTTTCTCAGCAGGTCTTTGACAGTTAGGCACCGCTATTTAGGGATAATTGGGGACAGCACCCTCTTTCTTGACTAGAGTGTGGCACGTTTCAGGTCTGCCTCATGCGACCCATGATGAAACTCGCTGTGCGTTCCAGCGGCAGGCCTCGAGGGGACAGTGGCCCTCCATGGCACCCCACCTTCAGCACAGAGTCTGTCCGCCCTCACGGGGCCGTGAGCACTGATCACCCAGGCAGGGCCACCCTGCTCAGTCCACCTTCTCCCTGTGCAGTTCACAGAGGATGCCTCCTCCCCACTCAGTCCGGGTTCGACCCTGCCTTCCACGGCTTCAAGGTTGTGGCCAGAAAACCAAGTTCCAGTCTCCAGCAGCCTCAGCATCCCACGGTAAGCAGGAGCCTTCTCTTCTCCTTGATCATTTATTTCCATGCTTACCATAGGCAGTGTGATGGTTAATTTTATGTGTCAGCTTGGCTAGCTCACAGAATCCAGCTGTTTGGTCAAACACCAATCTAGATGCTACAGCAAAGACATTTTTTAGATGGGAAAAATATTTAAATCAGTAGACTTTGAATAAATTGTCCTTCGCAATGTGGGTAGGCCTCATCTAATAAGTTGAAGGCCTTATGACCCAAAAGACCACGATGTCCTGGAGAAAGAAAGAATTCTGCCTCCAGACTGCCTTTGGACTCAGAGACATCGTCAGCTCTTCCCTGGGTCTCCAGCCTGCCAGCCTGGCCTGCAAATCTGGACTTACCAGCTCCCACGACTGCATGAGCTGATTCCTTGGAAATAAGTCTCTCTCTCTCTTGCTCTCTACGGCTTCTGTTTCTCTGGAGAACCCTGATACAGATAGATTCACGGAGCGCCTTTTGTAAAGGCCTCCAACGCATTACAGTCCTTAATTATCTTGATGCTCAGGTTGCCCCAGGCTGGCTCTGGACACACCCCTGCCCTCCTCTGAGTCCTCCCTGAAGTCCTGGCACCACAAGAAGCTCTGGGCCCCACCTGGCCTTGCGGCAGCCACAGCAATAACATCTCCTACCTCTCCTAGGAGCCCTGGTTCTAAGACTGAAACCTGGAAGCTTCCTCATCTGTCAGAGCAGCTGACAGAGGCCCCCACCAGGATAGCTCCTAAGGGCACTGCATCAGAGGAAGTCTGCAGGATCTGGCTTGAACTTGGGGTGCTCTTGAATTTGAGTGGGAAGAAAAAAACATATCTATTTCCACTTACTGAAACTTAACATTTCTTTCAGTTACAAACACAGTTGATCTTGAACAACACTGGCTTAAAACCACAAGAGCCCATTTACACACAGGTTTCTTTCAAGAAATACAGTAACAGTACTTAAATATATTTTCTCCTCCTTATGATTTTTTTTTTTAAGAAAGAAGGAGAGAGGAATGGGGGAGAGGGAGAACCTCAAGCAGGCTGTACACCCAGTCTGACACAGGGTTCGATCTTACCACCCTGAGATCATGACTCGAGCCAAAATCAAGAGTCGGACACTTAAACGACTGAGCCAACCAGGCACCCCTCATCCTTATGATTTTCTTAATAACATTTCCTTTTCTCTGGCTGACTTTGTAAGAATACATATAACATACAAAACATATGTTAATTGACTGTTTATGTTGTCAGTAAAGCTTCTGGTCAATAGTAGGCTATTAGTTAAGTTTTGTGGGAGTCAAAAGTCATATACAGATTTTCAACTGTATGACGGGGTCAGCTCCCCTGATACCCACATTGGTCAAGGGCAGTAGTATGAGGAGCATCAACTCTGATATGCTTTAGCACATCAGATGACAGTTGTGCTGATGCCTTCAAATGTCATTTCACTCACCACTATTTCTAAATTACAGTATATGTAGCAGCAATTAAATCTCATCATTTAACACATTAACAGTAAATGTGTTACTAGGTCACACATTTCTATTTAATGTATTACTTGCTCTCTGAAGAGCGCATTGCTTTGGTAATTCTACATATTTTGGGTATCTGAGAGGGATCCGTGTCCAGAAAAGACCAAGGCCTCTGCCCATGACTCGCTGTCTTGACAGGACCTGCCCCAGCTGAGGTTCGGCCATGGATGGCTGCATTAGGAAGGTACTTAAAAAGTCAACTGGAGCTCAAAAAAAAAAAAAAAAAAAAAAAAAAAATCAACCTCACCAATCTGCCATTTCTGAACCAATATTTACTCCTGGCCGCAGAGAGTCAGAGTGAGGACTCACCAGATAAGCCAGGTAAAGTGCTAGCTCAGGCCTGAAACCTCAATTCCCCAATCTCCACACCAGTGCTGCTGGGACTGACATTCCCGTGTTCCCTGGCAGCTACAGGGTGGGGTAAGGGGTTCCGTGCAGCCGGGAACACGGACAAATTCACGAGCATTTGGTTCTAGTTACTAAAAACACCATAATTACACCATGAACGCAGGTGCACTTGGGCACAAGACATCACATGACTGAGGACACCTAGACGTGAACGCCCACCCACTGCCCCGGGCTCTATGGGAGCCCCTTGCCTACCCCCTGCCTGGCCTCTTTTGAGTCTCCCCTTCTTAGGAGCCTCGTACAGGTTTCCAGGTGGGCACAGACGGCGCTCCCTGGAGTAGCTACCCCTTCTGCCCCAACCCCCCCACACCCCCGGCAGAGAGCACCTGTGCGCTGCCCACAGCTCAACTCCAGCAGCACGCCAGCCCCTGGGAGGCCCTGCCCGAACTCAAGCACTCTGCGGCGTGAAAGCACATCGTTTTCTTCCCCTCTGGGCCCCACCTAGGCGAGACCAGAGGGAACTCAGGTATCTTGTAAACTCAGTGACCTACTTATAAATTCAGCAATCATTCAGCAGCGAACATGGTGGCTTCTGACACCAACCTCCAGCATTCTACCCAAATGAGGTGCCACTCTGCATGGCCACCAGGGCCTAAAGTACATGGGTGCCCCCTTGCCCTCTCTGCCCAAGGTGTTCCCAGACCCTTCAATGACCAAGGGAGGGAGGTGACAACAGGCAGGCTGAAGCTGGGGAGGGCAGCTCGGAGCAGAGAGCAGGGCTCTGAGTCCAGTGCCCAGGGCACACACCCAGTCCTCTACCTTCCTATCCTTGTGGCCTTGGGCAAATGGGTAAGCTTCCCTAAGACTTAGTTTCCTCTTCTGGAAAATAGGACCATGGAGACCCACCGGCCAGGCTGAGATGACTCAAGGAAAGGCTGGGACACATGTGCCCACCCCCACCCTCATGATTCCTCCTGGTAAGACCCCCTCAAACCCCCAAAATGCAAAGTACAACTCTGAGTACCTCCATGAGCAGGCCAGGCCACACAGTGATCTCACCATGCTGCTGCTTCTGATCCAGTGTGGTTTCTAAAGCCGAAAGGGACAAGCAGAGGCAAGCACAAGCTGCCTTCGTCTACTGCATTGAGACCGGACTACTAGGGCAACCAAGAAAGAAAATGAGGACTTACACCAATTAAGGCAAACCTTTTCTACAAGCCCAGGGATTTGTCTGAGAAATTAAAAAGGAAAAAGGCAGGGGTGCCTGGATGGCTCAGTCGATTAAGCGTCTGCCTTCGGCTCAGGTCACGATCCCAGGGTCCTGGGATCGAGCCCTGCATCCGGCTCCCGGCTCGGTGGGGAGTCTGCTTCTCCATCTCCCATTCCCCTGCTTGTGTTCCCTCTCTTGCTATCTCTCTCTCTGTCAAATAAATAAATACACAAATAAATCTTTAAAAAAAAAAAAAAAAAAAAAGGAAAAAGGCAGGAGACGGTGAGAGGCAGATGAGAGACCAGAGTGAAAAGAAGGGGACATTGTCACCAGAGCTGCCCACCAGGCCATGCTGGAAAGCTCTGCCTTGCACCTTCCAGAAAAGACCCTCTCTATACCACAGCTCCACGGAGCTTGCCTGGGACTCCAGGCAGCATGATGACACTTTTGTCCCTTCTGGGCTCTCCCAAACACACAGCCTGCGGCCTTCATCTTGGGTCGAAAACAGAGACCATTAAATGGGAGCAAGACACCCCACTCAGGAGGACAGAATGACATGAATGTGGCCCATTTTTCCATCTCTAACCTACCCAGGTGATCCAATAAACAGGGCAGGCAAGACAGCCACAGAGGTGTCCCATAACAAGGGAAGGAGGACTCAACTCAGAACCTCTGGGTTCCTATGCAGACACCTATAGGCACCTCCACGCCAAACGTCAGACTGTGACAGCAATGAGCCGAGACCGCCATGCCTGAGCACGTGACATGTGGCCTGTCTGACGGAAGGAGAGCTACGTGTGAGCCCCTACGGGCAGAGTAGATCCTTGCTTCATCCAGAAACCTCGATATGCAGGAAGGGCTCAAGTGCTGACCGAGACAATGCTGGCCAAAACTGAATGAGGCAGAAGTTCCTGGAGCAGTTATGCAACCCGGGTGCACAATGGAGCAAACGCCACCCTCAGGAACCAGCAACACTCCCCAAGGGTGCCTTGGGAAAATGCCACTGCGACCACTCAGTTGTCACAGGGCCACACCAGACCAGACCTGACTACAAGCCACACCAGAGTGTTTCCTGCGCGCAAAGATAAATAAAACCAAGTCAGATGCAAGAAACAACTTTTTAAAAACATTACTAGAGGGTGCCTGGGTGGCTCAGTTGGTTGAGCAACTGTCTTCAGCTCAGGTCATGATCCTGGAGTCTCAGGATCGAGTCCCGAGTCCCGAGTCCCACGTTGGGCTCACTAATCAGCAGGGGGTCTGCTTCTCCCTCTGACCTTCCCCCTTTCATGCTTGCTCACTCTCATTCTCTCCCTCTCTCAAATAAATAAATAACATCTCTTAAAAAATAAAAATAAATGAGGGCGCCTGGGTGGCTCAGTAGGTTAAAGCCTCTGCCTTCAGCTCAGGTCATGATCTCAGGGTCCTGGGATCGAGCCCCGCATCAGGCTCTCTGCTCAGTGGGGAGCCTGCTTCCTCCCCCCCCCCGCCTGCCTCTCTACCTACTTGTGATCTCTCTCTCTATCAAATAAATAAATAAGATCTTTAAAAAAATAAAAATAAATGAAATAAATAAAAACATCACTAGAAAGGTAGTTTGGGTAGAAGGAAGAGCGAGGTGAGCCCCGATGACTGGAAGAGCACAGTGGCTCGCTGTGGCTATATCAAGTCTTCCAAGTAAGCAAATATCACATCAGTAACAAGAAACATCTAGAAGATCAGGTCTCCTGCCTTCCTCCTAGCCAACCCAAGGTCATGATAATCATTTTACTTCAGGCCTGAAATTAAATTTTGGGAGCAGCTTCACGATGTGCGCCATCACAAGAGCAGAACCTGGCAGGACTCCAGGCCAGCCGCGTCTGCCGAAGGAGGGCCAGAAGGTCTATTTAGGAAAGGAAAACGGAACCGTATTGCTGGCGCTGGGCAGCTGCGTGTATCAGCAGTGAGATGCACAGTACGATCCAAGCCCTTTCTGGACTTCTAGGCTAGGAACCTGTAACTGACCAGGATAAGAGGTCTGGTTAACTCTAGAGGCTTTTTAAGGCCCTCTCTCATGGCCTGAGGTTGGTCTGGCTTCACACTGTCACCATGCTGCCCACACCCGCTGGTGAGCAAATGTCACATAGCCAGGGGCCTGGGTTACAGAGAACTCAACATGAAACTCACAGACGCAGGCAGGAATGGCAAAGTTAAAGGCACTAAAACCACCCTGGTCCTGAGCTCCCCTGGACACTCAAACCCAACCCAGGGCTGGAGGGAAAGGGCCCCACCTCCCTTGAAGGCTGAGGCAGTGTCTGAAGGTGTCATATCCCTTCCTTACAGGAGATCTAGAGCCGAGCAGCACCCCTGCCCAGCTTCCACATCAATCAACCAGTCCTAGTAGGGACAGGGAACCAAGGGCTCAAGAACAGGAACGGCACACTAGGCCACTGACAGCTATTGGGAATTGAAAGCAAAACTTCTGTCTCAGTGCCCAGAGGCTGAGATCAGAAGATTCACTTCCGCTTCAGGATGTGCCATTTAAAAGCTGTGTGACAGGGGCGCCTGGCTGGCTCAGTCGGTTAAGCGTCTGCCTTGGGCTCAAGCTGTGATTCTGGGTCCTGGGATCGAGCCCCGCACTGGGCTCCCTGCTCAGGGGAGAGTCTGCTCCTCCCTCTCCCCTGCCCCTCCCCCAGCACGTGCTCGCTCTCTCTCTCAAAAGTAAATAAAATCTTAAAAAACAAAACAAAATAAAATAAATGAAGTGAGCTAGGTAAGATACTTAAGTTCTCCGGCTTGGTCTCACAGGGCTGGTGATCTAACTCACTAGCTGCTGAAACAGGGTACGGAACAGCACAAACCAGCTCTGCCACACACATGACCTCCAGCTCCCACTTCCAAGTTTCTGAGCGCTGTAAAACAAAGCATTGCAACATTCTTTGGGGAAGAGAAAACAAACAAACAAAACACAACCCTGACACAGGCAAGGGGGCAGGGCCACCAGGGTCAGGGAGACCACCCCTTAACTGGCTATGTGACCTTGGCTGATGATGGACGTCACACTTGCACTCATCAGTTTTCTCATCTGTGAAACGGGAATGATCCCATTCTTGACTTTCAAGGGCTGCAGTCAGGACCTGGCAAGTTTACACCCTCAACCTTGAAAGGCAGCGCAGAGGTAACACGCACGTGACCTCACTGCATCAGTTCTCTCAGGCGCCCCAGGAGGCCCCACCAGGGAGAGCAGATGGGATAAGCCCTGACAAAGGGAGTGCCCCTGGCCCCAAAACCAGAGAACCATCAGAACCATAGAACCTTTCCGAAAACTGCATCGACGACTTCAAACGATATTTAGCAAAATAATAACAAGCAATTAATAATAATAAGTGCTCATTTAAGGAAAACATGGCTACCGGCCATGCTCATGTTCCCATGTCTATCACGTATGTGGTAGGTATCATCACAAGGAGCCTGGTGCATGCTCGACATCTGAGCGAACCCCCCCTTAGGTGAGGCCGGGAACTCACCATGCGGATGTGTCATGGATTTAACAGCCGCCCCACCAACCCTCCAGTCATGACATCTGAAATCCTGCACACCAAATGTGGTCTTCTCCAGGCAGGACTGTTGGCACCTTCCTCCTCCAAATACCTCTCTGACGAAGGCGGAAATGGGAAATGTCCTTGCGGGAGGAAGGGATGAAGGGACAGAGGAGGAACCATGGACTTCAAGGAAGCGGCTGTGTGGTCAGAGCTGACGGTGCGCCCTTGTCCCTGCAGAGGTCAGCATGGCACAGCTGCCCGGACCTCCCACTGCGCCTCTGCTCTGCCCCGGGGACAGGAGGCACTTCACATGGCCCAGCACGGTGGCCCTGACTGACTGTCCCTGCTTCCAAGAGTCAGCAGTTGTGTGTCTGAACGTGACATGTGTGTGAACTGACTTTGGGAACCATCAGGGGCCATACAGAATTTATGAAAGTGGCACAAATGCCATTTTCGTTTTTTCACTAATATGTCACCGAGATAAGGTGAAGCAAACCCGAGACCCTGGAAAAGAGCCTGACAGCATGGCCTGAGTGCTTCAAAGTCACCAGCCAGCTGGGTCCACTGTCGAGCTCAAGGAAATGACAAAAGGCCGCTGGGTGCCAACTTCGCACATTAATTCGCCAGAGCAGAGCCTTGCAGTAACCGCCACTTCCAGCCACCGAGGCCAAAGCTCCCAGCAAAGAGGGGACCTTGCTCCAGGAGGAGCACGGTGGGTCACACCAGGGAGAAGGAACGAGCATACCGCAACGCCACCCTCACCCTCTCGGCCAGCAGACAGCACTCAGAGAGAACCAGGGTCAACCCGTGCTGGAGAAAGTCCCACTAAAAGACAGGCCAACCAACAGGAAATGGCAATGAACAAACATAGCACAGACTGAAAAGATAGCTGCAAGTCGCTGAAAACACATGAGAAGCCATCAGCAAAACAACAAGAGGGAGGTATCATTTTTGCCTAGCATTACCACAAAATTAGGAAGAATCAGATAATCTGGTGTGCAAGAGGAAGTGGGAAAGGCACAGTGGAGTTGGGGGGCGGAGGGAAGAAGGCACAACCCACGGGTCGACAGCTCAGAGCTGGGCCCTCCCTTGGGTCTGTGTGGGCAGGCTGGGCTAGTGTCTCGGGCCAAGGGCCACTTGCTCAGGCGAGGACGGACAGGAGTCATGGGGTGGAACCCACGGGCCTCAGCAGGATGTGCATGAGGAACGCAATACCAAGCACTTCCTGCAGGTACGGCTGGCACACCTGGCTGGTGCCCAAGAGCGAGTTACAACATGTAAAAGCAAAATAAAGTCAGAAGCCACTGATCCAGAAAAGGAAAGTCCAATCATATCCATGGGCTCACAGCAAAGGCCTGGTGTGTGCTGCCCTCCCACGGACACTGTGTCCTGAGTCCTGGGCTCTGGGAGTGTGCCTCTCAATGGGTAGGAGGGTGGGGAGGCAGGGAAGGGCATGGGCACTGGAGAGGAGGGCCAAAGAAAGGCCCTTGGCAGAAAGGGAGGAGAGCACAGCGCGGTCTGAGCAGCAGAGTCCTCGGGCACACTGGGAGGGTGATCTGGGCATGGGAGACACATGATCAGCACTCACTGGCTGCCACTGTAAGCATCCCCCAGTGACACTGAGTGGCACCGCTACCCAGTTGGCTGAGACAAGGGGTTTGTAACTGGTGGAAGAAGCCTAAATGTCCCAGAGCTGTGGGATAGGAAGGCCCCAGGAGTGGCCCCTATCACTGTGGCTCAATATCCTCCATTAAGAACCCACACTCTCAGGGCACCTGGGTGGCTCAGTCAGTTAAGTGACAGACTCTCGATTTCAGCTCAGGTCTTGATCTCAGGGTTGTGGGCTCGGGCCCCGCAATGAAATAAGTAAAATAAAGAGAACCCACACTCTTAGTGCAGCAGGGTACCGAGGGAACACGCACAGCCACCCTAGCGTGATGAGCCACAAGAACACAGGACAGGCCCCGTGGCTGTGGGTAGAGAGAAGCTTCCGGGAGCCGTGACCACAGAGCTATCTTTGCTGACAGGGCACTTTCTATGGGGCATGACAGGAGTGAGTCAGGAGAGGGTGGAAGGCATCTCAGGTGAGAGGGGCGAGGAGCACAGGCCCCTGAGGAGGAAGAGGCACAGGTGTGCACTGACCGCCGCCTTTGTTCCAGGCAGAAGCACTGGCGAGAGGCAGGCGCTCACCCCGAAGTGTCCTGTGATGGCAGGGCCCCAGGCAGGGCCGCAAGAATGCACAGCGAGCTGGCTTTAGTCAATCCTGACAACAAGGACCACCAACCCCACCACCGCAGAAAATCCTGCAACCAGCTAAATTAGGAGCAAATGTTTAGAGTTGAAAAGTTACGCGTCCCCCACCAAGGACGTTCTAGTACCCTAAACGTGGGAGGTCCCCAAACCCCATCTTTGAAGGAAGACAAACATCAGTGATGGCATTTGCCACTTGTTACATCGCAAAGTGCCAGGATATGGGGCCTGCAGCATGGTGAGTGTTCTGTGAGGAAAACCGATGACCTCCGTCTTTCTGCTTCTGAACCAACTTAGGGAAGAAGTCTGGGGACCATAAATGCAGAAGCCAAAAGCCCCTGCCTGGGGAAACCACTCAGCAGCCTGACCAGGTTTCCTGGCTGCTGGGAACATGCAGGCCAGGGCCCCAAGCAAAAGGCCCTGATGCTGCCGTCCAGGGCACCCCCACGGGAAGGGAGAGGGAGCACTCCCTTCTGGGAGCACCCTGCAGCGGAAGGCACTGCCCGCAACCACACAAGGCCAAGAACTCGGCACAGTCCGCCAGCTCCTGGACAGACCCAGGCCACACTGTAGGACTCCGCGGCCCCACTCCCGTCACCTACTTTATAAAGTGGCACTTTACACCCGGTTTTACTTGGTAAAAAGGGAATTCAGCTCAAAGAGAAAAGTGTAAAAATCAGTGTAGCACCCCAGGCGCAGGCCTACGACCGGGAAGACGCCATGCACAGCCAGCCATTCCAGGGCACGTCCGACTACCCTGTCCGCCCCGCGGGCCCAGCTGCTGCCGGCCGCTTCGGAGGCGCGCACATGCTGCTCTGAGAGAGAGCACCACCAGCCTGGGCGGGGAGCTGGGATAATGCAACTGAAAAGGAGGTGGCAGGGCTTTCTTTATGGAAAAGGAATCTGGCAGAGCTGGAGAACAGTGAGAAAATCAAACATATGAACGTGGAGAGGCCTCCACCAAGGAGTCACCAGGAGCCACCAGGCCAGGGCTCCGCCGCGGGAGCTGAGCAGCTCGTATCTGGACCTGAAGCAAGATGCTCGCCCTGGGAGCAACAGAACAGACTGCGAGGGGAGCTGGGGCCAAGAGATCACACAGGACCTGCGTCCCTCCTTGACGTGGCCCTCCCACACCTTCATCCGATAATAAACGATTCAGTGCGCCCCTGTGTGCTGTGACAGAAGCAAGGGGACACGCTGAGTGCTGGAAGGCACATGGAGGAGGGGCCCTCTGACCACAGAGATGAACTAGAAGGCCCGGGGGCGGGGGGAGGGCCAGGAAGACCTGGGGGAGGAGCTGTCCAGGTGTGGACACAGTGCACTTTTTTTTTTTTAAAGATTTTATTTATTTATTTGACAGAGAGAGAGAGATCACAAGTAGGCAGAGAAGCAGGCAGAGAGGAGGGGGAAGCAGGCTCCCCGCCGAGCAGAGAGCCCGATGCGGGGCTCGATCCCAGGACCCTGAGATCATGACCTGAGCCGAAGGCAGACGCTTTAACCTACTGAGCCACTCAGGTGCCCTGCACTGTGTCTTGAAGCCCAGAAGCACGTGGTGCCCTGTGGTGCAGCATGTCCTGGCCACCCTCCCACCCTGACCTGTCGCCCTGACCTTGGTACCAAGCGAGAGGGCCGGGCTGCACCCTCAACACATCCTTCCAGGCCTCCTCAGGGTATAGGCTCTTCCCCACCTGCTCAGGGCCCAGGAAGGCCACTTGTCCTGCAGGTCCTGACAAATATCCTCTCTCCAGGGACCTCTCCTGGCCCACAGGCAGGATTAGAGCCCATGAGACTGTCACTCTTCACTTGGGACCCTCACTGCCCAGCACAAGGCCAGATGGTAGAGGGCTGTTTGCTTGCTTCGTGGTCATACCTGGGGCCTAGCTGCAGTCTGGCCAAGGTTAAGGACATACGCTGTGGGCCAGATGCCCAAGTCTGAGTGGGACCCCACGTGTAGACGTCCCACTCACTCATTACCCACTGCCCAGGCCTCACCTGGGCTGGAGAGTCTGGATGACTCACAAGGAGGCCACAGCGCATGGAAGATACGCACACACAGCTTCAGTTCAGGCCCTGGGTGAGGGGTGCTCGTCCACTGCGCAGATGGGCCAGGCCGGCACAGGGATTGAGGAAGGCCGGCCCCGTAAGTGGGCACAGCACAGGGAGGCCAGCTACTCTGCTGAGTGATCTGCCTGTGTGGGCGGACTGATGCCACTCCTGTTGTTTTTTAAGCTCAATCTTGTGACTCTCGGGATTACCCAAATCTCAACAACACACATCCTGAGCAAAAACGATGACATGGGGCTTGCTTTTCTAAATTTCCCCTAAATTTTCCGCAGACTTCAGGATTCCTCCTGGACTCCTACAGAAAACTGCTGTGCACATCTGATTTCTGTCATGCTCATCTATGACTGGGGCAGAGACAAGGGGAAGTAGCTAGAGGCTTCAGAACCCTCAAGCCTGGGACGCCTGGGTGGCTCAGCCGGTTAAGTGTCTGCCTTCACCTCAGGTCATGGTGCTGGTGTCCTGGGATCAAGTCCTGTGTCGGGCTCCCTGCTCAGCAGGAAGCCTGCTTCTCCCTCTGCCTGCGGCTCCCCTGCTTCTGCTCGCTTGCTCTCTCTCTCTGACAAACAGGTAAATGAAATCTTTAAAAAAAAGAAAAGAAAAGAAAAGAGAACCCTCAAGCCTGGAACCCGGTTTTCAGAACAGCAATGCTCATCTCCGCAAATTGGCCAGCTTGCAGAGCTCAGACTCTGGGCCTCCTGACCCCACGTGTCAAGCCTAAGGTGAGCTCGGCATCACCCACAGCTAATCAATAGGTTAAAAAGTAACAAGAAACATTGGGCCCCACTTGACACAAACAGAGCTGTCCAGGCTGCATCCGGGCTAAGGCCCAACAGTGTCTGCCCAGGAGCTGTGTGCCCACCCCTCCTCTAACATGCCCTGCGGGCTATCCTGAGACGGCCCCCACAGTGGGAAGCCCTCCATAGCCACCACTGACTCCTGCCACCAACTCGTCCAGTCAACAGGTCCTGGGGACTCACACAGACCCTGTAGCCTTGAGCACCCACGGAGCCAGCTGGCCTGGGGTCTGTGGCGTCTGTGCCCAGGAGACGCTCCACCCAGTGTTTCAGTGGAAGAGCGAAGTCCTGACTTTCTGAGACACCTCAGGCCTTAATTATTCTCCTGGACAGCCGGGGCTACGGCATGTAAGGACGACACAGACACAAAATATAATGATGACCCCCACCCCGCAGGGTGGTAAACTGAGGCCCAAAGGGTGGTGTTGCTGTCTAGCCAGCCCCTTCTCCCCTCCTCCTCCCAGTCCTCTGTCCTGCTCTGAACTCTGCAGCCACCTCGCCTTGGCAATACCAGCGAAGGTTTGGAAGCGATATAGGCTGTCCCCTACCCCAGCCTTCAGCTGCCCAAGGGACAGCAGCTCGGACAGCTGGAACCTCTGTGCCTAGGCCCACTGGACACCCATGTGAACACCAGGCAGTGGCAACCTCCGGGGTCTGCAGGCTACTTCAGAACCAGCCCCGACTCAGGCAAGGTGAGGCATCCTGTTCCACCACGCCCGGCCTGAGCCCTGCACCCTGCATCCCCCAGTGACCTGCCTGCAACACCCCCGAGCTTGTCCGCCCCCCCGAGCTTTTCAACAGCAGAGGGACGCCCACACCTGCAACACGCGGTGTGCTTGCTGCTGACTAGCTGAGCCCCAGGAACAGCACCAGGAGCCCCAAGAAGGCAGCACAGAGCTAATGCCAGCGGCACTCAGACCAGCCACTCCCCAAAGCTGAGCCGTGCCTAGCAGATCACTCTCTCGGCAATCCCTATCACCCGAGAGCATCCGGGCCTCAGTGAATTTACACACGAGAGACCAAGACAAGAAAGAGAGAGAGGCAGGTGGCAGAAGCCATGTGAAGAGTCCAGGATGAATGTTAATTAGAGGCACTGCTCTGGGGTACAGACTCCTGTGAGTTGCCATCCACCCCTGAGGAGAAAGGGGTCCAAAGCCTCGGGTCTTTTCGGAACGGCATCAGCCCAGCCCAACTTCTGGGACAGCCTGGGAGCCTTGCCCTGCATACCTGGGCACCAGTGAACCCGGTCCACTGGCCACCTTCTCCCAGCCCAGGCTCACCGGGGGGATGGGGTGGCGGCACTGACCTCATCTGTTCAGAGACAAGACAGGACCCTCCCCACAGAGACACTAGTTGGCAGAGCTAAAGGTAGGGAGGGCCAGTATCGTCAATCCTACCCTCTAGGCCACAACCTGTCTCAGAATCCTTCCTAACACAGCTCCACTTCCCATCAGGAGGAACTGGCACAGATCACTGGGTCATGAGGCTCTGTGCACAGGGCCCCCAACCAGCAGGACCCTGTGCACAGGTAAGGGAGCCAGCAAGGCCTCATCCCAGTGCCAAAGCGAGCTGGAGACAAGCCTAACGCAGTGCAGGTTGTCCTCATCCCACTTGCCAGATCCACTGTGAGCTGAGCACATTTCGCCGGAACAAGCAGACATCTGTGAGCGTCCAACACCAAAAATAGTGTGACCAGGGGAGGAAGGAACACACTCTTCTAGCTGTGACCTGTCTCTGCCTCAGACATCTCCCTGCAGTCTCGCCACAGGGGGATGTCCCCTGTAATCCTCCCCACCATACTGGAACCCCCTCACCCACCCAGCCCACAGCAGTTCAGCAGTCCCACCTGATTCTGAAAAGGGAGAAACAAAGTCAAAAGATAAGAACAGCAGGGGCACCTGGGTGGCTCAGTAGGCTATGTGGCCCACCCTTGATCTTGGCTCACATCATGATCTCAGGGACCTGGGATCAAGGTGCCCATGGGCTCTGCACTCAGTGGGGAGTCTGATTCAGGATTCTCTCTCCCTCTGCCTCCCCATGCACACACGTGCTCTCTCTCAAATAAATAAATAAATCTCTAAAAAAGAAGGAAAGAAAGAAAAGAACAGCAAAATCATGCCATTTCTGCTTGACAGAACCCAGAAATCTCAGTCCCTTGGCAGAGAGGCCTGTCTAAGAAGCCCTTCTCCAGGCTTTTCAGGCTGCTGGTATCTAATTCGGAAGCCATTTATAGATGATACTCATCCTGAGCTGAGAAAGCTCTGGAAGATTCACCAAGGCCCCCTGGCCCATGGAAAGCTCACTCCTAGGGAACAGGAGACACCTGCTGCCCAGTCTCCACACAAGGGACCCATCTGAAGCCACTGTCATCTGGTGGTTCCCCCTGCCACGGAACACACATCTGACAGACGCCCATACAAACCACCAACCCCTAACTGAGCACAGTCCTCCCTTGGAAGATGACACTGGTCCCACTGTATCCCCATGGAACTGAGGGTGAGGAGAGGAAGGGAAGAGAGGAGGATGCTGCCGCCAGAGCCTGACTCCAATGGGAGGCAGATGCCCGCCCTCCCAGCTCCACCAGGGACACCTGTGCTTGGCCCTTCCTGCTAGGCTATGTGTGAATGTGTTTTCAGAGTTCACCAGCAGGTCACAATAAAAAAAGTCAGGTCCACCAAAGGCTGTGTCAGTCTTGACGCTGTGCCTGAGAAAAGCTCCTGGGAAACCCAGGGACTTGCACATGGGGTGGGAAGCGTTCCGAGTCTGCATGAAATCGGGGGGGGGGGGGAGGGGGAGGCACTCTCAGAGCAGACACCCTCAGATTTGAGGCAATTTAATCTACACTGACCACAAGCCCTCAGGTCAGCCGGCATCCTCTAGGCATCCCATCAGTGAAATGAAGGGGCCAGACCAAAAGGATGCTCCCAGATCTCAGTCCAGCCGAGGTGTGACAGGAAGCCAAGCCCCACAGGGGAGGCAGGTCACAGCACAGGGGTCCAGGGTGCGAGGTCTGGACAGCACATTGCACTAATACACACAGTCCTCATGTCACATGCCCATCCCAACACTCCAAACCAGCAGCTCTCGAACTTTTTCTGTAAAAGGCCAGAGAATCAATCATAGGTTTTGAGAATTAGACAATCTCTGTCACAAAGACTCAGATGCTGTCATACAGAAAAAGCAGCCATAAACGATGCTTTTGTCCCAATAAAATATAAACACACTTGGAAGGCTGGATTTGCCCCTTGGGTCATGGTTTACCAACTTGTGTTAGATTCTACGGTTGGCACTGAAAGAAGAGAATGCCGTAACAGTCTACTTCGTTGGCATCCTTTTCCAATTCAGCTCATTCAACAAGGCAGCAAACGTGCCAGAGGCCTTCGTTTTAGGGGCTAGCAGCTTCAGCAGCAACACTAGGCACAGCAGACTTCAGCCTGAGGACAAAAAGAGGCACACTACCACTAATGGTATGGGGAAAACTCTACCCCCAATGGTACAGAAAATAGAGCAGCCATGGGGCACCTGGGTGGCTCAGTTGGCTGACTCTTGATTTTGGCCCAGGTCATGATCTTAGGGTCCACAGACAGAGCTCTGCATCAGGTTCTGCACTCAGCCAGGAGTCTGCTTGGAGATTCTTTCCCTCTGCTCCCCATCCTCGCAACCCCACTCACATGCACACACACTCTCTAAAATAAATAAATGAATGTTAAAAGAATAAAAGAAAGAAAGAGAGAAAAAGAGAGGGAGGGAGGGAGAAAAAGAGAAGAGAGAAGAGAAAAGAGAAGAGAAAAAGAAGAAAAGAGAAATGCCTGGGTGGCTCAGTCAGTTAAGCTCCTGCCCTTGGCTCAGGTCAGGATCCCGGGGTCCTGCTCAGCAGGGAGTCTGCTTCTCCTCCGTCTCCCTCTGCCCCTCCCCCTGCTCATGCTTGCGTGTGTGTTCTCTCTCTCTGTCTCAAATAAGTAAAATCTGAAATAAAGAAAAAAGAAAGAAAGAAAGAGAAAGAAAGAAAGCAGAGCAGCCAGGATGGGGACAAGGCACGGGATCCCTGTCAGGACCTTGAGAACAACACGGTGGGGAGGTCACAGGCAGGAGAGCCCATTATCAAAGGGAAAGCCATGCTAAGCTCATGTTCCACCCCCAGCTACTGCAAACCTAGCTGTCCTGACTTCATTCAGTGGGCATTCTCCTTATTGTAAGTGTTGCTATAGGACCCTTAAATCATCCCCTCCAGATGTGGGGAGAACCACAAGGTCCATACAGGAAGCTGAATTTCCTCCAAAAAGTCACTGTGTAGAGAAAGGGGAAAATAAAAAGGGAACCTCCCAGCCCACTTATCCTCCTCAGGCCAGTGGCAGGAGGCAATGCTGCTCCAAAAGCCCCCTGGGTCCCAGCGGTACCACCACCGCCAGGAAGGGCAGCATGAAGGGACAGCTGCCTCAGCCCAGTCCCTCAGCCCGGCTCTGATCAGCCTGTGCTTACCTATGGGGCCTGAAAGCAAGTGTGGAGCCCCAAACAGGCACATCCCCCTGCAGGAGAAAGGGAGACAGGAGCAGGACAGAGGCAAGGAGCACAGCCTCCAGAATCAAAAGCCCTGAGGCAAGTGGACTGCTTCTGCCCACAGGGTCAGGAAAAAACCACTCCTCCTTCCCATCCACCTTGGGCACCGGCACAGGCCCCAGGCCCAAGGCTAAGCCAAAGGCAGGAGCAAAGACAATGGCATAGCTCCCTACCTGTCTAATACCCCCTCCCAAAGGGCAGCACCTGACCTGAGGGGCCTCCAGGCCACTTCCTATCTGGAAGAAAGCCCATTTTCCACCAGTCACCTTGTGATTCAACATGAGACACAAAGAGGTAAATTCACCAAAGCACAAATTCTGCCCCATCTGAACGTATGGCCAGGGAAGGGCTCAGAGTCTCAGTTGCCAAAGGGTGGAACCTAGCCTTGCCTATCACCCTCAGGGCCCCTGTTCGGTTTGAGGACAGGAAGGGACACAGAAGTCCTGCCACTGGGAGGGCTGGGGGATGGTAACAGCTCTCCTTGCCCTTCCTGCCAACTGCACCCAGGTGACCCTGATCAAGATCCTCCCTCAGGCAGGACCTGAAACTAGCCCAAGCCCACCTCAAGTGTGAGAGCCAACATGGCCTGATTCCATTGGGGTCCAGCTCTCTGTCACCTGCGACGAGACACCTGAGCCCATCAATGATCCAGCAGGAGTCAGAAGCCTAACAGACCTTAACTCTCGTTGGAGAGTCGCATACTTTTAAAGGCTCGGAGACTACTTTACACCCATCAGTACTGCTATTATAAAGAAAAAAACAGAAAAGAATAAGTGTTGGTGAGGATGGCTGGCTGGAGAAACTGGAGCCCTCGTGCACTGCTGGTGGGAATGTAAAATGTGAAATGGGACAGCCACTGTGTGAAACGGCTTGGCAGTTTTTTTCAAAAAGTTAAACACAGAATTACCATATGATCTAGCAACTCAACTTCTGGATATATACTCAAAAGAACTGAAAACAAGGACTCAAGTGAAATCAATCAGACAGAGAAAGACAAATACTGTAAGATATCACTTATATGCGGAATCCTAAAAAAAGAAAAGAAAAAGATAAACCACAGAAAAAGGGATCAGACTTGTGGTCACCAAAGATAGGGAGTGGGGGGGGAGAGGGGAAATTGGAGGAAGGGGATCAAAAGGTACAAACTTCCAGTTATGAGATAAGTAAGCACCAAAGATGGAATGTGTACCACGATGACTATAGGTAGCACCGCTATATGATATACAGGGAAGTTGTGAAGAGTAGATCTTAAGAAAGTAGATCTTAGGGGCGCCTGGGTGGCTCAGTTGGTTAAGGGTCTGCCTTCAGACACTCAGGTCAAGACCCCCGGTCCTGGGATCGAGCCCTGTGTCCAGCTCCCTGCTCAGCAGGGAGTCTGCTTCTCCCTCTCCTCTGCTCCTACCCACCCGCTCGCTCATGCTCTCTCTCACTGCTCACTCCCTCTTTCAAATAAATAGATAAAATCTTAAAAAAAAAAGAGAGAGAAAGGAAGGAAGGAAGGAAGGAAGGAAGAAAGAAAGAAAGATCTTAAGAGTTCTAAAAAAAATTTTTTTTTGTTTTTGTATCAACATGAGATTCTAAATGTTAACTAAACTTGTTGTGGTCATCATCTCATGATATATATCAGTAATATGACTATGCTGTACACTTTAACCTTATACAGTGCTGGATCTCAAATATATCTCAATAAAACTAGGAGAAAAAAAGAAAAAAAACCCACAAAACAAAACACAGGGACTTGACCAGATGTTTCTATGCCCATAATCACAGCAGCATTATTCACAGCAGCCAAGAGGTAGAAACAATCCAGCGCCTATCAACAGACAAACAGATAAACAAAATGTGGTATATCCATATGATGGAATACTAGTCAGCCTTACAACAAAAGGAAACTGACACATGCTACAACATGGATGAACCTTGGACACATTACAGTCAGTGAAAGAAACCAGTCATAAAAAGATAAATACCAGGGCGCCTGTCTGGCTCAGCGCATACAACTCTTGATCTCGGGGTCATGAGTTCAAGCCCCATGTTGGGTGTAAAGATTACCTAAATAAACAAACAAACAAACTTAAAAAATTTAAAAGGACGAATACCATATGATCTCACCTATATGAGATCACAAAAGTTGCGGTGCCTGGGTGGCTCAGTGGGTTAAAGCCTCTGCCTTTGGCTCAGGTCATGATCTCAGGGACCTGGGATCAAGCCCCACATCGGGCTCTCTGCCCAGCAGGGAGCCTGCTTCCCCCCCACCCCCGCCTGCCTCTCTGCCTACTTGTGATCTCTCTCTCTGTCAAATACATAAATAAAATCTTTTAAAAAAAGAGAGAGAGATCACAAAAGTTATCAAATTCACAGAGACAGAAACCAGAATGGCAACACCAGTGGCTGAGGGAGGGGAATGGGGAGTTATTGTTCAATGGGGACAGAGTTTCAGTTTGGGAAGACAGAAAAGTCCTGGGGATGGATGGTGATGACGGCTGCATACACACCTAATACCACTGAGCTGTACACTCAAAAATGGTTGAGAAGGAAAAAAAAAATGGTTAAGATGGTAATTTTAAGTTATGTGTATCTCACCACAATTTTTTTTAAAAGGCTCCAAGAAACTTGAATCTCCCTTTACAAGGGGAAAAATGAAGGAAAGCAGTAGTTGTCAAAAAAAGAAAGAAAGAAAGAGAAATAAAATCTTTAAGAAAGGCTCTAAGAGGCTCCAGTAAAGACTCTTACTGATTGGTCTTAGCACTCCCAAGGCCTCCCTGACCATGGCCAGTCATAGGATGGAACCCCCCAGAAAAAACGTTTGTCCATGCAGTGGAATGAAATCAGCACTGGGTCGGTCCCCCCACAGTGAGCCTAGGCAGGGGATGAGCTCGTCTACATCCGCTTAGATCACTGCAGTCACAACTGCTTAGTCAGCTAGATGATGAAATTAACCCCAACTTCCTGCCTGGGCACCCCTTAACCCCATGCCCTCCAGCTGCCCTACCACCCCAGCGTCCCTCCTGTGGCCACCCTCTCAGATCTCACGCAGACTTCGGCAATCTCAGCCCCTTTCCAGACGGTTCCCCCTGCCCCACTCCCCACGGCACCTCCTGCCCACAGCCGGCTGCGTTTCTCCCTTCCAGTAGTCATCACCCATGGTCACCACCGCCACCATGCTATCAATGGGCCTCCCCCACAGAGATGTGAGGACCTTGGGATGCAGCCTGGCTAGCCTGCCCATCATGAAGCCCCCAGGCCCAGAACAGCACCTGGCCTGCCTCAACCCACCAGCAAATCCGAAGTCAGTCTGATAAAACAGGATAATGAAGCCACATGCATATGTCCAGGTAAGGGCTTCGGTGGACCCGTCCCCATATTAGAAAGAGGCCAAGGAGCATGGGGAAATGTAAGGGGTGGCCCCTTGTTACTCAGCCCTTACACATCGGGGCTCCACTTGCCCAGGGTAGATGATGGAGGAAACAGACACCCACCTCCCATTCCTAAGGAACAGCATTCTCCAGTGGAGAGGGGGCTTGGCCCCTCAAGACCGCCCTTATGTGACTCCCCAACAGCCATGAGCTCACACGCAACTTGAAGGCAAAGACGGAGCCACGGCATCCACAGCTCTGGGCCTGACTCCTCATATTCCATCAGCAGTGGCCCCCAGCCTGGTGGGTTCAGCAGTCACCCCCAGGCCAGGTCAGAAGTCTCTTCAGAAACTCAGCCAGCACTTCCTGCCCCTCCTCTGCTCTGTATGGCCTCTGCCCCCTGCCCACTCCACCATCACCACCTGGTGAGGCTGCTCAAGGGATAGAGAAGGGGGACATGCACAGTGGGGTGGGCTTCCTGGCAGGAAAGCTGCTAAAGAATCTGGGGAAAGCCCGGGCACCTAGGTGGCTCAGTCAGTTAAGTAGCTGCCTTCAGCACAGGTCATGATCCCGGGGTCCTGGGATAGAGCCCCACGTCGGGCTTCCTGCTCGGCAGGGAGCCTTCTTTTCTCTCTCCCTCTGCCTACTTACGCTCTTTCTCTATCTCTCTGTCAAATAAATAAATAAAATCTTTCAAAAAAAAAAAAAAAAAAAGAATCTGGGGAAATCCATTTCTTTACTTAAAAAGAAACCCTTAACAACAGAGACAAACGAGTGGGTATTTTAAACTTGTGGTACAATAACACATGCATACAAGGCGAGGATGTAGGGGGGAGGGACAGACAGACAGGATGGGATGGCAGGACCCTCTGACCTGAGGTGCCCACTACTATCTTAGGTGTTGCTTCAACCCAGGGAAACTGAGGCTCAGGAGGAAGCCTGGGTCTCCAGGCTGTCAGCTGGAGCTAGCTAGAGCCAGTCTACTTGACCCCAACTCACGGTCCTCAGCATCCTTTGAGAGAGGCACCTCCTTATTAGGACACCTTCCCTAACATGTCTAAGATGGACACAGGACAGCAAGGCAAACACTGAGGAGCTGACACCCACAGACAGCCCAAGGTAGGAGCGGGGGGTCGCTGGAAGGGCACACATTCAGGAAAGGTGTCCCCGAGTCAAGCATCAGTCTCCCCATCTGAAGAACAGTGAGAACACCCACAAGAGCACAGAGGTGTGGAGGATTAACCCAGGCCTCAATCCCAGGCAGCTCATCAACTTCTCAAGGATGGGGTGATCCAAGGCCACCTGTTCCCCAGCACATCTGAGAAAGCTGGGAAGTGATGAGTGGGCACAAGGCCGTCGACCCAACTTTCTCCACGCTTTGGACAGCATCATCTGCCCTCCATCCAGCCTTGGCTCCCCCAGTATCCTAAGCACTCACTATCCAGAAACAAGTCAACACCAGCACAATAAGGGAAACCTGGCATCCAGCTACCCCTGAGCAAAGAACACAATCTAAGAACTGGGGGAAAAAGGCTGGTAGCTTCCAGAGCTGCCACATCAGTTCAAAACACCCTCCAATTACACTCAGGACACCTGAAAGAACCACATGACATCCACATCTGGGGACAAAAGCAGCAACCCAGAAAGGTGTGCGCTCTGGAGCTGGCATCAATGGGGCAGAGTATACACATCTACCACCGCGCTCCTCGACATCGATGTGACAATGACGGGCACCCACCGCAGACCTGCAGCAGCTCTCCGATCAGCTGCCGTCATCTTTCCTCCAGCCCAGAGTCACTCCAGAGGCAGCTGTCAACATCTTCTCAAGCCACGCACAACCCGACTCCCACAAACCCAGCTCATGCACGACAATAAGGCTGAGTGTGAAGATGTTTCTGCCACATGGCCAGAATCAGGAAAGGTTAGAAATGGTGGCTGCCCAAATACTTCTCCCATCTGTCCCCTGGCCCATTCCCCAGTGCCACCCCAGCCCAGGCCCTCAGAGCCTCCTTCCCTGGCTGCCCGCCTCTAGCCCTGCCCTCCCTGACCATCCGCCACCATGGGCCAGACCACATCTCTCCCAAGCCTCAAATTCAACATACAAAAGTTGTACCCACTCAGCCACATGCAGCCTCACGGTCCCCTTTGATGCACAGGCACAGCAGGGGTGCCCCAATGCCCTTCAGCACCTCCGCACAGCCCTCGGCTCGGGACAGCAGACAAGACTCCCAGCACATGGGAATCCCCAGCAGCTGTGTGGTGTCCCAAACACAGACCTGAGGAATACTGACCCGTTAGGGTGCACACTGCAAGGGAGATGCATGCACTAAAAAGTAAAGCTTACGATTATATGGAATACCAGAACTAAAATGGTGTAGGTGTAGGTGTAGGTCTAACACAATACGACGATACCACTGTGATGAAGAGGTGCCCGGACACAAGACAGAGGAAGGCGCCCAGTTGTCAACAACAACCATGGCCCGTGCCCATGGGAACAGGAAGTGGCTCCTTTCAGGTATTATGCAAGTTTTCTACGCTAAGCTATACTCGCTTTATAGTAAACTTCTCAACATGCGTTACTTTTAAATAAGAGTTTGGTGACCCCAGGAACTTCACAAACAGGCAAGGTCCACTCCCCTCCAGAATGGCTGCGGGCAGTCACCAACGTGCCCCGCTGACCTGGTGACTCAGCCAAGATCCGCGTCACAACGTGGCCAGGGAGGGACCGAGCCCAGAGAATATAATTAGCATCAGACTCCGGCGCGGCCACTTGGTGTGGGCACAGGAGGTCTCTCTCTGGATGGTTCAGGTGGACACCAGCTTTTTTATTAAAGAGTAAAGTGACAAAACAACTACACGTTGTAGTTGTAGTTGTGTCACTCACTGTACCTACAGGTCAGAGGTCACTTGGTCTCAAAGGCATCCCTTTGGGCACCTGGTGACTGTGCAGCAGCCGCCTATCGCCGGAGGTAAGATCTCAGACAACTCCAGGCCGTGCTCGCCACAGACCAAAGGGAAAATCATAAAGTCAGGGAGCAGGCGAGCAAGGCCCTAAAAATGAAGGACCCAGAGGAGGCCAAACCCCAAAGGCACAACAGGGCCGGCAGGCTTGGGCCTGGCCAGGCTGCATCCAGCAAATCTCCCCAAACCAGCATCTGCTCCAGGACTGGAATTACTCGGAACAGGAGAAGCAGTGTTATTTTCAAAGACTCCCCAGAGATGTCACAATCCGGGTATGATGTCAAAACTGCTTCAAGGGTGATGAACTCTGGCCTTGCCGATGAGTCAACAGAGGGTGGGTTTCCGCCGAGCAGCCTGCTGTTTACACACAATCACCACAGTCCCTGCTGCTCAGGAACAGCATGCAAGCCGGAAGCCTAGTCAAGGGTCACAGTGGCTGAGGCGGGGTTTGGCCCCGCACGCACAGCCTCACTGGTTGCCTTGCAGAAACCTCCATCACTTACCCCAAACTCCGGGTCATCCACACATCCTCCCACAGCACCTAGGAGACAGGCACGTTCTAGGAAGGACTCACCCCATCCAGAACGATCAAAAGCCCACTCTGAAACACCCTCGTAAGCTGAACCCCTACAGTCAGAGGGCAGGAGACAGGAAGCCATGCTCCTGACACCAGTGGGCCAGGCCGCTCCAGCTGGCCCACCCGGCCGGACCACCTCCCTTCAGAGGGGGCAGAGCTGAGAGCCACACGTGGCATTCAAGCCTGATGCCTCGTTCTCAGTCCCGTCCCAGCTGGGAATTTCCTTCCAGTGACTTGGCGTCCGGGAGTCTCTTCCCATTTCCTCACCTGAGAGGTGGGAACGATTCCCCACTGCAGGGCTGATGGACAGGGGTGAGATAAGTGAACGTGCGCAGCTCGGGCCCAAGCTGGCATGTGGGGTGTGATCCACAGGTGTTGGTTATCACCATCTTTAGGCTTTCTCGGGGGCAGGGGACACAGTACAGGCACTACAGCAACCTCAGGAATTTGCATGGCCACTCATGTCACCAGTGCTTGCAGGAGTCCAGAATGCTGTTGTTTAACAAGAACCTGAGACCATGGTGGGACCCCCTTTCATAGCTGCACCCAGTGGCCCAAGCTACCTCCCAACTCAAGAGGCAGCCTGGGCCAGTGAGGGCAGTCCGAGTGATCTTGGGCAGGTAGACGAGGACCCTCTGAGCCTCAATTGCCCCCAATGCATACAGGAAACAAGAAGCTAGCCTTCTTGCCAAGGTCACCAAGAAGATGACAGAAGCCTGGACAAAGGGCTTAGAGGGGCCTGGCCCACACCCAAGAGGGACAGCTCCAGCTATTCCTGAAGATCTGAAAAGCAGGCAGGGCTGGCAAGAAGCTGCCCTGCTTAGGGCCCAGTGTGCAGCACCCCCCCACCCACCCAGCGCCAGAAAGGGGAGACAAGCCTACCTCCCGGGGCCTCGCTGTGGGAGGGGAACAGAGGCTAAATTAAGGCTCCTCCTGCCACCAGTGCCCGAGATGACATCCACACAGCCGCCCCCTTAGCAGCAGGAGAGCAGCCCCTAGCACAGCTCTACAAGAGTTATGCACTATTTGCTCTAGGCCCCTTCCATCTCCTCTCCCCACACACTGTTCCCCAGGATGGAGCCCCAGAAGCTGCCCTCAATGCCCCAACACCCCCCCCCCAGCCTCTTGTGTCTTAAGGCTTGAAGGCAGCATGCCTGGAACCCACACCCCTCCCTGCACAGGACCCCTCGCCAGGGAGACCTCAGCTCTGGCCATCTCCTAGAAGCAGCTCTCTCAATCAGTATCCTTTCACACCGCCCTACACCATCACATCACCCCCATTCTATTTCCTTCCTGATGCTGACTGCTGACAAGTTCTTTGTACTGATTTCTGTGCTGTCCTGTTCACAATCTGTCTCCTGCCTCCAGAATGTCATCTCATGACGCTAGGGGCCCATCCTGGTCACTCCTGAACGTCCAGCACTTGAGCAGTAGCCCTATACAAACCAGGTGCTCAATCAGATTTAGGTAGATGCGGGACCCCAGGCTCCCTGTCTCTCACAGTCTCTACTCAAACCTCCAGGTGGAAACTAGCTCTGGGTACAGGCACCAAATGCTGAGAACAGGGGGTGGGGGAAGGTGTCAGGACTGCACTGACGGCCACACATGTGTCAAAAGAATCCCCACAGCCCTGAGAGAGGAAGGACCCAGAGCTTAGACAGGGCAGGGCACTGGGACCCTCAAGAGTCCTGAGAAGGATCCAGAGATCAGAAAGAATCCAGGCACTGGGACCCTTACAGCCCTGAGAGAAGGATCTGGAGCTGGGAGGGGCTGGGTACTGGGACCCTCACAGTCTTCAGGAGAAGGATCTAGAGCTCAGAAATGGCCAGGCAGTAGGACTCTCCCAGCCCTGAGAAGAATCCAGAGCTCAAAGAGGGTAGAGGGGCACCTGGGTGGCTCAGTGGGTTAAGCCTCTGCCTTCAGCTCAGGTCATGATCTCAGGGTCCTGGGATCGAGCCCCGCATCGGGCTCTCTGCTCAGCAGGGAGCCTGCTTCCCCCTCTCTGCCTGCCTCTCTGCCTACTTGTGCTCTCTCTCTCTCTGTCAAATAAATAAGTAAAATCTTAGAAAAAAAAAAAAAAAGAGGGTAGGGCACTGGGACCTAGCAGCCCTGAGAGAAGGACTCAGGGCTGGGAGGGGCAGATACTGGGACATGCACAATCCTGAGGACAAGAAGGATCCAGAGCTGGGAGAGGGTTGGGCACTGGGATCCTCATAGCTCCAAAGGGGAGGATCCGGACTGGGAGGGGGTCAGGCACTGGCCCAAGGCCTCAAGCAGGTAGAACCGAGATTTAAACCCTGATAGGCTACAATCCTCAGGCTTCTTGAGCCCGTTCCTGGGCCCTCAATTTTTACTGAACAACAATATGCTCCTGTACACCAAGGAGCTTATAAACTGGGAGAGGAGAAGGTCACTCAGCAACAGAGTCCACCAAATCCAACAATGAAATACCCGGGTGGTTGAGGCAGGTGCCCCAAGGAGGGACACTTCCTCAGAGTGGCCAGGGAACACTTCTCTGAGCAGGCACATGACGCTATCTTGGAAGGATGGGTCCACACTTCCTCTCTCTTCTCTCCCAGAAGTAGCCCATCACGTGCAAAGGGAGATCTATGGGAGGAGCTGCATCAGGACTCACTCGAGTTTTTTAAATTCAAAGAGAAACTGCACGAAGCCCAAGTCTAGATGGTGGCAGCTGCGTATATTACCTTCTGCCACATTCCAGGCTGGCCACCAGGTCTGCACAAAGGCAGCTCAGACTCCACATCCCTCGGGAAAGAGAAACCACGGGGGACTTTTACTCAGGCTACTCCAAGAGCTAGGATTACAGGCTCTCTTGGGCCACAGAGAAAGTTTCACAGGAACTTCCTCTCCAGTCCCCTGCCACATCTGAATCTGTAAAAGCCTCTTTGCAATTAAAAGTAAAAATAAAAACCCTCTCCACAAGTTGCCATTGGCAAACCGTACAACCACAGTGCTACGGAATAGAAAACCCCAGACACTATTGACAGCTGTATGTAAGACGCTTTTTTTTTTTTAAGATTTTATTTATTTATTTGACAGAGAGAGAGAGATTACAAGTAGGCAGAGAGGCGGGGGGGGAGGGGGGCGGGAGGAAGTACGCTCCCTGCTAAGCAGAGAGCCCGATGCGGGGCTCAATCCCAAGACCCTGAGATCATGACCTGAGCCGAAGGCAGAGGCTTTAACCCACTGAGCCACCCAGGCGCCCCACAAACCAGTTCTTCAAGTCACTTTCCCCATGCCCACCGCCCAAAAGCACCCAAGCTGCCCTAACTTTAGCTCAGTCCAGTACAATGCCCAAACAAGTAATGTTAAATATGAAACTGCTGAGTAATTTAAATGACCTATCAGCTTCTGAGAAAAATGCAAATTTGGGTCACCCTCAAAGTTTAGCCCAGCTGGCCAAGATGCCCCAACTGGCCTGGAGAAGTTCTTCAAGGGAGCCCCTCCTGGCTGACATACACAGCTGGGCTCCAAGTGGGATGAGCCGGAGTCTGCAGTTACCTTCACCCTCCCATGAGGAAGATCCAGCTTAGTTAGGGGATGTAACCAACACCCTAAATTAAAAATAGCTGTGTGACAGCATGAGGTGGACACACAGGCAGGCCTTCCGGAGGACTAGATCAAGGGAGGGCAGCATGGTAGGGAGGGCGGGGCTCATAAGTGACCAGGTACCAAGTTCACCTTATTTACATGACTCATGAGCTCTCCCCCAGCTGTTTCTAGGAAAGCCTGCCTTCCTGCAGGACAAGTCAGAATTGCCTAGGGACAAGACTCCAGACTGGAATTCCACAAGGAAGGGAGACTTAAGCTGGACACAGTGTGTGTTGTTCCCCCACCCCAACTCCTCACCTGCAAAGGCACCTTAGCCTCATCTTGACGAATCCTTTCGACAAGGGGAGAACTCGCTCTTCTTAAAAAAAAAAAAAAAAAAAAGACCTCTTCTACGAATGGGAAACTGGGATACCAGGACAGGAAGGAAACTGCCCAAAAAGGGGGGGAAGAAGCACGGGAAGGGTGGGCACCAGGAAAGTGGTGGGAACGTAACAGGGGAAGAAATTCCCGGCTTGGCTAATGGTGCTGAACAAGTCTGGGGCAGGAAGAAAGCCACATTCCTTCCTAGTTAGTCTCTCTCCTCACCCGCCCTCAGCCCCCCCATTCCCAGTATACACAAACACACACACACACACAGGGAGCCGGGCCTCCCTGAGCCGGACACCAGACCCCTCCCCAGCCATTTCATGACTATAAAGCCCCCACTTTCCAGGCAACAAGGAAAAGGGCTCCCAAACCACTTCCCCTCAGCTCCTGACCACTCTGGGCACCTGCAATTTCTGTCCCGACACAGAGGGCACCACGACAAACAGAAATGAGAAGAAGTAGGTTTCTGACCATCGCCCCAGATGTGCCCCCAAATCAAGCCTGAAAGAAGATGCACAGCAGCCTCCCCCCAACCCACGCAGCCTGGGCCAGGTGGCAGAAGTGAAACGCCTCTAACTTCCCCGGATGGGCCCAAATCGGCCCCTGAGAAGTTTGAGAGTCAGCAGCCAGGTGCGGTGGCCAGAGCTCCCTACCAGGTGCCCACTAAGAGCTCCCAGCCTGGAAAAGGCACCATGTCAGCGACTCCCTCACACGCACAGCTTCTCCTCCAATCCAAAACACTCCCATTCTCCAAAAATGTCCAGTAAGACAGAGTCACCTGCGAGGAGCAGGGGAGTTGGAAACGAGCTGTCTGTTTCTGCCCAAACTCCCCTTCCCACGAACCAAGAAGAGTGAGCCCAATTCCAAGGGCTTCATTGGTGTTAAAGCCGGCCCTCAAGTGCAGACTCAGCCTCCCCACACAGACGGAACAGGTTCTCCACAGGTGCCCCAAGAGCGGTGCCGCACTGACCCACCCTGCCTGGGACCCGGACGAAAAGCCTCAAGGCTCCCCAACCCCCTCCCCCGTCCCCCAGCCAGGTGAATAGCTCGGTTCCTGCTCAGAGGCTGGGTGAGCCGGGAAAGGCTCCGGACGCCTCCAGGTGCCGACTCAGTCGCAACCTCCCCACACCCCGCGGACCAGATGCGCGAGCTCGGGGCCCCTCGGCCGCCCCGGGCCGCCCGCCAGTGTCACCTCCCAGAGCCGTGAAGGAACGCGGTTCCCCGCGCTCCAAGTCGGACAGGTGCCCACCCCGCGACCTGTCGGTCCAGGGACCCGCGAGCAGCATCCCGGACGCCGGACCCCGCGCCCCCAGGACAGGACGCCTCCGCGACGGGCGCATGAGGCCGGCCTGCGCCTCGACGTCCCCGACGGTCGCTCCGGGCCCCGCTCCGCTCACCTGGCTGGCGCGGTAGCTCTCGAAGGCCCTCAGGGCACTGTCGGTGAGCTTCACGTGGAACACGGACACCTTGCTGCCGTCGCTGACCCGCCCGCACGACAGCCCGTAGCTCCGAGCCTCCTTTAGCGCCGCCATCTTGCGACCATCGCTCCCCCGCCCCCCCTTCCCGGTTCCAGCGCCGGCGCGCCAGCCCCGCCCCGCCCCGCCGCCTGCTGACGCGCTGCATTATTCATGAGACGCGGCTGGTCACGCCCCCTGTGGATCTAGTGAAGCCCACGGTTACCTCTGCATGGCCGGCCGACTGTTGCATTATTCATGATTGCAGCTGGTCACGCCCCCTATGGGCCTGGCGAAGTTCACAGTCACCGCCCCGATGTGCTGTATATTCATGAGGCGTGGATGGCCCCACCTCCCAAGGCCCCAGAGGGGGCCACTTCCGTACCCGGGCTCCGCCCCGACACGCGCACACCAGGCCCCGCCTCTATATGCATAATTCATGACCCCGGCTCACTCAAGCAGTAGTCGAAGCCACGCCCACTGCCTGCTGACGTGTGCATTATTTATGAGATCGCTCCAAGCCGTCGGTCCTTGGTTTCTGTTGAGAGCAGTAGCTAGTGCATGAAGGGGGTGGGGCCGGGGCAAAACACGTGGGGGGGCGGGGCCAGCTACTGGCTAGGTGAGTGGGTGTGACTATGCAAACCGAGCGCGCGTTGGACGCTGGGTTGGGCTGCTGGAGCTTCCCTTAAGGTAAGTAGATGGGATTCCCTGCCCAGGGCTGTTGAGGAATTAAGGGTGTAGGGGAGGAGGTAAATTTTGCTCATGATAAGAGTACAGTTTTAATAGAACAAAATTCTATATCCTCAAGGTTCCTGAGACATGGTGTTTGTCCAGCTTTCCCATTTTAAGAAAACATTTAGGTATCACATGATACCTAAAACCCATTTAAAATATGCTATTCAGGGGTGCCTGGGTGGCTCGGTCGTTGGGCATCTGCCTTCGGCTGGGGTCATGATCCTGGGGTCCTGGGATCCAGCCCAGCCTGCTGGGAGTGTGCTTTTCCCTCTCCCACTCCCCTTGCTTGTGTTCCCTCTCTCGTTGTACCTCTCTCTGTCAGATAAATAAATAAAATCTTTTAAAATAAATAAATAAATAAAGTGTACTATCCAGTGGCATTTAGTACATTCAGAATGCTGTGCAGCCACTACAACTATCTCATTTGGGGAAATTTGCCTCACCCCCTAAGGAAAACCCCTACCCACCAAATGGTCACTCTGCATTCCCCCCTTCCCAGCCCCTACAACCATTAACCAATTTCTGTGTCTATGCTTTTACTTAGTTTGGACATTTCATATCAATGGAATCATACCATATGTGACCTTCTATGACTAGCACTCAGTGAAAGACTCAGCATGATGTTTTTTTGAAACTGAATGAAAGCAACCTTACTTAAAATAAAGTCAGGAACACCTGGGTGGCTCAATGGGTTAAGCGCCCAACTCTTGATTTCAGCTCAGGTCATGATCTCAGGGTTGTGAGATCAAGCCCCGAGTTAGGCTCTTTGCTGGACATGGAGCCTGCTTAAGATTCTCTCCTTCACTCTCTACCCCTTCTCTCTCCCTCTCTCTCTCTCAGTAAATAAAGTTAGGAAGTGAGAAGAGGGGGCTCTGTGCGCTACTGACTCATTGTCAAAAGCAAACCCCAACAGGAAGGAGTCTACTTTGCTACCCCAGCAGGATGAAGGATGATTTTCTCCTGGCCCAGCAATACCCCAGCCAATGAACCTAACACAACTCAGCCAATGAGAAACTGTCACTACCTTGAACTCTTACTTTCCTCCAAAGCAGCCCCTCCCAACTTCCTACTTCTCTATGAGGTAATGTTTCAACTCCTTTGTTCCGTTTTGCCAATAGTTTTGTCATAGCTTACGTGTCCTGAGTTGTGATTCCTCTGCTATTCCTGAATAAACCTATTTTGCCAGTAAAATAACTCGCTGTTTTATTTTCAAGATTGATATTTTCAAGGCTGGTCCCATTGTAGCATGTATCAATGTTTCATTCCTTTTTATGACTGTCTAATATCCCATTGTGTGGACGGACCACATTTTGTTTATTCATCCATCCATTGATGGCCATTTGGGTTGTTTCCACCATTTCCCTATTATGAATAGTGCTGCTGCGAACACTCATGTACAAGTTTTTGTGTGGATGAATATTTTCCCTTTTCCTGGGTCTATACCTATGGGTGACATTACTAGGTCCTATGGTAATTCTATGTGTAACTTTTCAAGGAACTGCCAGACTTTTTTTCACAGGAACTGTGCAGTTTTATCAATCTCTCATTTTACAGGTGGGGAAACTGAGGCTGGAAAACAGCACTGGCTTGCCCAGGCAAGCTTCTCCTGGGTTCCTGGGTCTCCTAACCTGTGGAAATTTCTTGTTTTCTTTTCCCCTTCAATCTAATTACACACCATGGTCATAAGATGAAGATTTTGAGGTAAGAGAGGAAGGTGAAGTTCAGGGACCTTATGTGTATCTCTACCAAGGTGACCTCCATAGTTCTGTCCACCACTGCCAAGTTGGCACTATCATCCATTTACCCCCTAACCATAAACTGCTGAGCCCAAGGCAATGCTAGATTCCTTGAAACATTCTCCCATACCTGCCATTAATATCTCCATTTACAAATGGAGAAACTAAGACTCAGAGGGGTGAGGCAGCACTCAAGGGGAGTGGCACTGCCAGTGAGCTGGCTGGCTGGAACTTGAACTTAAGGTCTTTCTGACCCAGAGCCTTCCTGATTGCCCTTCATTCTGCCTCTGGTACCCGGGTCCCTTTCTACGTATTTCCTCATTGAACACCCTCAGTACAGGGCCTAGCATGGAGTAGGTGTTCAGGAAATATGTGTTGAATGAGTAAATGATATGATTTAATTCTCCCAACACAACTATCAGCCCATTTCATAGATGAGGAGAATGAGGCTCAGATTGGTTTCACTTGCTGCTGCAGAGATTCCAACTCCAGCCCAGGGTCAAAACTCTGGAATCCCCTACCCTTCACCTGGGATCAGTCTCTCCTAAATGGAAGATGCCAGCACTTGCTCAGACACACTGAGCCCTCTGCCCGCCGTCTGGGCCCAGCTGTTTATCCAGGAGCTAGGCCAGGTACATATTGGAGCAGGCAGGGCTGCACGCCCAGAGGGATCACGGAAGGGCAGGAACAGGGTAGGTGAGGTGTGGGCAGTCTGGAGTGAAGGATGGGGAGGATAGAGACAGCTGGACTGCTGAATGGAGAACATGGGAGGAGCCAGCTTTGAGGGCTGACCAACTAGGTCACTGTGTAACATTGGGAAAGGCATGACCCCTTTCTGAGCCTCTGTGGATTTAGCTCATAAACAGTAGTAACATTGAGTGCTTAAAATGCACCAGGCTCTGTGTTCAGTGCTTGGCATCCAAGACTACCTTTTGGAGTGAATACAGTGGTTTGGACTCATCCACCAGATGAGGAAACCGAGGCTTGGAGAAGTTAAGAGAATTAAGAACAGGGGTGCCTGCCTGGGGGAGCATGTGATTTTTTTATCTCAGGGTTGTGAGTTTAAGCCCAGGTTAGGTGCAGAGATACTTAAATAAATAAATATTTTTAAAAAGAGAAGGGGGCACCTGGGGGGCTTAGTCAGTCAAGCGTCTGACTCTTGATTTCGGCTCAAGTCCTGATTTCAGGGTTATGAGATCAAGCTGCGTGTCAGGGTCCAGGCTGGGTGGAACCTGCTTAAGATTTTCTCTCCCTTGGGGTGCCTGATGGCTTGGTGGATTAAACCTCTGCCTTCGGCTCAGGTCATGATCTCAGGGTCATGGGATCGAGCCCCGCATCGGGCTCTCTGCTCGGTAACGAGCCTGGTTCCCCCTCTCTCTCTGCCTGCATCTCTGCCTACTTGTGATCTCTCTCTGTCAAATAAATAAAATCTAAAAAAAAAAGATTCTCTCTCCCTCTCCCTCTGCCCCTGCCGACCCCTCTCCTTTCCTTCCTTACCCCCCCCCCCCCCGCAAAAGAGAGATGGAATTAAGAACACCACGACCATGGGCTGTGCTGCTTAGTAACAGGCATTTCTCCACTTTATGCTTAATGCCCAGTGGCTCCCAGTGGAACCCCAGGAAGCTGGTTGATCACCATGGGATGGCCCCTGGACACATACTCCACCTGGCGAGCTCATTGCAGAAGTTTAGCTTTATGACCCTAGTCAGCTCCTCATTCCCTATATGGCTTGGGACATGTCTTGCCCTCCTTGGTGTGCTCACATCATAAAATATGGATAAGCACAACATTTACACAAGAGGCTGGGCCTGGACCAATGGCGAATGGCATCATCGTGGAAATCGTTGTTTTTTTTTAAGATTTTATTTATTTAATTGACAGAGAGACAGCGAGAGCAGGAACACAAGCAGGGGAAGTGGGAGAGGGAGAAGCAGGCCTCCTGATAAGCAGGGAGCCCGATGCGGGGCTCGATCCCTGGACCCTGGGATCATGACCTGAGCTGAAGGCAGACGCTTAACGACTGAGCCACCCAAGCGCCCCAGAAATCATTATTATTAGTTTATGATAATTTATCTAATCCCTTTCTATCATCTGTTTATGTTGTTTACAGTTTATTTATGTGTTTTTCAATCACACTGAGATGAATACCCACTATTCGTTAGTCAGCAATTGCTAACTAACAGCTACTGTCAATACATGTATTAGTTAGCTACTCTGCATAACGAAGCACTTCACACTTAGTGGCTTAAAACAACAAGTGTTTATTATCTCACAGTTTCTGTGAGTCAGAAGTCTGGTATGGGGGTGCCTGGGTGGCTCGGTGGGTTAAAGCCTCTGTCTTTGGCTCAGGTCATGATCTCAGGGTCTTGGGATCGAGCCCCGCATCGGGCTCTTTGCTTGGCGGGGAGCCTGCTTCCCCCTCTCTCTCTGCCGGCCTCTCTGCCTACTTGTGATCTCTCTCTCTCTCTGTAAAATAAATGAATAAAATCTTAAAAAAAAAAAAAAAGAAGTCTGGTATGTTTTAACTGGTCCTCTGCTCAAGGTCTCATGAAGCTGCAGGCAAGGTGTTGGCTGGCTACATCCTCAACCCAAGGCTCAATAGAAGGGCCCACGTCCAAGCTTCTTCAGGTTGTTGGCGGAACTCATTTCCTGGTGGTTGTAGGACTCTGGTCCCCATTTCCTTGCTGTCGGCTGGGGGCCACTCTCAGATGCTAGCCATGTGGCCCCCTCCACCTCAGTAATAGAGAGCCTCCCTCTCTTGAGAGGGAGAATTTTGAATGTTGAATCCCTCCCATAGTTCAAGTCTCCTGACTTCCTCATCTGCAATCAATGAGGTCAGGCCCACCCAGATTATCTCCATATCTTAAAGTCAACTGTGCCCAATAACAATGTAATCACAGGAATGAAATCTGTCCCACTTCTAGCCTGGGATGATGCACAATAAGAAATCTCAGGAGCACCTTAAAATTTCTGCAGGCCACAGCCCTTGGAGCCACATCTCTGCACACCTGTCCCACAGCCTCCTGCCCGCTCAGGTACTCAGTCAGCCAATGAGCCTTAGGGATTTTGAACTGTACTGTTTTGTAGCAGAGGGAATGCAAGGATCCATGAGAGCACTCGCTTTGGAGCCAGCCCCTCTGCATGGTGGGCAGCCAGCAGCTCCAGGATCCCATGCCTGCTCCACTGCTCGATCAGCTGAGCATCTCAGAGTCAGCAAGTCTGGCTGCAATATTCATGGCTATGGTTGATCACAGTGAAAAGAAAAGAGTACATAAGGCAGAGACCAGGAGAAACCAGGCAAGTATCCAGGTGCAGACTCCTTAATTCTCCCGACAACCTTTGCGACAACACGCACAGAGTACTGCCAACCAAGGAAGCTCACACCAGCCTTGTCGTCCAGGATTTTTACTGGGAAGGAGGGCTGACCACCCATGTGCTTGAACTCAGTCTCCAGCCGCTCCACAGGGCAAGCTGAAACCGTGGGACCAAAAGCCCCGCCCTAAATTATATTGTTAGCATAGACTCAGCCAGAACATCCCCAGAACTTAGACATGACCTGCCAGGAGCTGACCAAGGGCCAATCGTTTCTTGGGAACATGCAGGGTTTGGACAACCTAGGCCTACTTAGTTATTCCTTTACTGATCTACATCAGTAGGGCCTTCAAGTGCCCCCAAACCTCCATTTTGCTTCATGAATCCGCTGTATTATCCTCCCCATGAGCCATGAAGAAGGTAAGGCCTAGCATTACCTGGGAACAGTTTGTAGTGATGGCCATCGGACTTTTCCTCAAAGGTGGCCTGTGTGCTTGCTAGGCCTCCTGGGAACATTTCAATGTCTGTTAAAATGCCTCCATCAGCTCAGGAGACTGATGACTCCAAGGTAATTTTCTTCCACCCACCCATCTGCCCACAAGCATTAATGATCACTCCTTTCTGTCCTCTGCCCAGTGAGGGAGGCTCCCCGAGGAGGACACAGGAGGCCACAGAACAAAACTGATATAACCCGGCAGACGCCCCCTCCTCTAAATGCCCACATGCAACAGAAAATCTAGGCTGACTCAGGCAAAAACAATTTTTGGCTCTAACGACTGAAGAAATGACAGACTCCAGGCCCAGCTAGCTTCAGGAGCTGAATAATGTCACCAGAAATGTCCAGGTCTCTCTCTCAGTCTGCTCTCCAGGTGGCCTTCACTCTCAGGGCCCTCTTTATGGAGACAAAGATAACCACAGCAGTACCAGGCCATCATCCCAGCAGCTCAGGAGTCCCTAGAGAAGAGCACCTACTTCCCTATGGCTCCAGAAGTATCAGGGCAAGCTTTGATTGGGTCATTTGGGGTCACGTGACCATCTAGGAGCCAACCACTGTGGCTGGGGGAGGGGAGCTGGAGTGCTCTGGTTGGTCAGGCCCGGGTTGCAGACCCACCCCTGAGGGCTGGTGGGGAACCAGCTCCATCTGCATAGAAAGGCATGCAGGGGAGTTCCACCAGGAGGAGAAGTAGAGGACAGGCATTCAGGGTCCCACGCTGGGTGACCCAGGAGGTTGTCCTTTAATGATGACTTGAGATGGAGGCATGTGAAGGACGCCCAGTGCTCAGGAGGTGTGAATGCCCTCTCCCTCTCCCCCTCACTCTCTCTCCCTTGCTCAAACACACACACACACATACACACACACAGCCCATTCTATCATGCTCACTTCCAATTCACAGCCCACTGTGGGCTGCACCCCTCAAGGGCAAGGCCAGGCTGAGTCATTGCCTAAGACCAAGTATCCAGGAGGCATTGATACATGTTTTCATATGAAAGAAAAATCCATCGTAGCTGTCCTCTGAGTGTGTCATATACTGTCCAGCCAGCACACCTTTGCACAAGCTTTGCCAGTCCCGGGAGCACTCTTCATGCCTGCCAAAGGACTCCTGTGCCTTCAAGGAAACTTTGATGCCCCTCATCCTGGACACCCTGTCCCCCTTCCTATTCAGACCACTGAGGATGGAATGACCAAGAGAAGAAACATACTAAAGTTCACACTCCTGGCCATGGCATTCAAAGGCTTTCTTGTTTCCTGGCTCTAACTTACAGGGAGGTGTAGAACTGGCTGGTGGGAAGAGCATGGGCTCTGAAGGCAAGTTGACCTGGGCCTAATCTTGCCTATTGCGTTCAGGTGATGGGACCTTGGGCAGGAGCTGACTCCTTTCTGGGCCTCGGTATGCTCAGCTAATAATGGGCACAACCAAAAGAACCTTGGAGCAAAGCCTGACTCCAGCATTACTAAGAAGCTACGGGGCGGGGGGCGCGCCTGGGTGGCTCAGTCGTTAGGCATCTGCCTTCGGCTCAGGTCATGATTCCGGGGTCCTGGGATCAAGCCCCACATCAGGCTCCCTGCTCGGCGGGAAGCCTGCTTCTCCCTCTCCCCCTGCTTGTGTTCCCTCGCGCACTGCGTCTCTGTCAAATAAATAAATAAAATCTTAAAAAAATAAAAATAAAAAGCTACAGCCTTCAGGACAGCATGGAACCCAGTGTGGGACCCACGAAGAGGACACAGAGAACCTGAGGACAGAGAGATGCTGAGTATGGAGCAGAAGCCAGAAGACACACGTGTGATCAGCTGATTTTTAACAAGGCTGCCACAATAACTTGCTAGGAAAAAGAAAGTCTTCCCCACAGATGTTTCTAGAACAACTGGATAGGCTACCTGGAAAATGAACCTCAACTCCAACCTCACACTGCACACAAATGTTCACTGAAGGTGAATCGTGGATCGCCATCGAAAAGCTGAAGCCATAAACAGTTTAAAAGAAAACCTAGGGGCACCTGGATGGTTCAGTCGTTAAGCATCTGCCTTCAGCTCAGGTCATGATCTCAGGGTCCTGGGATCGAGCCCCGCATCAGGCTCCCTGCTCAGCGGGAAGCCTGCTTCTCCCTCTCCCATTCCCCCCGCTTGTGTTCCTGCTCTCGCTGTCTCTCTCTCTCTGTGAAGTAAATAAAATCTTTAAATAATAAAAATTAAAAAGCCTAGAAAATCCCTACAAATGTGGTTAGCAAATAATGACAAAAATATAAACTGAGCGGGGCGCCTGGGTGGCTCAGTGGGTTAAAGCCTCTGCCTTCAGCTCAGGTCATGATCTCAGGGTCCTGGGATCGAGCCTCGCATCAGGCTCTCTGCTCAGCAGGAAGCCTGCTTCCCCCTCTCTCTCTGCCTGCCTCTCTGCCTACTTGTGATCGCTCTCTCTGTCAAATAAATAAATAAAATCTAAAAAAAAAAAAATACATATATATATATATATATATACACACACACATATACACACTGAACTTCATCAAAATTAAAACATCTGCTCTAAGGAAATGAAAAGCAAGCCCCAGAATGGGAAAAATATTCATAATATACCTGCCCGAGAAAGGACTTGTCTCCAAAATATGTGAAGAATGGGCACAGAAAGAAGGCACCGTGGGTCCCTCGTGGACTAACACCTTGCTAATGATCAGTGCTTGGGAATGATGGCAGCCATGACCCTCACAACCCAGGCCAGGAAGTCACCCTAACCAGCCCACCATCCCGCTGGTCACCACTCAGGCCGGCTCCCCAGCCTGAGGTCAGCAAGACTGAGGAAAGAGGGGAAGTCCTACCTAGGAGTCTGGCCCCCCAAGCCAGGCCAACCCACGGCCCCTGCCGCAGTGCCACCTATAGAGCCCGCTGCTGTCAGGAGTACGAAGTATAAGCCTACAGGGGCTGAATGCTGGAAAGCAGGAGCAGGTTCAAGCCACCCACGGGTCTGTGCCCAGAGAGTCATCCGGGTGGCTCACAGACCAGGGGCCTGGAGCAGCCAAGTTCAAGGTCTAATCGCTACCTTCTGCTGGGTGGCTGTGGCTGGTAGCTTTCCCTCCTGTGGCTGTTAGGGGACAGGCGCGGGACAGATCCTCATGGTGGTGATCTATTCCTGGAGATCTCCTCTCCCAGAGGCAGGATGAAGCCGTGAGAAGGGTCTCAGGGGCTGTGCTGACAGAGGCCTGACCACCTGCTCTGGCTGTGATGGTGGGCAGCATTTACGGGAGAAGCTCCTACAGCCCCAGCTTGGGGGAAAAGCTAAACGAGATCAAGAGGAACTGCTGACCACACTCTCTCCTCAACCTTGAACGCACAGGGCTCAATCCTACTCCAGGGCCTTTGCACTGGCTATGCTGTTACCCAAACGTAGGGCTGTCTGCTTGCCGCACAGCCAGCCCCTGTGGTCGCTCAGGTCTCAGCACTGTCCCCAGTTAGATCCCGTCAAGATCCCCATTTTCGGATGAGGCAACAGAGACAAGAGAAGTGGAGTAACCAACATTAACGGGGTGTGAACTCCTGCAGAGCCCAGCTGGGTGCCCTGAACGCATCGCCCCACTTCTCCAGGCCTCTGCTGCCCCCTTTGTAAAGCAGGTCTGCCGTGGCCTGAGAGGAGGCACCCCCCCGCTCTAGTCCTGCATGACCCTGGATGTGACAGAGGTTATCTCTGGCCCAGCCCCAAGCAAGAGTGGAAGAAGGGACTGGAGGCGGCAGAGTGCGGGGTAGGAGGCTTTATTTCACTGGAGAGGTGGGAGGGAGAACTTGGACAGAGGGCAGCAGGCGGTGTGGGTGGAGGTTGACACTTGGACAGGGATTGGGTGGGGGAAGGGCTGCCCCCAGGCCTTTTGGGAAGGAGAAACTGAGGCTGGCCTCTGTTGAGACCTAACCCAAGGGGGTGGGGGTGGGAATGGGAATCGGGTCTGGAGGAATGAGGGCCCCCTCCCTCTGGGCTGGACATGGAGCCCGGGCCCTGCCTCGCCTTCCTCCTATAGGGCCATAGTCCCTCCTGGCTCACCGGGGCCACGTGGCCCCCACACCTCACTGCTCCCACCCCAGAGGAGGGGGCTAGATCAGACAGGGCAGTGGACAGGGAGCCTGGGGAAGTTAGGGAGCGCGGGGTGGGGTCCGTGGTGTGCGAGGGGGTGGTGGCCACCTGGGTGGTCAGTTCCTGGCAGCGATGACCACGGAGAGAGCCACGCCCCCCAGGGCAACAGCAGTCGCCCCAAACAGCCACTTCCAGGGGATGGACTGTGGATAAAAGGGAGGGAAGAGAAGGCTGGAGAGTGGTCAAGACTGATACCCCGGGCTTCAGCTACCAACACAGCCCAAAGAGGCCTCCCAGCAAACCACTGCCCGACAACGCCTTTCCCACCTTCTGGCAAACTCCTACTCATACATCAAAACTCAAGCCAAATGTCCTGTTTTAGAACACCTCCCCTTTCCCCTCTGGAAGAGCTATTACTCCCCGCCCTGAGCCCTCCAAGCTGTGTTCCATCTTCTGCTCTAGCCCTGGCTGCACAGGGCTGAGGCTTCTTTGTGTCCCCAACATGGTCCGACACGGCCCCGTTGACAAGGACATCCGTGCTTGCAAAATGGGTGGCGTGCCCCACCCTCAGCCCCTACCCCACCCTCTGGGAGCATCCCTGTGCCTGCCAGCCCCCGCTCACCCAGGCACCCTTGCCAGGACACTTGGCAGGCAGCCGGCTGGGGTTGCCCAGCATTTTCCGGTACAGGGCAGTCTCTGTGCTTCTCTGGGCCGCGTGCTTCTTCACCAGTTTCGAAAGCTCTGCGTGGATCGTCTGCAAGAGGTAGGTATCGGTTGGGCTAAGAACATGCAGCAGCGGCAGCAGCCAACCTGACCATCGTCTCCGATGTTCCGCCTTTCCGGGGACCCCAGTCACTTTGGGGCGAGGACCACTGGGACACGAAAGTTCCAGATGCTCCTCTTGGGGCATCAGCAAACTGGGGGCTGCCATCTCTATCCCCCTAGGTAACCAGTGGATGGGGCAGAGCACAAGGTGGCCAGGAGAGAGGAAGATTTTGGTAGGAAAGCTGAGGACACTGACACTGGCCACGCTGGTAGTACCCTTGGCCTCTGGGATCCCTTTGGGGGAGGGGTGAGCCCAGACCATCTATGCAGGGGTCATGAGGGTCTCAGCAAGCTGGCTGGGGCTCTTCAGCCACTCATCCCCTCCCCATCACTGCCCAGGCTGGGACCCCATATGGAGAGCCACAGCAAGAAGGACAAGGCAGAGACCACAGGATGACTTCCCAGACAGGCTGGCAGGGCAAGTGCCAAGGCTGCCTCCTCTCTGCTCACCTTGTTGGAAGGTTCCAGCTTCAGGGCTGCCCTCAGAATGGGGATGGCCTCACTGTACTCCCCTTGCTGGGCGAGGACCTGTGGGAGGAAATGGATGGCGTCACCTGGAACCACAATGCACCATGATCTTCTTTAAAAGGCCCAGCCCTGCCAGGCTCCTGGCCACCTCAACTAGTCCCAAATCTATCACCAACAACCACCCCAGGGACCCAGCCACCCTTATACCGTCCCTGAGCCCTCAGATAACATAAGCACCCCACTAGGCTCAGCGACGTCCCAATCAGCTCCCTCCCCTGCATGTCTATCTCAGCCTTTGCAGGAAACCTGGGCGCTGGCCTCACCTCCTCCCTTGCTGCCCTAGCTGGTTCAAGAAGCCAACTGAGCATTTCCAAAGCTTTGACTACAGTGAATGATTCAGAGCCGGCCAATGAGATCCACTGAACTATGCCAGTGTCACTGAGAGACCAGATACTAAGTGGGGAGGATGGAAACCTTGAACTTCTGAGTAAGCAGGAAGAAGCATCTTGGTTACCCTGAGGGGAAAACCCACAGCAGACAGGCACAGCATCCCAACAACATTGCTAACGCCTGGATCCAGCCATGCCTGAAGCCAACACCCTATACTTGGCAATTTCACAAGTTATTAATTCCTCCTCTTGCCTGAATCTGTTAGAATGGGCTTCTGTCGTCTACAACCAGCAAATATAAACGTGTGTGAAGCTATAGGAGCAAACAATCCCACTGCCCCCAAAAGCATTATAGACCCCCGAAAATATACAGATAGCGTCTTCTTGCCATGTTTCTATGCAGAACCCTACACACAACTGCTTAAAAAATGCTCGTTGGAGTGAGGCCCTGCTCATGCCTCCCATAAACAAGCTAGGTGACCCACCATTTGCTTGTGTCTCAATTTCCTCAGTTTACTGTTAAGAGGTACTGAACCTCCCCCCCCAAAACACACACACACACACACAAGGGTGGAGATGAACAGAAGATGGGGGTGAAAGCAATTACGGTCAAGTCTACACAGGCCAAATTCATCCCTATATTCCACAGCATTTACTGGGCACCCACTGTGTACCTGGCCCTTTTTGCCAGGCTAGAGATTTAGCAGTGAGTGAAACAGACAAAATCTCCGGCTTCTAGTAAGGGACCTAACAGCCATGACGCAACAGCTGTGCTGACGGCATCATGGAAAACATGAAGACAGGGCAGGGGGTCAGGTGGGTGTGGCGGGGAAAGCTTCCTGAAGAGGTGACATACAGCAAAGACCCGAAGGAGGTGAAAGAGGGACCCATGGGGGGATCTGGGGTGTGAATGTCTCAGGCAGAGAGCAGAGCCTGTGCAAAGTCACTAGGGTGGGAACAACCCCCGCCTGGGCAGCAAGCAGTGAGGAAGCAGAGCAGGATGGAAAGAAGGAAGAGGAGAGGTGGAAGGGGGTGGCGGGAGGACCAGATGACTCAGAGCCCCAAGGGCTGCACTGAGGACTTGGCTTTTTCCTCCGAGAGACATGTGGACCACGGAGGATTATATACAAGGAGCAGTCACCAAAGGACCACAGGGCAGTGTCAGGGATAGGAGGGAACCTAAGACCTAGGGTTCAAGTCTGGCCTCAGTCAACGAATTGCTATGATCCAGACCACACCCCAGCACCTATCTGGGACTCAGTTTCCCCACCTGTATCCCAGAGAGCTTGACTGGCTGATGCCTATGCCCGTCTCAAATCCAGAGTTTGGAACCAGTCCCGCTGCTCTGGGTGGGGAGAATCAGTGGGCCCACCTGTAGCTTATGTCCACCTGCCCGCAGCTCACCTTGCCCTTGCGGAAGAGAGCCTTGATGTTGTCAGGCTGGTGCTCCAGCACGAGGCTGCAGGAGCGCAGCGCGGCGCGGTAGTGGTCCAGCTTCAGCTGGGAGGCGGCCAGGTTGTTCAGACATTTCACCTTCAGCTGCAGGAGCTGCTCCTCCTCCTCGAATGTCATGTCCACTGTGGGGGGATGGCACTCAACCGTGGCCGTGGTCACCATGCCACCAGCCCCTCCCAGACGCCCATCTGTGGAAGGCCGGCCACCTTCGACCCCAGGGAAAGGCGCCCCACACATGGTGTGACCCAGGCCAAGGCCCACCCCCTCTGTACCTGGTGGCAGAGGAGAGAGGGTGGGGAGGGCCTCTGAGTACCCTAGTCCCAAGAGACCAGAGAGAGAGGGGGGCTCTGAATTCCCAGGGGCGGGGCCTCCACCATCTACTCCTTGGAGGACCTCAAGCCTCTCTGGTCTCAGTATCCCTATCTCTACCACGGGCCAAGACCAGCCCGTCCTCAGGGCACTCCTAAGGAGTCTGTAAGATGGAGCCCAAGCAATGCGAAGGCCTAACCACAGGGCACACGGATTGACACGGTCTACGGTCACCCACATTCCAACATCTACCTGCGTTCTGTAACATTCTGTTGATCAGGGGCCTACCATAAGTCTACAGTGGACTCTAGCCTAAAGGTTAGGAACAGTTGAACATCTATCCACATTCTGGAATATTCTAGATCATTCTGAGTCTGAGTCCCTCTGTGGCTGGATGTTTCTGGTACTACTGGATGCCTTTGCAGGCGGTGGCAGGATTTGACTCGGCACTCACCTTTGGCGCTAGAGGTGATGGCCTTGATGGCAAGGTCGTAGGAATTGGCAGCCAACACGAAGTCGGCCCGCTGGTAGTGGGCATTGCCACACTCCCGCTTCCGGTTGGCCAGAGCCACACGCTCCTGCCCTGTGAGCATTTCCAGGTCGGGCCCATCCACGGCAGTCTTCAGGGTCACCTCCAGGCACAGGGCCGCGTGTGGGGGGATGTACGGGCTCCTGCTGGGGGATGGGGCAAGAGCAGCACTCAGACCCAGCAGCCACCATGAACGAACCCCAGACACACTGGGTTGGCTAGGGAGCAGCAGGGAAAGGGCAAGGGCTCAAGACTTGGGAGCTGGCCCCACCGTCACCCTCTCCTCAGGAAAACGAAAGGGAAGTAACTTGCCACCCATGAGCTACCTGACTTGGGGAGTGACTTCCCCTCCCTAAGTCTGTTTCTTTTGCTGTAAAATTGGTAGACAAAGGGGTCCCCCATGGGGACCCTGCTGGTAACAGGTTCTCACCTGCCCTGGGGGCCATAGCAGTACTTGGAATCAGCAGTGACCATAGCTGTCTCCCCCACATCCATGAGCGGAACACTGAGATCCAGGGCCTGGGCGTGTGGGGGCAAGAGGGTCAGGCAGGCTCAGATACAGAGTAGCAATGCCACACCCACTGTGACCCCACCACCGCCCCGCCCCCCAGCCGCCACCACCTCCCTTCCATCCCCACAGGCCTCCTCCGCTCCGCTCCGCTCCAAGCCAGCTGCCAGGGCCCTCGTGGCCTCCTACCTGGATGACGTCGCAGTCGCCCAGGGTGAACACCAGCTCGGGCTCTTCCTGCACCCGCGTGCCGTTCTCCAGCGAGGTCTGCAGCTGCACAGTGACCACCTGGCCTTTAGCTGGGCGGCTCGAGCCGGGTGGGCCTGGAACCAGTGTCTTCTTCCGTAACAGCCCGTTCCCTGCCGGGGACCGGGGACGAGCAGGTCAGAGGGGTGCCTGCTCCCCCAGCACCCCTCACCCAGCACCCAGCTGAGCCTCAAAGAGCTGCTCTGCCACTTACTGGGTAGGTGATCCCATGCCCCCGGGACTGTCCCTGGCTGGACACTAAGCATGAAAGGATCAATCTGAGGGGTGACAATAATGGCCTGTCTGACCATTATCTTAAGAAAATTAAGATTTGGGACGCCTGGGTTGCTTAGTCGGTTAAGCGCCTGCCTTCGGCTCAGGTCATGATCCTGGGGTCCTGGGATTGAGTCCCACATTGGGCTCCTTGCTCAGCGGGGAGCCTGCTTCTCCTTCTGCCTATCACTCCCCCTGCTTGTGTGCACACACACCCCCGCTTCTCTGACAGATAAATAAATAAGTCTTAAAAAAAAGAAAAGAAAATTAAGACTCAGCCAGGACAAAGAGCTGAGAAAAGTCATCCTGCTCAGCAGAAACAGGCTGGCAGGGATGTCCAGGAGAGACTCTGGAGCCACCCTCCACTCCCTCTCCTGGTTCCCATCCAGCCCTTCAACATTTGGGCCTCAATTTACCTAGCCATGAAATGGGGTTATCAGGGAGACCCCTGATGACACCCAGTGAGCAGTCTGCTTGCTTAGCTGAGTCCCTGTGACACCAGGTGTGTGTCCCTACCAAAGCACCACATCACTATGTTTCAAAGTTAAACAGCCAGAGGGCCTATAAGCAATAATGTCCCTGATGGGCCCAGAGCCCATGTTTTCCTCCAAGCCCCAAGCAATCACAGGAATGGCCAAATGGCCATGGCCAACAGCTACTGAGCAGCCATGAGGCCCAGCACCCTCACGAATCCACTCAAGGAACCCGCACAAAAAAGACAGCCACTGTCATCCCACAACCACCACTGAGGCAACGAGGGCTTACACGTGTGAGGCCCATCAGACTGATACCTGCAGTCATCCATGTTCCCGGCATTTACCTGGATTCCATAATATTCCACCAATTTGGAATATACCATAACTTTGAATGGACCTTTGACTAAAGGTGAGGGACAGGGAAATAGCTGTTAATATTCTGGAATATTCTAGAATGTTCCACATTTCAGTACTGTCCCCCAACTTGTCCATGCCCCACATCCAGTCTCAGAACCACTCATCTAGTAGCCCCCTAGAAATCCCTGTGTCTCTTAAGTTTCTGGGCATGAATGGTGGATGTGGTGGTTGGATTTTAACCACGCACTGCCTCTTATCACAGTAGACTCTGGGCAAATCACGTACCATCTCGAAGCGTCAGTTTCCTTGGAGAGAAGCCCAAATTCTGACCTCAGAATGCAGCTGGCTCAAACATAAATGGACAGTCAGGTTCGTGCTCAGAGGGGAAGCAGAGGAGCTCTTAATATCAGTAAAGAAGAGCTTCCCAAATTCTAATATAGCCAAGGAGGTTGTCTGTTGGGCAAGCACCTCTATTTCCCTGAGCCTCATTTCCCTCATCTGTAAGATGGGGAGATGGTGGGGCACCTGGGTGGTTCAGTTGGTTAAGCGTCTGCCTTGGGTTTGGGTCATGATCCTGGAGTCCTGGGATCGAGCCCCACATCTGCTTCTCCCTCTGACCCTCTCCCCTCTCATGTGCACACGCTCGCTCGCTCTCTCCCAAATAAATGAATAAAATCTTAAAAAAAAAAAAAAAGAAGATGGAAATTTGGTTAAGAATTACATCATAGGGTTGTTGTGAGGCTAAAATATGATGTGCAGGCCTGGCACAGAACCAGTGCTCAGCAAATATTACCTGGTGTTATTTTTTTTAATATTATATTTATTTATTTGAGAGCGAGCAAGAACAAGAGACACTATGAGCTGGGGGAGGGGCAGACGGAGAGGGAGAAGCAGACTCCTTACAGAGCCTGATGTGGGGACTCGATCCCCGGACCCTGAGATCATGACCTGAGCCGAAGGCAGACGCTTAACCGACTGAGCCACTCAGGTCCCCCAACCTGGTGTTATTTTTAAAAGCAGTGTTTCTATCAGCAGTAGAGATGATAATAGTAACAATTCTGCATTATCAAATCAGAATTATTTGATACTATTGCTTTAATGTCAGCATTTGTGATCCGATTAACAATTCTCACTACCATATTTATTAGCGGACATTAACATTATTTAAAATACCACATATCAGTACCAGTAGCAATGTTGCTCTAGTTTCCAGGGTCACTATCATGGGGTACATGATGGGGCACGCGTGTGGGTTCCCCCGGTTTCTTTCTGGTAGGCCTTCTCTGAGCAGTTGCAATGCTAATTGCATGCTATGAGTCAGACAGAGGATTGAACAAAATGAGATGTTTTCCAGATCCATTTGACCGCTGGACACATTTTCAGGGGACAGGCACTTGTCAGACAAAAGCCAAAAAAGGAAGCAGTCAGGGGTTGGGAGCTGCCAGCACCTGGTGTACTGACTGTGTGGCCCTGGGCAGGTGACTCAGCCTCTCTGAGCTACTCTTAGCAGCTCTGGGAAATAGGGCTAGAACACGACGTGCGTGTGTGCATGTGACAATGAAAGGGGTTCTTAGATATGAAGGATCTCAACCAGTTGCCTGTGGCAGGCGATCACCGTTACATGTTTGACTTCCAAACTACTGCAGAGCAGAGAGGGGGAAATGAGGCTCAGGGGAGAAGAAGGCCTAGGCCAAGGTCATTCCTGAACCTGAGCTGTCCAGGCTGTGTGGGTAAACCCAAGCCACCCCTGCTCCTTACCCAGGATGTCCAGCCACTCATCTGGGGCTGGCGCGGGCTCGGGCTCAGGCTCCATGGCGGCCAGGAACTCTCGGGCCAGGGCCCCAGGCTGCTCGGCCTCCTCCAGTGGAGGCTGCCCCACGTCTTCAAGTGGTGGCAGCCCACTCAGGTCTTCCTCCTCCTCCTCCTCCTCCTCCTCCTCGCCCTCTGCGTCTTCCACCCCATCCAGCACCTCGAAGTCCTCAAGTGGTGGGACCCCAGCAGGCGGTGGGGCAGTGGGCTCAGGCCCCGAGGCAGAGGGCTCAGCACAGGATGCCATGCTGCTGGGGGGACGGGAATTGGCCCTGGTGGGGGGAATGGATGGGGTAAGAATCCCACCCTCACATTCTCCTCTGCATCCATTCACCACACTGCCAATCACCTGCTGTGTGACTTAGGGGCACCAGGCCATAATTTCCTCATCTGTACAGTGGGTAAAGAACAACCCAGACTAGCCCCACACATCAAACCCTAGGCATCAATCAGTCTCAAACAATGTTAACTGTTTTACAGCTGATTATTTCTTAGTTTTTACAAATACCCAAAGAAGTAGGAAACATCCCCCGCACCCATATTTTACAGAAAAGGAAATTGAGGCCCAGAGGGGCAAAGCTACTTGCCCGAGGTCACAGAGCAAGGCAACGGCAGGAACAGAATTTGAACCTGGGGCTTTAAACGCCCAGAGGGGGTGCTAGGATTTTTTTAGGGTGACTGAAGTCTCAAGAAGTCTATTTTTAGAGTCCAAAGGGAATTGAATCTTTACCAGGACTCCTACCTCAAGCTGCCCCTTCTCCTAAGGGTTGCCAGTAGAAATCCCAAGCCTTTTCTTTCCATACCCTGAATCTAATACCACTCCCCCAACTCCAAGGACCCTGGCCCATACCCTTCCCTGGAAGCCCTTTCTCCTCTCCTCAAGCCTCCTGACCACTCTCTCAAAGTAGCCTCCTTTACATCAGTGGTCAAGACCCCCAAAGCATTCTACAGCCTCCTCTTCTGACTATGAACAACTGCCCCCATTCCCCAGGCCCCAAGCTCGGAGGTGGTAAAACCTAGCCTTCAGTCTAACCCACAGCATCTCCTCCCTAACCCTCACCTGCCTGCTCCTTCCGGGCTCCGGCCCCACTTTCTGAGACCCTCCCAGCCCCCACCCCCACAATCCCCTGCGCCCGCACAACTCGCCCTCCCCCCTCCCCCAACCACCGCCCCCAGCCTGGACCAGCTCCCCTCACAGCCGCTCAGTCGACCCGTAAACACCCTGATGTCCCCAGACGCCCCTCTCCCGATCGCATAACACCCTCCACACGGCCCCCCCACCCGGGCCTGGCTCTCCGTCAACCTCCCACCCAGGCCCCCAACGCCTCATGCCTGTTTGACGCCACCACTCTGGGGCCCCCGACCCCCGCACCCCTCGGGGCCCCCGGCCCTGCACTTCTCTGCCAGCACCGCCCCCACCTATTCCCCTCAGTCCCCTTCGGTTCCCACCCCCGGCCGCCCGCGCCGGGCCGCGCCCCCTCTAGCACTTCGACCCTCCGCGCCCCCCGGCTCGCCTCCCCCCAGCGGCCCTTGGCCCCGCCCATCGGCCCCAGCCCCCGTCGTCCCGGCACCCAGACCAGCCCAGGCCCGGGCAGCGCCCCCAGCCGGCGCAACCCTGCCGGCTCCCCGGGACACGTGCCTCCGGCTCCGGGACCCCCGCCTGGGGTCCTGCGCCCCCCTCCCCGCCCCCAGCCGCGGCCGCCGCGCCTCGGGAACCAGGCTCGAGCGCCCGGCCCCGCCCCCACCGCTCCCATTGGCCGCCGCTGCTGCGACTGTAGCATCCATTGGTCCATGCGCACATCCGTCTCATGAGCAAGCACCACCCCCTTCCTGCTTGTTTCCGCGGGGCGTTCTTAAAGGGGCAGAGGCTGCAGCGCCACCTGGAGCGGGGGCGGGAGCGGGGGCGGGAGCGGGGGCGGGGGCGGGGGCGGGGGCCAGGGCAAGCGTCTCCGGGGTCACTTCGCCAATCAGGGACGCGTTGCTTAGCGGGACTCACCATTCCCGTTTGAGTTTCATCTTGCTCATCTGCGAAATGGGAATAAACACTCCCATCCACGCACTCTCACCTTGGGGGGGGGGGGGGCTGTTGAGAGGACAGCCCTAAAAGGTATTGCCTGAAGGAGCTCAGACTTGACAGTGCAGCTCTGGAACTGCTGGACAACCCACCCTTAGGCTCTAATTACAGATGTGGACCCGAGGTCTCGAGGGGGAGCGATCACCCAAGGGCGCACAGAACCCCCGCCCCTCGCGTGGTCTGTCTAATCCCCGAAAGGTTGTCTTTTACACAGAGAGGAAACGCAATTAATGGTTAGGTGAGCGAATGAGCAAGCAGGGCTGCTGGAAGGAGTTTCTTCTCCCTGCACCCTCTGCCAGAGGGTGATAAGATACCCATGGCCTCGGGAGAAAGTGGTAGCTTCGATTAGATGGGTTTTTATGGATCTTGTTTTGAAAAGGAGGGGGGACACTTACTCTTCCCTCGTTCTATTTTATTTCCTTCCCAGGAGTTACCCATTTACAGAATGATCTCCTTCATACTTTTGCTTCCTTCCCTTTATCCCACTCTACTCCACCCTGGAAATAATTTTGCCTGTTTTGTCCCCACTGCATCCTTGATTGATGCCTAGCACCTATGGTATGGGAGTTGAATGAATGAATGAATGAATGAATGAATGAGTCACTGGCTATTGGAGGTAGCTTACACCAGAGGAGGCAACTGGCTTTGGAGGTAACTAACTTGTCAGACTGGTGCTCCTTCCAAGGTCACCTCCTACAGGAAGCTCTCCCAGACCTCCCCGAGGCAAAGCCTGATTGGCTGTCCTCTTAGCATGATGAACCTTCACTTAATAACTGATTTTATGTCTGTGCTATTATTTGACTTAACTCTGCCTTGCCCAGTAGGTTGGAAAACCCCCATAGTTTGGGAAGGGTCTGTTGTCATTGTTTTAGTACTGGGCCTACACAGTGACTGGCGCAAAAGGAGAGGAGGAGGGGGAGATCAGGGAAATCATTGTGGTTGGAAGGCAGGCAGGCTAGCCAGCCAGAGAGGTGCTAGGGTGGTGAAGATATTTGAGAAATTTCCTGGGAAAGAACATCAAATAAACCCTGGGCCAGTGCTGGTTCTGAGGGACTTGGACTACTCCGGTTCCATCTCTGAACCTCAGTATTCTTATCTGCATAGTGGAGTCTCTTACCCATCCAGCCCCACCTCTGTTATAACTGCTGGAAGAACTGTAATAAACAAAAATGATACTAATGAGTAAACAACTAAGTTAAATATAAACTGATAACAGCAACTATTGCAACACTAACAGTAGTGGCTGACACTCAGACTCACAGGTGAAGGCAAACATTCATATGTATTTAATCGTCACATAAGCCTTAGGAGACAAGTGCTCTGATATTTGGAGACCATGTCATTGACTGCATGGTATTGCAATCGTCACAGTTTCCTGGTGAACCAAACTTTTTATTGTTATGTGCTCTTATTTCAATGTTTCTTGCTTTGGAATGGACTTTGTCTCATATTAAGATAACACACTGGTTCTCTTTTGGTTCATTTTTTTTTTCCTTTGGCTCATTTTTTTTCCTTTGGCTCATTTTTTTTTTAAGATTATATTTATTTATCTGTCAGAGAGAGAGAGCGTGCATGCACAAGCAGAGGGAGCAGCAGGCAGAGGGAGAAGCAGGTTCCCCGCTGAGCAAGGAGCCCAATGTGGGACTCCATCCCAAGACCCCCGGGACCACAACCCGAGCCAAAGGCAGATGCCCAACTGACTTGAGCCGCCCAGGTGTCCCTTGGCTCATTTTTTATTTTTATTTTTAAGATTTTATTTATTTGACAGAAATACAGAAGAGACAGGGAACACAAGCGGGGGAGTGGGAGAGGGAGAAGCATGCTCCCTGCCAAGCAGGGAGCCCAATGCAGGACTTGATCCCAGGACCCCAGGATCATGACCTGAGCCAAAGGCAGACCCTTAACAACTGAGCCACCCAGGTGCCCCAGGCTCATTTTTTAAATGCACCATCCTTTTGCAACCTTTACCTTCTACCTTTCTGTATCCTTATGTTGTATGTGTGCCTCTTGTAAGTAGCACAGAATTGGGTTTTGCTTTTTGATCTTGTCTGCCCATCTTTTGTCTTTTAACTGGGGCAGTTGGCCTATTTACATTTAATATAATTATGGACCTATTTGGACTTAAATTTTACTTCCTGTGTTTTTTCTCTGACTCACCTGCTCTGTGTTCCTTTTCTCTCTCTTTTCTTTCCTTCTTTAGGATTGGATGCATGTTTTTTGGTAAGACTATCCTCATCTTACAGATGGGGAAACTGAGGCACAAAGAAAGTAATTGCCTTGTTCAAGGTCACAGGTCAGGTCTCTTCCCCTATTGAGCGTTTATTTCACCTGGGAGCTGGATATTGCACAATGATTCAGGTAAGTATCTAATTGCAGCTGTGATAAGCACTAAATAGGAAATAAAACTAAAAAAGTGGCAGAGAGTGGCTTCCAGTCCCCAGACTCAGGGCTCCCCCAGCAATGTCCCCATCACTGGTCTGAGTGTTCCCATCACTTTCGCCCTCTCCCTTGAACACAAAAAAGAGAAAAATACTTTCTTGTCTCTACTCCACTCTGCACAAAACATTTGGGGCTAACCAAGACCCTTTTAGCCTTGACTTGTAGCCCCCATCCCTTCCAGGACTCTTGTAAATGTTTCCTGGCTTCCAACAGAGCCCGAGGGACCCATTGAAAAGCTTGATTTTTCCAGCCTGGGCCACTTCTGCTGCAGTCTGCAGACAAGAGCCATGGTTCCCAGCATCCCCCACCCAGGCTCTTCCCTTAGCACTGGCTGCTGCCTGACTCACAGAGCTCCACAATTCTTTTTTAAGATTTTATTTATTTATTTGACGGAGAGAGACACAGCAAGAGAGGGAACACAAGCAGGGGGAGTGGGAGAGGGGGAAGCAGGCTTCCTGATGAGCAGGGAGCCCGATGCGGGGCTTGATCCCAGGACCCTGGGATCATGACCTGAGCTGAAGGCAGACACTTAACAACTGAGCCACCCAGGCGCCCTGAGCTCCACAATTCTTACAGAAATCAAATGCACGCTGTGTGCTTTCCCACCATCCTGCCTTTGCTCCTGTGATTCTCTCAGCCCTGAATGATTGTCAGCACCGAGAAAACTCCTAATCCTATCTCAAAACCCCATCCAGATGTACCTGCTTCCTTGCCCCCAAATGAGTCCTCATACCCCACTCCTCAGTTTCCTCCAGGCTTGCATCTCTCCTCTCTATAGCCCTGTGTTGTTCTCTTTGGTACTGGGATCGTCCGTGTCAGACCCTGTCTCCTTCATCCTCCAGGGCTAGGCAGGGACTAAGTACTCTCTGGATCCCCAGAATATGAGCCACATCCAGAGGAAGTGCCTAGACGGTTTACTGAGCAATTTTTAAAACTTTTGAACTAAATATATAAGAATCCTGGTACTCATTAATTTTTCAATGAATGAAGGCAACAGAATCTGGGAGTAATAATACTTAACCCTCAGTTTATGGAGGGCTTATAGTGGGCCAAGCCTTACTGTAAGGAATTAATCTTTTTACATGATTTTATAAGGTTAAGCCATTTGCCTAAGTCCACTCAGCTAGGATGTGACAGAGCTGGAATTACAACTCAGATATGCCCAATTTCAGGACTTTTTTTTTTTTTAATTATCTGAGCAGGGTTTTTTTTTTGTTTTTTTTTTTAGATTTTATTTATTTATTTGACAGAGAGAGACACACAGCAAGAGAGGGAACACAAGCAGGGGGAGTGGGAGAAGAAGAAGCAGACTTCCAGCAGAGCAGGGAGCCTGATGTGGGGCTCGATCCCAGGACCCTGGGATCATGACCTGAGCCGAAGGCAGATACTTAACGACTGAGCCACCCAGGAGCCCCAATTTCAGGGCTCTTTTCTTTTTTAAAATATTTTTTAAAGATTTTATTTATTTGAGAGAGAGTGAGAGAGAGAGACAGCATGAGAGGGGAGAAGGTCAGAGGGAGAAGCAGACTCCCCATGGAGCTGGGAGCCCGATGCGGGACTCGATCTCGGGACTCCAGGATCATGACCTGAGCCGAAGGCAGTCGCCCAACCAACTGAGCCACCCACGCACCCAATTTCAGGGCTCTTAAAGAGTCTTCCATGTACCCAAGGGCATGTGTGTATCTTCCAAGCTCTCGACAACATTAAGAGGCAGATGCTGTGATCACTCATAGTTAATAAACTGAGACCTAGAAAAATTAGACGCATACTGTATAACATACACATCATAAGACCTCAATAACTCAATGATAATTAATTGCTAACATTTATTGAGCAAGTACTATTTGCCCTGTTGCGTTCATGCATTTAACTTGAATTATCTCACTTCAAGTGCATCTTTGTACCATTATGAACTCATGGTTTTCAGTATATATAAAAGAAATCAGATATAGAAGTAAATATAAATGTGTATGCATTGGTTAGTATACATATGTGTATTTTCTTTTTCTTTTTTAAGATTTTATTTATTTATTTGACAGAGAGAGAGCGAGAAACAGAATACAAGCAGGCTTCCTGCCAAGCAGGAAGCCCAATGCAGGGCTCGATCATGACCTGAGCTGAAGGCAGATGCTTAACAACTGAGCCACCCTGGCGCCCCACATATGTGTATTTTTGAACTCTTATTGCTGAGAGGATCTCTGAGCAATGATACCCCAGTAGCAGTGAGCACACCAACCACCCAGACCTTAGTTTCTCAATATCATTCTTCAAGAAAAGGAACCAGGCTCCTTGGAGAAATGGCTGCTTCCAGGGATATTCCAAACCAAGCATGGAAAGCTTGTAGTGCTAAAACTAAGGAAGTTCTCAGAGAAAGATGGATATATATATTTTTTTTTTAATTTTTTTTTTTTTAAGATTTCACCTATTTATTTGACAGAGAGAGAGAGAGAGAGAGATCATAAGTAGGCAGAGAGGCAGGCAGAGAAGAGGGGGAAGCAGGTTCCCTGCCGAGCAGAGAGCCCAATGCGAGGCTCGATCCCAGGACACCGAGATCATGACCTGAGCCGAAGGCAGAGGCTTTAACCCACTGAGCCACCGGGCGCCCCGGAGATATATCTTTTAAAATATTTTTTATTTGTGGGGGGACAGGCAGAGGGAAAGAGAGAGAGGGAATCTCAAGCAGACTGCCCACTGAGCACAGAGCTTGATCCCACGACCTCGAAATCACAACCTGAGCTGAAATCAAGAGTCAGACACTTAACTGACTGAGCCACCCAGGAGCCCCAAAGATGGAGACATATTAAAAGAACATAGAAACTAACCTAAAGGGGCAGCAAAGTAAGTAATGAATTAATTGTAGGGGCGCTGGCTGGCTCAGTCTGTAGAGCATGTGACTCTTGATCTCAGGTCGTGAGTTCAAGTCCCATGTCGGGCATGAAGCCTACGTTAAAAAAAAAAGAAGAAAAAAATTGTAACCCACAAAATAAAATAAATACTCATGAGTTCATAGTGATATAAATACTTGAATAAATGTATAACTAGAGAAAAATGGACAGCTCTTGTTTGCAATAGAATTCCAATTAATAACTAATTAATAAATAGAAAATCACCATAGTAATTTTTGCTGGCAAGAGCCATGGATGGATGCTAAAACTAGTGGGTGAAAATATGTTTAAAAAAAAAAAAGCAGGGCGCCTGGGTGGCTCAGTCAGTTAAGGGTCGGCCTTTGGCTCTGGTCATGATCCCAGGGTCCTGGGATGGAGCCCCACATGGGACTCCCCGCGTAGCTGAGAGCCTGCTTCTCCTTCTCCCTTTGCCATCTCCCCTCCACCCCCACCCCCACTTGCACTCGCTGGCTCTATCGCTCTCAAATAAATAAATAAAATCTTTAAAAAATAATTTAAAAAAAAGCTTGGGTATTTGCATTGTCTCTTAAGGTATCTCCCCATAAGATACCTATTGCAAAGGGGAAAAGGGTAACTTAACAGTTGAGAAACCCACAGGCAGTGCCTTAAGCAAGTAACCAAAGTCAACATTACCAATAATGAGGCACATCAATATCCTGTGACTCTAGATATGACCTATTGAGAAGGAAACAACATCACTTCTGTGAGATTCCTGCCAAAAGTGAGAAACTTCAGTCTAATCATGAGGAAACACTGGACAAACCCATATTGATGAGTAGTCTACAAAATCAGCACTCTTCCCAAGTATTAACGTCATGCAAGATTAGGAAAGACTGAGGAAATGTCACCGAGTGGAGACTAAGGAGACATGACTAAACGTAGCATGGGATCCTTCCTGGTTGGGATCCTGGACCAGAGAAAAGTCACCAAAAGCAGAGCAGGAATTTTTTAACGGGATGAATCTGATTCCCAACCTAGAAAACAGGATGTCTGGCTCTGGGTCAACCACGGGCCACTTCAGCACTGAATGACCTTGAGGGAGTAGCTGCCGCTTCCAGACCTCAGTCTTACCATCTACTAAGTAGACTGTCTTTTAGAGTCCCGCACCCTCTTCCGGGCTGTCAGGCATCTCGGGCCTTGGAAACCACGCAGGCGCAAGAGGGACTGCTTGATTGGCTATTCGTTGTGACGCACTCACGAACAGTAGCAGCACCTAAGCCCCACCCCTTCCTGCCGCGCCTCCTAGCACGCCTATCGGCCCGATGCACGACGCCTACACGCGCGATCGCACGCATGGTGCGTGGTGACGTCGTCGCGGCGGGGGCACCATCCCGGAAGCGCGAGCAAGGCCGCCAGATGTGCAGGTGCTGCTGCCACCGACGCCGGGGCCGAGTTCGGGGTGGGGCTGGGGCGCCGGGGCCGCTGGGTAGCCGGGCCGGGTCGGGCGCGGCCCCCGGGCTGTCGCGGGGTGGGACGCGCCGTTGGCCACATCTGGGCACTCTTCCTGCGTACGGGCCTCAGTTTCCCCGACCGCGCAGTGTATTCGCCGGTGGCCCCAAGGGCCGGTTCCAGATCTGGGGTGCAGGAGCTGGGGCCGCCTGTGTTCAGGCTGTGCAGTGTCACTCGGAACCGGGCATTGCCCTCTTTGGGCCTCAGTTTCCCCGCTTTGCAGGGGCGGGGCGTGAGGGGGTATGCGAGTCGCACCTCACTCGCGGGTTTTGCTGAGCTTGGGCGCCAAATTAAATTCTGTGTAAATAACTGGGTGGAATCATGGCGCCTCCGCCTTGCCGTGTGACCTTGGGTAACTGAGCCCACCCCGTGAGCCTTCTTTGGCCTTGGAGATGATAGTGTTTGCCTCATAGGGATGATTGGGGATTAAATGAAGTGCTGTACAAGTGTTTGCTCCTGTTCTTGGAAGTACCAGGGAGCCCCTTGCTAAAATGCTGGTTCCCGGGCCCCGCCCTAGGACTTCATACTCTGCTTGGAGAAACAGCCTGCTCCGAGCCCAGCTCCTTATCACTATAGGTTTCACTCCCCACAGACAGCGCTGTGAGATTCTGATTCTTTGTTATTTTCATTTTCTGGATGAGAAAACTGATTCAGGGAGGTGAGGGGACTCTCCCAAGGTCACACAGCCTCCCTCTCTGCGTATTTCCCTCATAAATACATTTGGAGCAGTGACCAGAGCCCTTGCTGGGTCATTTCCACCTTGTATGGGGGCCGGACTAGCTGTTAGGGAAGTCTTCCTGAGAAAGGCAGCTGGGTGGAGAGTGTGCCTTGAGTCCTTCAGCCCTCACATCTGGGAGCCAGAAACAGGAAAGAGTCCTACTTTGAAGCAGAACCCTTTTCCACAGGTCCAAATCTTGCACCTGCCAAGCACTAGCTGTGGGGCTTCCTGCCATGGGACTCTGCCCTTGAGCCCGGGTGTCCTATTTATACATGATCACGCTTCTTTGGAAATGTGGATACTGTGGGTGTTGGTACCTGGCACATAATAAGAGTTCAATAAACATAGTGGCTATTGGGTGGGGGGAACTTCACCAGGTGTGGCAATTTATTTTCAGAAGGCACCTAGGGGCTGCAAATAAATAACTCCCTCCTCTTTGCAGGGAGAAAAGTACTAGCTGCTAACATTTTTAAATTAGGCGATTTCACACACACACACCCATTCATGTTTCCGGGTGTTTTTTTTCCTGGAAAAATTCAGAAGTCTGGCAGAAGTCAGTTGCTGTAAGAAGTGGCTGTCCTGGCATAGGTGGGCACTGAACATCTGTTCAGATTCCCACCTTTGCGGATCCTGTAGACTGTGGGCATTTTGAATTGTGACTCAAGTTTACTGGGTTTGTGGCAATGGTCCAGTTCCTCAGTTTCTGAGTCTGTTTCCTAATACATAATTAAGGATAGTGTATGAATCTTAGTGGTTTGGTAGTATACAGTAAGTGCTCAATAAAGAGGAGGGTGGATCGAGTGGGCTCTGAAAGCCCTTCCTGGTCCTGCATGTGAATCTCAACCAATTGCAACTGGGCCTTTCTATCGGCAGTTAAATATGTGGATCCCAGAGCCAAGCTATGTCAAGATTCCTGGTTTTGCCTGATACCACCCCCTGGAGGGTGAGTGCTGATCCTGTGGCCCCCTCCTGCCCAGGCATGGTCCAGGAGGCCCCCACCCTCCATGATGGTTATCTATCTGCCTAGCCACAGAGCCATCTAGGTTGCTGCGGCCTACAGCCTGACTGAAATTCTTGGCTTTATTATTTTTTTTTAAAAGATTTTATTTATTTGACAGAGAGAGAGAGAGATCACAAGTAGGCAAAAAGACAGGCAGAGAGAGAGGGGGAAGCAGGCTCCCCGCCGAGCAGAGAGCCCGAAGTGGGGCTTGATCCTAGGACCCTGAGATCATGACCTGAGCCGAAGGCAGAGGCTTTAACCCACTGAGCCACCCAGGCGCCCCAATTCTTGGCTTTAATTTGCTAATAAAAATCCGCTGTCAGAGTTGAGTCTGAAAGCTGCCAAGCTAAGTTCTGGTGATCCCTGTGAGCCAGGTTCTGGGCTGGGCCCTGGAGGCAGACATGCTTCTGTTCTCTTGGAGCTGACATTGTTTTGGGAGCCACAGGCGAAAGGGTCAACTGATGGGGTGCCTGGGTTGCTCAGTCAGTTAAGGTTCAGCTCTTGGTTTCAGTTCAGGTCATGATCTCAGGGTCGTGGGATTGAGCCCAGAGTCAGGCTCTGCACTCAGCAAGGAGTCTACTGGAGATTCTCTCGTCTCCCTCTCTCCGCGCCCCTGCCCATCGCTTGTGTGTGTGCACGCACGCTTTCTAAGATAAATACGTGTTTTAAAAAAAGAGTCAACTGATAACTAAGATAATTTCAGGACAAGATGAGCTAATGAAGCAGTGAAACGAAGTGCTAAAAGTGACTGGAGTTGGGGTACTCATCGAAGACTCTTGGGAGAGAAGATATTGGAGGTGGTGATGATTTGAGGGGCAGTTGTGCATATGAGGACAGCAGGTGCAAAAGCCCTGGGATGGGACGAACAAAGTCGGGGATGTGGGAGGAGGCTGGTAGATCTGTGTAGGTGGAATGTGGCCATGGCCTTGGGCCCATGGAGACTGGGGGCCATAGAGGTGGGTGGGTGATGGGATTCTGATGTTATGGGGTGCAGTTTACATATATGTCCTCCCAACACCCCTGAATTTTCAGGACGACAAAGCTGAGGCTCAGGTGATATGACCCAGCACTTATGGTCATGGGGCCCATTGTGCCCAGCCCCTCCTTTCTGCCCCACCTACCCCACTGCCTGGTGTAGAGTGAAGACTCTCTTCCTGCCTGTTTTAGGCAGCGGAGGAGGAGGAAGAGATGGACCCCCCGGACTCGGCCTCGAGGGTCTTCTGCAGCCGCATCCTGAGCATGGTGAACACAGACGACGTCAACGCCATCATCCTGGCTCAGAAGAACATGTGAGTGGTGGCCAAGGGCTGTGGGCCCCGGGCGTGGGAAGGAATCCACCCGCTGGCCAGCATTCTTGCCCTGCCTGCCCTAACCCTGGGCCCACAGTGGTGATAAAATAAAGGAAATGAGCAAATCTGCTGGCTGGCTCCAAAGTAAATTCCTTCCTGGCCTGGAGGCGAGGCCTTGGCACAGGAAGCAGGGCTTTGGGATGGTTTCACAGCTGTGGATGGCTTGGCAGGGGCCGTAGCAGCTCCTATCCCAGGGCCTGGGGGTGGGGAGTTGGGATAGGAAGGGGCTGCAGGAGGGGATTTAAGGAAGCCAGTGACCTGGTCCCCGTCAGGAGCCTGGTCTCTCAGAGCCTAGGCTGTCTCGGCAGAGTACCCATGGTCTTTTGGTGGGGCTGTCAAAAGCCTTTGCCCTCCTTGGGGCTTGGCACTGTGACCACCACAGCCTCACCCTAATTCCAACCTGCTCTGTGGGGAAGAAAGTCTTACACAATCTTGGGGTAGAAGCACAGCCTCCTGTGGCTTTATTTTTGTGTATTTAAGACAAAGCTCTTCCTACCATTTATGACACAGCACAGACCTGATACCCTTCCATTTCTCTCCTCCGGCGACAGGGGTGCTGAGTTTATCTGGGTCAGATTTGGGCCTGGCCTGGTGAACTCCCACAGTGAGGGAAGACAAAACCAGACACAGAGCTTCCTGGCCCCATGGTGTCGGGGCTGGGCCAGAGGAATAACTTAGAGAGTCAAGGGAGTCGTAGTCAGAGTCTGCTTGCGGGAGGGGGTAAAGGCTACGTGGGTAGAGTTTTGAAGGTTGAATAGGAGTTTGCTAGATGGCTCAAACAGTAGGTAGAGTTCTGCAGGGCAAGGGAACAACACATGCGGAGGTCAGGGAACAGGAGGGGGCTTAGCATAATTAGTTTGTAGGGCATGGTTTGTAGGGCTGGTGCCTTCTCTCTGCTGCCAGGCTGGACCGCTTTGAGAAGACCAACGAAATGCTGCTGAATTTTAACAACCTGTCAAGCGCCCGCCTGCAGCAGATGAGCGAGCGCTTCCTGCATCACACAAGGACCCTGGTGGAGATGAAGCGGGATCTGGACAGCATATTCCGCAGAATCAGGTGGGTCCTCAGCCCCTCTAGCCCTCTGCCTCCCCCTGTGAGCCTCAGGTTCCTCCCCTCTTCAGTGAGGACCATCCACTCCACATAACATAGCAATGGGGAGATTCAGCTCATTTGTTTCATGAGGCTTCAGCGCTCACTTAGCATCTGAGAAGATCTGAGCTTTGCGAAAGGAAATCTTGAAGTTTCTGAATTTAAGTTTTATTTGTCTTTCAAAAAACGCAAGTAGCACCAGATGCGTAATGCAAAAGGCAGGCAAGTGCAACCAGGGAAAGGCAAGCCTCTGGTCCTCCAGTCCCCAACCCAGGTCTTCTCTCAAGAGGCGTAGGAGATTGCCAGGTTTTGTGGGTCCCCTTCTGAGCTGTTTTCTGTGAGGACAGAGAAGATGATGCTCAGGTCCCCAGGCACGCAGAACGCTCCCGGTAGCACCCAGAGCCTGATGACTGCCACTGCCACCGACCATGGCCACGTGCCCGGGCCTGGGGGCAGCCGCACCCACTGGCAGACTCGGGAGCAGAACTCAGGAGACAGGCCAATTAAATTCCTTTATAAAAGCACATGTTTTCTGGGGCGTCTCATCAAGCTGGTTGCCCAGGCGTGGTGTTTGGGGGTGAGCAGGAACCCCAGGCGTTGGCACCCTTTGTGCATATCCGTGTCGCCCAGGAAGAAGAGAGTTGTTTCTGCCCTTTCGGAGGGGGCACCCAGCGGTGGTGGTACTTCTGGGGGGGACTGGTTGGCCACAGCCAAGGATGAGATTCCACCCCAAAGACCCCTTTATCATTCTTTGTAAACATGACTTCATCACTTTGGGGGGAAAAAGAAGAGCTGGTTAACAATGAAGCAGGCCTTTCTCCGTGAACGTAGGTTTAACGTGTGCAAGCACTCAGCGTGTGGGGTGTGGATCGCCACTCCTGGCCCCCACACAGACACTCTCATCCTGCTGATGGGGGACAGGCTGGGATAAGTCGCCCAGAGGAGTGACTGCCAAGGAGGGGGTGAGGAAGCTTCCTGGAAGGTTATCTGGGCAGAGGAGGGTTAGACATAAGAAGAGCACGGCAGGTAGAGGGCCCAGCCAGACCCAGCACCGAGGACCCGCACGAGCTCTGTGACAGCTGAGTGGCTGCCATCTGTCCTACGGGTGAGAGGTCTGCAGGGCTGAGCATGTGGGCCTCCCTCCAGCCCAGGAGCAGAGTGTGACAACCAGTATGTGTGTGTGTGTGGGGGGGGGGGGGGGCAGTTCCCATCCCCCACCCACCTAGAGCTGGCAGCAAGGGTTCCTGGCGTGCACCAGGCCCAGCCTTTCTGCTTGGCAGGTTCAGCCCTGTATGCCTTTCCTTCCCCTGCAGGACGCTGAAAGGGAAGTTGGCCAGGCAGCACCCAGAGGCCTTCAGCCGTAAGTGTCACCCGGGTGCCCCACACCTGGCCTCTGCACCCGGGGATGCCAGTGCCCTCATCCCAGGGCTGGCTTCTAGAAGGTCACCTCAGGGGGTGACACAGAGCCCAGGCCCTGGTGGCCAGTAGATCCAGAGAGACCTGGAGCAGGGGGCAGGGGTGGGGGTGCTTGGCTGGTCTTGGCAACCTGTAAAGCAGGTGGCGGGACCAGGATCCCCTCTCTGGGGGGAGGCTACTTGGGGGGATGTGGATAAGAACGATGACAGTCCTTGCCCATGTGGATGTAACATAGCCCTATGAGCCAGGCTCTTACCTGTAATCCCCCATGAAGTGGGGGCTGCGAGTAGCCCATTTCATATAGGGGGAAACTGTAGCCCAAAGGAGCAGTGACTTCTCAGAGGAAGTGCAGCATCCCCCATGCTGAGCCTCAGTTTGTCGCCTCTGCCAAATAGGCCAACATCTCCCCACCCCAAGGCTGCTAACAACCATGGGCACAAAGGCAATGCTGTCAGGGCATCTGGCCGGCTCAGTCAGTAGAGCATGCAACTCTTGGTCTTGGGGTTGTGAATTCAAGCCCCACGTTGAGTGTAGAGCTTACTTTAAGAAAAAAAAAAAAAAAAAAAAAAAGGCAATGCTGTCATCAGGCCTGGTTTATAGAGCAGAATGCTGAGGCAACAGTGGTGAGAGGCCTGGCCCCGGCAACACAGTCAAGAGGGCAGAGCCAGGCTCGGGCTCACCCCACGGGCCCATGTTGGCCTGACCCCAGAAAAGCCAAGTCCTGGCCGCACCTGCCTGGGCCTCAGTTTCCTCCTCTGTAAAATGGGCCACATTATCCCCCATGGCATGGCAGGGGAGCTGTCAGGGGTCATAGGCCCACGTAATCCCTCATCACAGTGCCCACCACAGTGACTGAGCCAACTCCCGGCCTCCATCCCCCAGACATCCCAGAGGGATCCCTCCTGGAGGATGAGGACGAAGACCCCATCCCACCTAGCACCACGACCACCATCGCCACCTCGGAACAGAGCACGGGCTCCTGTGACACCAGCCCTGACACCGTCTCACCCTCCCTCAGCCCCGGCTTTGAGGACCTCTCCCATGTCCGGTCCAGCTCCCCTGCCATCAATGGCCGAAGCCAGACGGATGATGAGGAGACACCGGGCGAGTAACACTCCTCCCTGGTGCCCCAGGGGGTCTCAGGGCAGTGGCAGCACTCCCCAGGTGTCTGCGGTGGCAGCAGGTGACCCTGCCTGGAGATCAGCTTCGCCACCCTGTTCTGTCACCCAGGGCTCCCTGGGGGACCTGGCTCCCTCCGGGGGTGTGGAATTCCTAGGGGGTCTGTCCTTCCTGCTTCCTCATTGAGAACATCTGTCTTCTGCAGACCCCTCTGCCAGGCCAGCTGGAGTTGGGCTGGGTGTAAGGGAGCTTTTCCAGAGCCAAGCTTGAGGTCTGCTTTAAACAACATTTAAAGGCTCCCAGAGACCAGAGCCAGATAGCCCCTGCCCCAGTGCCCC
>CM052898.1:10545491-10564648 GCA_028534135.1 Potos flavus
GGGGTGTGGAATTCCTAGGGGGTCTGTCCTTCCTGCTTCCTCATTGAGAACATCTGTCTTCTGCAGACCCCTCTGCCAGGCCAGCTGGAGTTGGGCTGGGTGTAAGGGAGCTTTTCCAGAGCCAAGCTTGAGGTCTGCTTTAAACAACATTTAAAGGCTCCCAGAGACCAGAGCCAGATAGCCCCTGCCCCAGTGCCCCGCTTGAGACCTCCTCAAAGTGGACCAGCACTGTCTTGTCTGAGTTCACCCCTGCCCATCCCTGCACCTACTAATTCTGGTCTCCCTGTCCCTTTTTCCAACAAAAGCATTGAATACTGTCTCCAATAGGTATCTCAAGGAGGTTTCTGAGACAATTGTAGAAGGCTCAAGATGGAGGCTGGCCATTTAGCCGCAAGCCTGATAAGGCCTATGTTTCTCTGACCAGAGGTGTGAACCTTGAAGGCCCAGCAGGCCTCTTGCAGGGCCTCCGTGGAGCAAGCTGAGCCACCTTGGAAAACAGTTAAACGGAATATTTTTGTACCCGATGTTTACAGATGCTATTGGGAAGTTATCAATAAAAAGACTCTGTTACTAAAAAGGGAAGGGTGTACTTAGCAGTGGCTTCCTTCCATCCTTGGGCCCAGCAGGCCATACATAAGGGGAACAAGTGCAGGATGTGAGAGGAGGGGTATGGACGGCCAGGCACCACTGAGCTAGAAAGAGATGTGGCTGCTCTTGGTGGGAGTCTCCAGTGGTAGCAACCGTCATAACCCAAGTTCCTATCACCATCTATGTACTCACACATGCTGTTCCCACTGCTCACAACACTGTTCCATTACCTCTATGAAAAACTTCATCTCCAGATCTGCCTCAGGATGGACTCCCCAGGGAGCGAGGCTGGGTCCATTCCTCCGTAGACACTGTGTAGAGTTCCCTCATCTTTTAAGCACTTAGAAATTGTTATTAAAGGCATCTTCCTAGACCCAAGAGTGTGTGCTTTTGCCTGTCAATAGGGGGCGCTGGTAAGCGCTCAAGGAAATAAAGAGCTACACTGCCAAACCCATAGCTAACTTCTCAGTCTCACCCTTACCGCTTCCGGCGCTTTTTAGCTATCCATAAGACTCCTTAGTCCTTAACAAAAGCTCTCCTTGCCCCAAAATACCCTGGGTCGCTCCCCATTTTCCCGAGTGAATGCACCAGCTCCACCTGCCCTCAGTGCCCTGGTAGGCGCCGCCTTGAAATTTCATCCATGCACAGAGTCCAGAAAGTTTTCAAATAACGGACTGCTGGTGTTAGGTGGCTCCCAAGGGTCTCGCACGTCCTACCCCTGCGCCTCCTTCTACCTTACCTGTCCTGACCCCGAAGTCCGAGACCCGCTGACTCCCTGCTTCATTTCTTTGCTTTAGCACAAATGGTCTCTAGTCAGCAAGCATTCCCCGAGAGGCCGCTACGTGCCCTCAGATTTTGGCCAACCCACAGACTACAGTGGAAACACCTGGAAAGGTGAAGCCTTCCCCTCATGTGACCTGGAGGACGAGGCCTGAGCCCGGAAGCAGGTTGGCGACACTCGCCCACAGCCTCCGCGGCTTCGTTCGCCAGCACCCAACATGGCGGCAGGGCGGAGCCGGGGGTGGGGTAAAACGCGCGGCGCGGATTGTGACGCAAGCGCGCAGCGTGCTCGGTGCGCAGGCGCTCTCGGCGGCAACTCGGCGGTTTCCGGTTCCGCCGCCCTCTTTCTCTTCAACGAGGTGGCGGAGCGGTTTGGTGGCGGCGGCCTTGCGGATTCGCGCCAGGTCGGGGTCGGGCGGGAGGCTGTGGGAAGCCACGGGCGTCCGGGTAGCGGAGGAGGCGGCCTGGAACCCGTCCGCGCGGGCCAGGTTCCTCAGGGCGGCCCGGTCGGCTGAGTTGGGCGCGTGGGGCCGGGGTTCCGAGCCCGGACCGGGTCCCAGAATGCGAACCGGCCTTTGGGAGAGGGTCCTGTGTGCCCCGCCAGTCCAGCTATCCCACAAGGCATGGGGGGCGTGGATGGTCTTCCTGGGCAAACTCCTTAATGGAGGAGGGGTATGAAGCGTGTAGCTTTTTTCCGTGCTATGTAGTGCGCTAGTCTTAGAATTATTAAGCCCTCTCCCCCCTACAAGGTTATTTTCTATCTGCCTTCTTTAATACACCGTAAGGAGAGGGTGGTAGCGTCCACCTTCTAGGCTTTTTTTGGGGAGGGGTAGGGGGACGATGGAATTATGTGTAAACAACTACCTGGCACGTGGTTGGCAGATGCTGTTGATGGGTTGGAGCAGACGCAGGAAGCGTGGTCTGGCGAGTTTGAGTATAAACTGGGAAGGAAGCCAGCGTGTTGGGTGTCTGAGCTTGGAGAGAAGTGCAAGGGAGGAAAGTGTGTTTCAGAGGTGGCTATTAAAATGGGATTCCCACTCAGGTTGCTGGAAGGGTTGCTTGTGGAGCAAATGCGACTTATAGAGTGGTAGGAGAGGGAGGATGGGATCTCCAGACCACACTCGAAGAAAAAGTGTCTGGCAAAATAGTGCCCCAGCCGTTACTTCTCATTCCATCACCAAAGTTGAAAGAATCTAATTTGCTGGGTCCAACGAGCATAACCACAGTCCTTGTTCCCATGAAGCACACTTTGCCACAGGGGCCCCGGGGTGAGGTGGAGGAAGAATGATCTTTGATTATAGGACAAGTTTGGGCTGCAGGCTTAGAGAGGTGGTGGAAGGAAACAGCCACTGGAGTGGACCTGTCGTTGTGGTTGATACTGGCACAGGGTTGGCGGGGCCAAGGCTTGCCAGCTCCTGAGCTCAAGCTGCTGAGACCTGCAGTTCTTACCCTTCCATTTCTACTCCCTACCCTCCACCAGACGCAGAGATGCAGATCTTTGTGAAGACCCTGACGGGCAAGACCATCACCCTCGAGGTCGAGCCCAGTGACACCATTGAGAATGTCAAAGCCAAAATCCAAGACAAGGAGGGTGAGTTGGGCTGAGTCCACAGGAGTCCCCAGCCTGGAGGAGCCACTGCCCTGTGCGAGATGGGTTCTGTAGGCCTCAGCCTTGACCAGGACTTCTCCCGTGTCATCTTGGGAAGGCAGCTTGTTCTCTTTACCTTAGTTTCCCTTTTGACAGATTGAGGGTAATGCCAGAGCATCCCTGTGGAGAGAGGAGAAGCTGCCAATAATATGCTTGCCAGGGCCTCAGTAACTGAGCTTTCTTCTCTCCAGGCATCCCCCCTGACCAGCAGCGTCTGATTTTTGCGGGCAAACAGCTGGAAGATGGCCGCACTCTGTCAGATTACAATATCCAGAAAGGTACTGGGGGTAGGGTGGCTGGACAGGGCCCCATGAGGTCTAGGATCAAGGCGGGAGGAGGGGAGGTGACTGTCTAAAGGTGAGGATCAGATGGGGCTGATGAATTTTACTTTTATGAAATAATGTTTTCATTGGAGGGAAGCATCTTAACAATCTCCACTTAGGTTTCCAAGTGGCAATGGTTTCTCATGTTCTTGCTTACTTTTTTTTTTTTTAAGACTGTTTTGTTTAAAAATGTGATAAAACAGGCTATCTGGCCGGCTCAGTCAGTAAAGCATGGGATTCTTGATCTCAGGGTTGTGAGTTCATGCTCCATGTTGGGTATAGACATTACTTAAAAATAAAATCTTAGGGATGCCTAGGTGGCTCAGTCGGTTAAGCATCTGCCTTCAGCTTAGGTCATGATTCCAGGGTCCAGGGATTGAGGTCCGCATCAGGCTCCTTGCTCAGCGAGGAGCCTGCTTCTCCCTCTGCCTGCCCTGTTTTTTTGTTTGGTTGGTTGGTTTTGGGTGGGGGGTGTTTTGTTCTTTTTTCAAGAGTTTATTTTGGGGCACTTGAGTGGCTCAGTAGGTTAAGCAACCGACTCTTGATTTCAGCTGGGGTCATGAGCTCAGGGTCCTAGGATCTAGCCCCAAATCAGGTTCAGCGGGGAATCTGCTTGAGGTTCTCTCTCCCCCTTCCTCTGCCCTTCCCCTGCTCTTGCTCTCTCTCTAAAATAAATATTTTTTTTTAAAGAAAGATTTTAGGGACTCTTGGGTGGCTCAGTTGGTTAAGCATCTACCTTCAGCTCAGGTCATGATCTTAGGGTTGGGATCGAGTCCCGCGTCGGGCTCCTTGCTTGGCGGGAAGTCTGCTTGTGCTCGTGTGCTCGCGCTCTCTCCCCCTCTAATAAAATCTTTTTAAAAAATAAGTAAATAAAAATTAAAAATTTTTATTTTTATCAGGAGTCACACGCTCTACTGACTAAGCCAGCCAGGCACCGCCTTGATGTCCCTTTTTGTAGCAACCAGATTTAATTATTTTGCTCAGCCAAGTGAAAGATCATCTTTGCACCACTTAGAAATGATAGCCTTGTCTGTCAGGAAACCCCGATGCACACTGGAGTTGGCATATCTTAGCCTCAGGCTCCCCAAGGGCTGGTGGGAAGCGAAATGGAGGTTCTGTGGGGTGCTCTGAGCCAGTGTGTCCCATCTGTGTGTAGACCACCCCATCACATTTGAGGAGCTCTGCTCTGGGGGACCCTACTCTGTACCTGAGGTGCTGGGGCCAGGCTCAGTCACTGTCTCTTTTGAACCCGCCCGTAGAGTCCACCCTGCACTTGGTGCTTCGCCTTCGGGGTGGCATCATCGAGCCTTCCCTCCGCCAGCTGGCCCAGAAATACAACTGCGACAAGATGATCTGCCGCAAGTGTGTACCCTCCGGGGCGGGGGAGGGGCAGCCCTGGTGGGGAGGCCGTGGGGTTGGGGTGTGCCCTCACCAGTCTCTCTCTCTGTGCAGGTGTTATGCTCGCCTGCACCCCCGCGCCGTCAACTGCCGCAAGAAGAAGTGCGGCCACACCAACAACCTGCGCCCCAAAAAGAAGGTCAAATAAGGCCCCTCCACCGGCTCTTCCTTTGCCCGCAGGGCGGCCTCCTGCTCGAGCCCCAAGGTCCTGGGGCCTCAATAAAGTTTCCCTTTCATTGACTGGAGCAGTAACTGGTGTCTGCGTGGCTGGTCTGTCCAACAAGTATCTGGCTGAGTCTTGGACCTCTCCCTTAGGGACTCCCTGTCATTTGATTATGCATAGCCCTTGAGTGTCCTGTGGCCTTTGGGTTTTGGTTGTCTCATCTGTAAAATTCGCTGTAGTCTCAGCCCTCTGCCACGTGGCCTGGTGAACCTGCACATCTGGGTTTGGTCATCTATAAATGCGAATAACGCCCAGCCTGGGCTCTTGCGGGACTGCAGGTCAGCCGTGTCACTGGCTGGGCCCTCCTCAGGCACTTTGATGACTTTCATGCCTGTGCCCTGGAGGTGTCGCGGTGTGGGTAGGTAGATGACACCCCACCTAGTGTAAAACCTCTCTTCTCTGAACATGAGAAGCACCTGGGCCCTACCTGACGCCTATGACGTCAGTCTTGGGGCGGGCCTTAGTGTTTCTAAAACTTGTGCTGATGTTCTTGAGAATCAGGTGAGCTTTGTAGTTCCCCAGACTAGCCCTGGTAAGGCCATCCTTTTATTTGTCTCAGGGTGATTTGGACTTGGTGTCAGATGACGACCCAGGCCGGGACAGTGATACTGTAGTACCGCTGAGACCTGGGGTGCCGGCTAAAGGCTGGTGTCTCAGTTTTTTCACGAGTCTCCTCGTCAGCTGCCGCCTACCCCCTGCTCCTTAGGCTAGGCTCCCAACATCTCTCTGGTCTATCCCCATGTTTATCTCTGGAGAAAGCAGCTTCCCAAAGCTCAGACTACAGAGTGTATACCCAGCAGAAAGCTCCGAGGCCTGCCTTGCACTTAAAATGCCTTGTTGGCCTTGTGCCTACCCCAGACTCTCTGGGCCTTTGCACAGGCCCTCTTCAGGTCATTTCTTAGGAAGGCACATAGTACCTGCCAAATTTGTTAAGCAGCTGGATTCCCGCCTTTTGGGGTCTACAGAATTGGAACCTCTCTTCAAATCCTCCTGTCACAGCCATGTTACCTTGGACGACAAAATATCACCTCTGGGGTTCTGTTTTCTTTATTGGAGTGGGGACAGGATGTGAGGTTGAAATGAAGTCGATGTTGGGATAAATGTATACAAACCGAGGAATAGCCTTGCTTTACATTCGAGGACAAACACGATAGAAAGAAGGTGCTCACGCTTGACGGGAACAAGCAGGGGGTCAGGTGGAGCAGGTCAGGCCTAAGACGGCCGTCTTTGCTGCGGGTCTTCGGTTTCCGTTTCGGCCAGCCAGAGGCTGGGGTCGGAAGACCTCCGGGCCTGCAGGGGTCGCCTGCCGCAGCGGAGCGCCCTAGTCCCGGGCGGGGCCGGGGCTGCGCAGTCATGATCACTGCCAAGGCCGCGACGGACTCCGCTGTCCCGTCGGTGCCCGGAACTGCGGTGGCTACCGGTGTCCCGGAGCGCGAGGAGCCAGCGTGGCCCTGGGTGAGCCCGGGCTCGAGCAAGAACAGGCGCGGGGTGGGCGGTGCAGGCTTGGGGGCGCCGGCTTCATGCCCCAGCCATGCCTCCCGCTCCGTAGAAAGATGCACCGATCCGGACGCTGGTGCAGCGCATCCACCAGTTGCAGGCTGAGCGCGCGCAGGCCTTCCGCCGGCTGGAGGAGTAAGTGCGGGCGCAGGGGTGGGCAGGGGTCGCAGAGTGCAGTCCCCTGCCGGCTCCGGGGATGGGCGTGCCTGGGGGCGGAGCTGGATCCCCGTGCGGCTGCGTTGTCAGAGGTGTGGCTGGATTAGCTGGGGGACCAGTTCTCTGCTTTCCCCCTCTGGGACCCAGGGCGCGGCTCCACTGCCGGATGGACCACTGCGCGTGGCGTCTCTCCCTTCCCCAAGCGCAGGAGTGGGCCCATCTCCGGTTACCCTGCGGGAGTCAGAGAGCGTCCTCCACACTCTGGGGTCCAGGGACACTCGCTGGGGGCTTTCAGGTGGTCAGTGCGGGTGCAGGGCCTTGAGAGCCTGACAGCGTAGCCTCAGGACCCCCACCTGCCGCAGAGGCCACCTCCAGTACCAGCGAAGCGGTCCGCCCTACGACTTCCCGCGCTATCGGAGCACGGTGCACGAGGTGACCCAGGCCTTCGCCGCCGCCTCGCGGGAGGTGCTGGCGGTGGAGGCCGAGCTGGCCGGGCCCAGAGGACAGCCGCTGCTCGCGAGCCACGTGCGCAGCCTGCAACAGCTGGAGCAGACGCGCCTGGCCACGGTGAGGCCCCACCCCCAGCCCCGGTCCCCTGCACAGTGCCTGGTCTGTCACCGCCCACTGTGCGCCGCAAGGGGGAGGGGCCAAAATCCGCTCCCGCCCTAACCCCACCCCCGGCGCTCCAGACCCCAATTCTTCCTTTCCCACCTCAAAAATTCCACTAAGGTTTCACTTGGGATTCTCTGACCCTGACCCCTCCAGTCCTTCTCCGGGTCATTCAAGTTTTGTTTCGTCCCAGGACATGCCCACTTCATCTCAGCCCCTCCCGCAGCCCCAGCGCTTTGCCGGGAGGCCCAGAGCCCGCCCCCACTCCGCTCCTACCCCTTTGGCTGTCCCCATTGCCTCAGTTCTGGTCCTCAGCCCCCTGCAGATTGCAGAGAGTGAATTTCCACCGCACACCCGGTGTTGAGTAACCCTGTATCCCAGCCTAGGTTCTGGGCCTGCTCCTCCGCTGGGGTTCCAAGGCCCCGCCCACTCTGCCCCTACAGCCAATCCTGGCCGACACAGTATTCCCAGACCAAGCCCACGTGAGGCCACGCCCACATCACCCTCCAAACTGGGATTTCCAGACCACGCTGCTTTAGGAGACCCCAATCCCGGTCTAGGTGTTCGGCCTCCTTCCACCCTGCCGCATCCTGAGCGGAGAACGCCTGCTCCACCCCTGTCCCCAATTCCTGGCTGAGCCTTCTCCGCTCTTCCCATACCATGCCTTCCTGCGACCATAGCCACGCGCTCTAGGGCCTGCCCACTGGGTCCTTCTCAGGAGCCCCTTTAAACTGAATCCCAGACTCCTCCCGTGCAAAGCATCGCGCCCTGAGACTTCCACTCATGGCTGCCTTTCTGGACGCTTCTGTGTGTCCCTCCCTGATCTGTGTGGGATGGCGGGGGAGGGCCTCTGCCAGCTGTGACATCCTCCCTGCTGCCCATACCAGGTGGCTCTGCTGCAGCTGATGGGGGCACCAGAGCTGTCGGAGCAGGAGAACACTCTGGAGATGCGCCAGCTGAAGATGAAGTGAGCACTCCCTCCCAGTGGGCTGGCGGTGGTAGCTTTGCTTGTGTACCTTCAGGCACCCGTCCCTAGCCAGGTGTGCCCCAGGGCTGGCACGGTCCTACTGGCTTGACCCTCTGGACCTGCACGCAGCCCTCGGGGTACGCACACCGGAGTTTTTACCTGGGGGTCCCAGACATACAGCACACACTGCCCCTGGGGCCCACACCCTACAATTTCGCGCCAGACTTGCTGTGCATTTCCGGGACACAGTTGGGTACCTCGCACATGCCAGTCCCGCTCCCATGGCTGGACTCAGAGCTTGGACGCGGTTGCCCAGGCCCGCCAGACACAGGCCTGCACACTCCTGCCCCCAGCCCTGCTCCAGCGTGCACGGGTGCACTCCTGCTTGCTATCTGCTCTGACACAGCACCACCTTCTGATGGCACCCACCCAAGATGGCTTTTTCTCTCTGCCCACTCTCACCCACAGACCTCCCCGCCTCCCCGGCATCCAAATGGTCCTGTGGCCACTGGTGCTGCCTGGAGCTTAGGCGACAGGCAGGAGGGCCCGGGGCTTGCCACAGCCCCCTAGGAGCTGCGCAGTGGCGGTTAATTCGCCCCATCTGGGTTTTATTTATAGTTCCCATCCACTCTTGTAGGGTAATTAAAACCATGGAGGCGATCAGCGAGGTTCTTCAGGACCTTAGGTTTGATGCAGAATCTGCCGAGTGATGGAGGCTCCCCCGGGACATGCTGAGAGATATGGGAAATGGGGTGAATGGCACCCGGCCCACCCCTGGACTGTCAGCTGGCTGGGGTCAATTGCCATCAGGTGGCTGACCGCCCTTGAGTTTGCTGTGACTCCCACAATAAAGGACCCTTCATTTGCAGTTGCTCCACTGTCTCTGTGTCCTGGGGTGCTGGGATGGGTGTCCCTGGGGAGGAGGCCCCACAAGGCCAGGGATGGCAGGTGTGAGACACACACACACACTCCGCCCCCCCCCCCAACCTCTCCCAGTAGAACTGGCATTTTGAATCACACCCTCCAATGAGTTTAAAACCAGATCTTTCACATCCTGGATAGTCTGAAATTCTGGATGCAAAGATTCCAATGCCATAGGGCCATTAGGATTCCTCATGCTTCCCTTAAACCCCACAACCCTTACCCTGGGCCAATCCAGCCCCAAATAGCTTCACAATCAGGGCACCTAAATAGCTCGTTTATTTAAAAAGACTTTGTAGGGGTCTTGGATGGGGTGGGGGGAGCAATGACCCCTCTTCACCCCCAGCCCTGGCAGGGGTTCTGGGCAGCTTAGCCAACCCTCACACACACCCCCACGGGAGTTGCACCCAAGAGTGGCCTCATGTGGAGGACAAAGATGTTGTTAACCTCAGAATACCCACCCCAGCTCCTGCCGAGGGTGCTTGGGTGCCCTGAGGTGAGAGTTAGCCCCCAGTCTGGGTGCGGCCCCCGGGTCTCCACGCAGCAGGGAGGGTGGCCCCAGTCCCTAGAGCTTATCTGGCAGGACCTGCAGGCAGAGGGGAAGCCAAGCTAAGCAGGGAGCCTGGGAGGGGCCAGTACCACAGAGCAATTGAGGAAGCCCCAGTCCAGGTCCTAGCCCTGCCACTTTCAGCTTGGGGACCTCAGGTAGGGTACTGCCCCCTCTCAGGGCCTCGGTTTCCCCCATTTGAGAAGTAGGAATAACCGTCCCAAGGGGCGTCCTGTGGGTAAAGCTCTTGGCACAGGATGAGCATGCAGTAGGCGCTCATACATGCTAACTGGGGCAAGTATGTTCATTCCTGAGGATTATATTCTACTCTGGACATTTTTGGGGTTCGGATGCTTTCACTAGGCTGAAGGCCACAGGACAAGGCAATTAATGGGTGGTTAGGTAAACGCTGATAATAGGAGAGGGAGGAAGGGATTCCATCTCAGCAACTCTAAGGCTGAGGGTGGGGGGCCCATGGCCTGTGGCCACCAGGAGGGGCCCTTGTCTCCCTCCCTGCCCGCCCACCCAGGGGGGGTGGGCTCCCCTTACCTCTCGTCGTGCCCCGTCTGCCCGAGGGCAGGATCCCCTCGTCCTGTGCTTGGAAGGAGGGAGGCCGTGTCTGGGGGCTGTGGACCTCCCCCACCCCCAGCCCAATTCCCTCCCTGCCCCCACCACTCCATCCCTCGCCCGCCGGTCCCTCCTTCCTACCTGGTTTCGGGTCTTGTGTGTCTTCTGCATCCAGGCTCGCCACTGGTCGTAGAGGCGGAAGCTCAGGTTCGAGCAGTACGCGTGCTTCTTGAGCCAGCCCAGGAACTGCTTGAGCTCGCGCCGCACCGGCCCCGAGCTCGGCTCGCCGCCCCGCGGCTCGCACGCCCCGCCACCCGGGCCCGGGCGCTCTGATGGGGGGAGCGGCAGCGTCACAGCGCGCCCAGCAGAGGGCGCGCGAGGGCAGGAGAGGGAGGTTTCGCGGCTCCGCGGGACCGTGTTCCCCTTGGGCACCTCCCTCCGGTATCTCCGGGATCAGGTCCTCTCCACCGCCCAGCACAGCAGCCCAGCTGAGCCTGGGCGGAGGTGGGAGGCAGAGGAAGGAGGGGGCGCCTCCCCCATGTCTCCTGCAGGAACCTGATTCCCGTGCTCTGAGCCAGGTGTGAGTGAAAGGGAGGGGAAGAAGGAGAGGAGCCAGGGCCAGAGGGATGAGACCCAGACACAGAGAAAGGGCGCCACTAGTGAGGAAGAGCGGGGAAAGAGAGAGAGAGAGAGAGGCAGAGATGAAAAGATGGAGACAAGGCAAGACAGGGAGATGTGGGGAGGGCCTAAGCAATGGGGGACAGCCAAGGAGATGCAGAGGGACAGAAAAGGGCGAGGTCAATAGAGGGCTGCAGCAGGCGGACACAGAGACCATGGGTGTGTAGGGACACAGAAACCCAAAAAGGCAAAAATACAGAGAGATACAGGGGAAGAGAATGACAGAGGGATGAAGGGAGACAGAGGAGACCCAGAGTGGGGGCGGTTGAACGGGGAAGCAGTCCCCAGGACAGGCCTGAGAGCTCGAGCCAGTGGGGTGGGGAGTGGGCTGGGAGGGCCAGGTGGGAGGCCAGCCTGTCCGTCCAGCTGCCGGCCGCAGCCAGCCCCTAGCAGGCCGGCAGATAAGGACATCGGCCTCACGTCATAAATAACGCCGGGAACCCGCTGACAGGCCCTGGCACGGCCACGGCCCCCACCGCCCCTGCTGGCCTCCCCCGGCCTCCCCCGGCCTCCCCAGCCTCTCCAGCGGACGCAGCCGCCTGCTGGCTCGCGTGCAAGAATCGCAGGTGCTGGGCACGAGCAGGGGCCAAGGCGCAGGCCCCTCCCCACCGCGCTAGATCCCGCCCACCCGCAGAACCTGGAGGGGCCCAGGATGGGGGCTGGGGAACTGGCTGGGAGCCTGGCTCTGCCCCTCCCTGGCTTTGGGACCCCCTCTGGGCCTCAGTTTCCCCATCAAACCACAAGCGTGGGCCTGGACTTCCAGGAAACTGAATTCAGATCTCTGTGACACTGGGGGCTGGCTGAACGTCCCAGGACCTCAGTGTCCTCGCCTGAGAAAAGGGATTCCCTTGGGGTGAAATCATGGGGGAGCAAGAGCTGGGAGCCTTAGTAACTACTACCTGCAAACACTTACATGGCGCCCACCATGAGTGCACTTTCTTGGGTCATCTCATCTATCCCTAACAATAGCCTGAGGTGGGTATGATTATTATACCCACTTTCCGGATGGAAAAGCTGGCGTCAGATATTTCCATTAATGTATTTCATAACATTTCGCAAAGGAGAGAATGGACGATCATGGGCTTAGAGAAACCCCACAGGGCAAGGGAAGTCAGACCCAGGCTCCTGATTGTCCCCACCCCCCCACCTTGATCAGAAGAGGAACCCAAGGCCCACCAGAGGGAGAGTTGGGAGCCGATCAGCCTCAGAGGCAGAGGTTTCAAACTCACTTGCCTTTAGGGCTAGGGAGGGGGTACAGGTGGGCAAAATGGGCCAGGTGGGGATGGGGCAACTGGAAAATGAGACTCCTGAATGATGAAGGCTGATAGGGGCTGTGGACACATTACATTTTCTTGCTTAAAGAGTCTATATTTTTCAGGGCGCCTGGGTGGCTCAGTGGGTTAAAGCCTCTGCCTTCAGCTCAGGTCATGATCTCAGGGTCCTGGGATCAAGCCCCGCATTGTTCTCTGCTCGGCGGGGAGCCTGCTTCCCCCCCCTTCTCTGCCTGCCTCTCTGCCTACCTCTCTGCCTACTTGTGATCTCTCTCCTGTCAAATAAATGAATAAAATCTTAAAAAAAAAAAAGATTACATTTTTAAGCACTCTCTACACCGAACGTGGGGCTCGAACTCACAACCCCGAGATCAAGAGTCGCACGCTCTTCCGACTGAGCCAACCAGGCACCCCAACATTTCCTAGACAATTCATTTTTCTAGGAAACCCAGGGTATTTGTGTGAAAACTTCCTGGTTTTAAATGTCTGCAAGTAGATCAGACATTTTTTTTTTTAAATAACACGTCAAAGAAAATGGATCTAAGGGCCACCAATTTGAGACCTCTGCTCCCTTGGAGGAAAGAAAGAAACAGAGGCTTTGGCTGCTTTGGGACGGGTCTCCCGACCACCCAGAGTGGTAGGGGTGCTCACCACTACGAGGGGTGGAGGCGGCCGTGGGGTGGCTCCACTCGCTCCAGATCCCTGCCTTCTTGGAGCCGTAGATGCCGAAGGGATTGCAACGCACTTGCACGAAGTAGACTGTGCCTGGCTTCAGGCCGGCCAGGCGGCACGAGGTCTGGTTGCTGACATCGTCCACCACCTGGTGGCCATGGCGGGGTCAGAGGCGGGGGGCGGGGGGGGGTGCGGGGAGGAGGACAGGGGAGGCGCGAGGCGGGGGCCGGGGGAGAGGGGGGTTGATTGTCAGCCACCTTCCAATCCACGCTGTCCTCTACTCGGTAGCGGATTTGGTACTTGGCTTGGAAGAGGAAGTCCTTGAGGGCCGGTGGGGAAACCCAGCGCACACTCAGCTGGTCCTCCAGGCCCCCGACTCGGCTCACGTGCACATCGGGTGGGGGGTCGGTGGTCACTGAGAGACGGGGCAGGGCAGGGCTTAATTGGTCAGCCATCCTTGGACCTGGCCAGCCCCCACCTGGGTTCAAATCACAGAGCACATGGCTTGGGGGGGCACCTGCCTCAGTCCTGCCCTCTCCCCCGCCTCCCTTCCAGATGGGTGGATTACATCAGATAATATTTGGGAAACACTCAGCACCTAGAAGCATTCAATTAATGTTAGCTGTTATCACCATTATTATCTGCGACAGGAGAAACCTAATCCTATCTTCAGGGAACTATGGAAAAGCAGACACTGTCCGGCTGATGACATTGTTCTTATTATGCCCAGGAGACCAGGGGGCTAGCAGGCTGCCAGACCCCTGGGAAGCTCCTCCTGACCCCCCCACGGCCCACCTGCACCTCCAGATCCTTCCTACTTTGCAGAGGTTTTCAATATGACAGCCTTGCTGGTGCAGAGGGGAAACTGAGGCTCAGAACCTGCTCGCTGTAGCTTCAGGACTTGAAGAAGCAAAGCAGGAAGCAGACTGGGGTGGGGGGCAGCTACCAGCGTCCTGGGGATCCTTCTGGGAGCCCTGTGGGCAGCATGGAGGTCTGGCCTCTCCCCCTGAGGCCTTAGTAAGGGTCTGAAAGGGTTAAGGCACAGGCCTGCTTGGGGCTGAGAAACACCCTAATTAGATTAGGCCCAATTCTGCTCGCAGATCATCCGTTTCCTGCCTCCCGCCTGCGCACCCCCCCCCCAGCTCCAGGCTGAGGCTTCCTGGGGCGCCTCCCGACCTGGGCGCCCCCTCCCAGCTCCCCTCCGGGGCCCTCTCCTGCACACCTGGGCTGCCGAGGGGGAGAGAGCCAGGCCAGGTGCTCTCCACAGAGTGGGGGTGTCCTGGCCACTTCAGGGGACTGGGGACCTATGGGTGGATGCCTAGTTCCTCCCGGCCCCAACCAGCAGGGTCGGGGGCTGGAGCTGCAGCCGGGAGCCGAGCTGGGAGAGGGGGTACAGGATCCCTCGTGGGCCTAGTAGCTGGGGTGGGGGGGCTCACCCACATCCAGGATGTCCAGCGTGAGCACATCGGAGCGGGCCCAGCCCAGCCGGTTGGTGGCCTCTACCCAGATCTCGTAGGGCGTAAAGAGAGCCAGGTCCTTGGGGATGTGGCAGGAATGAGGCCCCACCGTGTGGTACTCCTCACATGTGTTGTCCTGCCCGTACCACCTGCGGGGCAGGAGGGGGTGTGAGGACACGCTGAGTCCCCTCAGACCTCCCCGGGGCAGCCCCGGGGTGCAGACGGGACACCAAGGTTTGGAGGGGGTGGGCTTTGGCCAAGGCTGGAACGCGCGTCCCCCAAGGGCCTCCACCAACCTGAGCTTGTACTTGAGGGAGTAGTTGGTGTGGAGGAAGGTTTCCCCGTGGGCCCCTGGCGTCCAGCGGCATGTCAGGTCCTTCATGTTCTTGGACCAGCAACTGATGTTGAAAGGTTTCTCTGGGGGCACTGGGGAAGGGGGAGGGGGTGCAGGGGGCTGAGGCTCTGGGACCAGCCCTGGATAGGTGGAGAAGTCGCTAGCCACCAGCTGGGCCCCCCGCCTTGGAGTGGAAGGAGGGTGAATAGAGCGGATGTCGGCATGACAGCCTGCCTGGGGTCTCTTGGGGATGGGGGTGGGCGTTCCAGGCTCTCATCTCCACCCAAGCGGTCCCTGCCTCTCCCCATCCGCGCCACCATGCCCACTGTCAGTCGTGGGCCAGAGGGCCCATGGTCCATGCCCCTCTCCAGAGGGAGATGCCGCCCCCAAGAGTTAGCCCTGGTTATTCTGGGGGCCCACTTACAGCCAACATAGAGACAGGAGCCCGCCAGGATGCTGCCGTCGCGAGCGTGGCACACGAGGTTGTCGCCAGACTGCTGCTTGGATCCATTGAGGTTGGCCAGGGCGAGGGCCAGGGTGGACGCGTTGAGCACACGGGAGAGCTCGGGGGCTAGGCGGCGTCCATTGAGGGTCCAGTAGAGGCCCTCGGCGGTGGCGCCTGGCGGGTCCCCGTGCACTGAGCACGTGGCCTGCAGGGAGGAGCCGATGAGGAGCGTGGGGTCCTGGGGGCTGATGACAGCCGTGTCTGGGGTTAGAGAGGAGGGCCCGTCAGGCCTGAGATGGAGTTGCTCTGAGCCCCCCGACCCCACCATGCTAGGACCTCCAGGACTCATGGCAGTCCTGCGAAGGAGCCGTTTCCTGTTTTCTCCCTCCCATTTTACAGATAAGGAAACTGAGGTTCCACTGGGCCACGTGACCAGCCCACTCCGATTCAAGGAAATCTGGTTTGGCACATACTTCTGGCAACTATCACATTCTGCTTTTTTTCTTTTCTTTTTTTTTTTCTTTTTAAATTTCGTTTTATTTTTGGCAATTAGAAATAAAAGATTGGTACTCCTACAGCCTCACGCATAGTGTGTTTTTGGGAGGAAAGACGCTTCGAAAAAGGGGTACCATGACTCCTACTAGAATCCTGCTTATTTTATGGATGAAAAAACTGAGGCTCTGAGAAATCTTCTCTTGCCCAAAGTCACTAATGAGAATTTGGAGGTCTCCAGAGTTCTGCTCTGTGCTGTTGCTGGAACTGAAGGAGGCTGGGGCAAACTCTAGGCCCCCAACCCCCATCCAAAGGGACTTGTTCTTTCCTTCAACTCATTTTTCCTACTCTGCAAAATGGGAACAAAGAGAGCTCATGATCACTAGGGCCATTGTGAAGATTAGATGGAAAGTGACTTCCTAAACAGGACTGTGTGTGAACTGGGTGCTGGGCACGAGGGTCTCGGGGATGCCGAGGGCTTCCCCTTTTGGAGGTTAGAACCTAAGAGGAGTCTGGTTTTGTTTTTGTTTTTGTTTTTGAGGAATCTGTTTTTATCCAAGGAGTAGTCAAGGTCTGGATAAGGGCAAGGGCTTGCACGATACCTGTGCAAGCCCTTGATACCCCTCTCTGAGCCTCAGTCTCCCCATCTGGGAAGTGGGCATCACGGTATTGACCACATGTTTGAAAGGAATGAAAATGTCTTAAGGACAACTCTGTGGGACCTTTAAGCCAGGCTGACCTGGGTTCAAATGCTCCCAGCTCACTGCGGATGCTTGGCCCTTTCATTTTATTTCTTTGAGCCTCTGGGAAGGGACCTCTCCCTCCACCAAGAGCAGCTGTGAGGACTCATTCACTCATTTGTTCATTCACTCATGCATGCATGCATCCATGCATGGAGCACCTACAGTTTGCCAGGAGCTGGGGGCCCAATGGTGACTAAGATACTCAAAATTCCTGCCCTTGTGGGCCTTGAATCTAAGGGAGCAACAGGAGAAAGAACAAATAAATATCTAAGAATAAGGAAGAAAGTGAAGCGCATGTTAGTGGTGGCAGCTCAATGGCCCAGGAGGCCTATCTGGGGAGACATTAGCGCTGAGACCTGAATAAAGTGAAAGAAGTCACCATGAAAATGTCTAGGAGAGAGTGACCAGGCAGTGGGAGCAGCAAGTGTAAAGGCCCTGGGGCAGGAGTGGTGGGAGGTCAGCAGTGCCAGACCTGCAGGGAGGTGTTATTCCAGGGTTCTACACAGGGGAGGATTTACATTTTAAAAGGATCCCCAGGCAGCTGTAAAAAGGGACTGGAGAGGGGGGAAGGGGGGCAGCACCGGACAGGGGGAGGTAGCCCAGCTTCTCTGAGATGGCAGCCAAGGACAGGGTGATCCTGGCCCCTTGTGAGGCACTCTGAATGCTAGCGGCTGCCCTGTGCAGGCCCTCATTGCCCCAGATGGGCGAGGTGGGGTCGACGCTGTTATCCGGCCGGCCCTCACAATTTTCCGGGGCAAACTTGGCTTGAGGGCCATTTCTCGTTGGAGCCTGGGATCACAGTTGCGTTTGGGGCTTGGCCCAGGGCTCGCCGGAGGTCTCAGCGTCCGTGCGAAGGAGCCGGCTGAGACGGCCAGAGCCGAGGAGGCGGGGGCGGCCGGGGGCGGGGGCCAGGGGGCCGCCCCGGAGGTCCCAGGCAGCCAGCCGCCCGCTAATTCGGAATTCCTTCGGCATGAACTCGGGCGTGCCAGCGTCTCTGCCCCGGCCCACCCACCGCTTCCTGCCTGGGCCCCCCCAGCAGGGCGGGAGGCACAGCCGGGCCTGCCTGGACCCCAGGCCCACTCTCAACCCTTTGGGGGTAGGTCACGCCCCTCCTGCCCCCCAGCCACCAGCAGGGTCTAGCCAGGAAGGGGCTCTCTGGGGGGTCTTGGCTGGGGGGCACTGCCCCTCTGCCACACCCGCCTGGCCTGGGCTGGCGTGGACTGCCTGCCAGCAGCTGCAGCTGCCCTCCTGGGGCTGGGCGGGGGACAGGGCGAGAGGGCAAGGCCAGGCGGGCCTGGACAGGCCAGTCCCCTCCCCCCCAACCCAGGAACCACCAGAAGAGGTCAGAGGGAGGACTTCTCCTGGGACTTGGTGCCAATCCCAGCTGGGGCACCTGAGCCACTGGCTTCCCATCTCCTGTTCTCAGTTTCCTCCTCTATAAAATGGGAGGAAAATAAGTTCTACCTGTTGGGGAGATTAATGAGATGAGATCACGATGTCCAGAGGGCCCAGCACATTGCAGCACCTAGGAACTATTAAGATCACAGCCCCTCCCAGTTCTGGGGTCCCAGCTGGCTCCCAACTCCCTTCAGGCCTCCCTGAACAATGGGCCAAGGCGCCGGGGACCTCGATGCACACATTCCAAGCCTGGCAAAGCAGCTGGGAACAGCCCACTAAGGTTGTGGGGGCCCTTGCCTGGTTTGGGGGGCCTCCTAGAAGTCTCCCCAAAGCAGATCCCTGAGCTAAGCTTTTGGACAGCCCCCCACCCCCGACCCACCCCCTTGCTCCCTGCCTCCCTGCCTTTCACACAGAGCTGGGGCCTTTAAAAGTTGTTTCCTTCTCCCTTCCCAATCTGGAGCCACTGCCGTTATTAAAAAGGAGCACCATGTGTTTTAAAAGGGAAAAGTGTGAGATTCTCTGCAAGCAAGGCAGGAGGGTGGCCTCCGTCCCGGGGTCCCGACAGGGGTCCCCATCTCCTGTCCCGCTGGTACCTGCAGACAGTTTACGACCCACCCGCCTGCTGGTCAGGTGCTAAGACACACCGTAAGTAGAAACATATTGCTGAGGTGTGAGAATCTTTTATTTAATTTCTTCTCCCTTAAAGGAAAAAACACACGCACAAACAGTCCCCCCCAACCGCCACCACCTTTGCCTGCCGCTCTAGGAGCCGGGAAACAAAGCCGGCCACGGAGAGTGGGCTTTACAGGCGCTGCTCATTGCCTAGCACAGCTGCCAGGGACCCCAGGACGGCCTGGGGCAGCCCCTCACCTGCACAGGCGACTGGGGCAGGCTGGGCTTTCAGCAAGTGCCCCCAGGGGGTGCCCGGCCCCCGTCCTTTCTGGAGACGCACCACAGGAAGCTTGCAAACAGCTCTGTGCAGGGTAGGATGGCCTGGGGAGCAGAGTGTGCTGGCCGGAGCGGACCTGAGCGCCTGGATGGGGTGCGTGGAGTGATTGTGAATGTCTAGGGCAGGCTGTGCCTGCGTGTATACCCCTGTGTTGCCTCCCCCCGAGGAATGTATGTGACCACGGATGTGTGTCAGGGATGGAATGTGTGTGTGCGCGCCCCGATGGTGTGCGAATGTGCATCTGGGATGCAGTGTGCGCTCATCTGAGGGCGAGGGTGACGGGCCACAAGCCAGTGTGTCTTTGTGTGTCTCTGGGTGTGTCCCAGAGAGGGTCTGGATGTAGAGACCGTGTCCTGGAGGGGGTGTGCTTCGGGTGGGGGGACAGAGAGTGCCGTGGCCCAGGAGCTCCTGACAGGGCAGGGGTCTCGGCCTGCGAGGCTGTGGGTTCCCGGTGGCCCCCCCTTCTCCCCACCAAGACCGGGCCCACGGTGCCC
>CM052898.1:10565148-10603361 GCA_028534135.1 Potos flavus
CTGGTTTCAGCCCTGTGCCCCTTAAGTGTCTCCTGCGGCCCCCAGCCCTGGCCCGCTCCTCCCCCCATCCTGTCTCTGCCCCCACCCCAGCTTTTGGCCCCGCCCCCCCCGAGTGGTCCCTGAGCCCCGCCTGCTCCCATTTCCAACCCCCCTTCTTTCCCAGGGGCCTGAGGGTCGCACCCCCCCCCCCGCCCCACGCCCTGGACGCGCGGGTCCCACCGCTCTCGACCCAGCGCCCCCCGCCTCCCACTTCATCCCGCCTCTCCTCGGTCCTCGGTGCGCAGCCTCGGTCCCAGGCTTTGCTGGAGGGAAGACTGAGAAAAAGCTGGAAGGCAACGGAGTCCCGGGCCCTCGCCCTGGCTCAGCTGTCCCCTTCACGCAGGACAGGGCTGAGGTTCCTCGGGGGGCTCCCAGAGACCTTAGGAGAGATCTCCCGCGTGGATAGACGGGGAGAAATGGGTCCCGGTGGGAGCGGGGACGGGGGTTTGCCCAGGTCCCGCAAGCGGGACGGGAAGGATTCCCAGGAGAGCCTTAAGGAGCCTCCCCCCCGACTCAGTGACACCCCTCTCCACGGAAACATCAGTTCGGCGGCCCGCGGGTGGGGTGCGCCACGCAGTGAGTAATCGCTCCGGCGGCCGCCGCCCGCCGACTCCAGGTAACGCCGGCTGCCCGGAGCGACGCATAGTCTGTCTTCCTTTTTTTTTTTTTTTTTTTTTTGCGCCGGGATCTTTCTCCGCGTTATTATTCTTGGCCACTACTTGGGTTTCGGGACCCCTCCTGGCCCGAGCGCCTCACCCCCCCACCCCCTTCCTCTCTGTCAGCACCCGATACGGCGCCCAAGATAGAAGGGCTCCCGGCCTCCAAGGAGGAGGTTTAGGGGTACTTGAGACGAGAGTTCAGGGACGCCTCCAGCCCGAGGTTTGAGTCTCAGCCCTGCCCCCAGCGGTGTGCCCAGAGAGAGGAAGGGCTCTAACTCCCCCTTACAGAGGGGTTCCCTTAGAGGCCTGGACCCTCTCTCCATATCCCTAACCAGCCAAAGGGGTAAAAGTGTCTGAGGGTGGCTTAGGAGTCCCCACCTTGTTTGCTCAAGGTTACCCTCCACCCCTGTTACTTGGACCCCCAGCTCAGACCTCAGACTGTCAGAAAAAAAGAGGATTGGAGGACAGGAGGCTCTGCACACACTGGGGGCTCTGCACACCCACAATCTGGATTCTGGATGGGTTTATGAGGGGGAAACTAAAGCCCTGGAGTGTACGCTGCGGTTTATTGATGCAACCAGGCCTCTCAGCCTCAGTGTTCTGCTCTGTACAATGGGCTGCTCCCAGCCAACCCAAGGTGTTCTGTGAGAAGATGCAATGCTGCAGAAGGCGTCACAGTCTAAGCTCTTGGCACAGCTCCCGGCACTGGGGGGCATATTCTCTTGAGCAGGGATGGTCTCCAGGCCTCAGTTTGTCACCTCTGAAAAACGGGGCCATAGCGCCATCTGCCAGGTGATGCAGAGGGTTAAGAGGCGGTGGCAGTTCTTAACTGGAATTTTCCAGATAAAACTGCATTTTCAGAATACGCGCCCCCCCTCCCCCACAACCACTGCCCTGCAAAGTTTGACTCCCTCCCCGAGGACTTCAGGCTTCTTCTGGAGGGAAATCTTGATGTTTTCCCCCCAATCTCTGCTCCTCCCCCAGTCATCCCCGGGTTTTGGGGAAAAGGCTCCCCCATCCACCCAGGTGCTCAGGCCAGAGACCTGGAGGCGTGCGTGACAACTCTCTCCTTCGCTCATCCCCCACGTCCAATCCATCAGCAAATCCTGTTGGCTCTGATTCCAAAACACATCCCCATTCTGAGATTCTGACCCCTTCTCCCCACCCCGTCCGGGTCCAGGCCCCGCCATCTCCCTCTGGGATAGTGCCCTGCCTTCTCCTGGACATCCCCGGTGACCCTCCTGCCCTTCCTTGTCTGCACGGCAGGCAGAGGGAGCTTTTAAAAGAAAGCCTGCCCAGCCACCCTATCCCCCCTCCTCTCCTTTCCTCTCCTCCACTCTCCTTTTCCCTTTCCTCTCCCTCACTTGCTCCAGCCACTGCAACCCTGTTTCCCCAAACACACCAGGCTTGTTGCTATCACAGGGGCTTTGCAGATTTGCTGTTCCCTCTGCAGGGATGCGCTTCCCCCAAATCTTCCCCCGCTTAGGACCTTCTCTTTCATCAGGTCACTGGTCAAGTGTCACCTCAGAGGGGGCCCCCCACCCTTTCCAGGCACCCTTCATGCCCTTCGCTTTTTAAAATTGTCTTTGTAACACAGTTCTGTGAACACTGTCTTTCTCTTGAGACTTTTTTTCTTTAGACTGTGAGTGCCCTGAGAGCCATTAGGACTTCATGCTGGGCCCAGTGAGGGCCCAGGAGAAGAGCTCAATGAATATTTGCAAAAATGGAAGGATGGAGAATTCTCAGCCCTTCCAAGTGGCAAGAAAACTCAGTCCTAGTGAATCATGCTGCCTGGGGTCCCAGTGAAAGATGCTGCCTGGGGTTCCCAGTGAGGCCCACGCCCCCTGACTTGCTCTGTGACCAGAACTGGTAGCCATCCCTCTCTGGTCCTTACCCACAGAATGGTAAGGACCACTTGCCCAGCCCTGCCCTGGACCAAGCCCTCTCTCCCCGGAGTAACATTTACTTCATACCTTTGACTTTAAGGAAAGAGATTTGACCCCCAGGTGCTTGCTTCCCTGTCCACGGTGCTCCCAGCGGTTTAACCCCTTCCTTCCCAGTCCCACCGCCTTTTGCGCTGGAAGGGGAACCAGCATTGACGGAATTTCTGGCAAATATTGACCCAAGTCCTTGAAGGTGGCTGGGAATGTACAGATGGAGAGAGGGCCCCACCCGGGCCCAGGAAGGGCTCCTCCTTAGTCCTCACGCTCTGCATCTAAGGATTAAGTTGAGGGAGAGCCTCTGGCTCCAGCTCCCTGTGTAATTGAAGGGTATTGAGGGGACCCTGGGGAGAAGGCAGTGGTAGCAGCACCTTCAGTGGCCCATAGGAACCCAGAGCCCTTGGGAGTGAGCAGAGCCCAGCACTGCCTCTCCCGTGCTGAGACCCCCATGCTCAGGGCCCCTCAGTTTGGGATTAGTTGCCCGTGCTCCAGGCCTGTGTTCCCAGGAAGCAGGGGCAGTGAGGGTCCAGACCCGGACCTAGGGTTGGGACAGCAGAACTTAGGTTTGGGACCTGAGTGCAGGAGAAGGTGAGGCTTTATCATTTCTACCCTGAAGCTTGAGCCTGGGTAACTGGGATGCCTAGATTCAAAGCTTTGTGCACTGAACTTGAAAAATTCAGACCCCATAGGCAGTGGAGGTGGGGCCTCAGGAGTGCCGCCTAGGTCTAGGTCAAGGCCCCTGCGCACCCAGACCCCGGAGGCCTGGTTTCCCTGCCCCTAGGCTCCCTGGAGAACCTCGGATGTCTGGGTTCTAGGAGGTGCCAGCTGCGGTGGGGGGCAGACAGCGCCCCTTTCCCTCCCCCCACCACTGTCAGCAAGCGCCGGCGCCACGGAGCCGTGCCTCCTCCTCAGCCTGTACCCAGCTTGAGGGTGGGGGTCAGCGGGGTCGTGGTGAGGGCGGCAAGCGACAAAGGGCGCTTGTCTGATGCCCGCCCTGACCTCGGCCGCCGCTTCCCGGACGCCCGGCCAGCCGCTGATTCACGCCCAGGCCGGCCGCAGCGCCCCGCGCCTGCCGCCCCCGTCCGGGCCGCCCCGGGGGGTAGGAAGTGGGGGGGGGGCGAGGGGCGGCGCCGAGTCAACTTTCCCTCTTAAGCCCCGAAGGAATGTCGGCGGATTTCCTGAAACCCGACCCCCGCCGCCCGCCGGCCCTCCCGCCCCTCACCTGGACCTGCTCCCTCGGGAAAGGCAGGAGGGGCGCGGGGGCTCACCTGGGGGGCCAGGGTCAAGTCCTCCTTCCGCTCCCGCCCCCAGCGGCCTCTTAGAGCGGAAAGGGGGGTGGGTGGGCGGCAACCAAGCCCTCTCGCTCTCCTCTGGCAACCTAGGCCAGCGCCCCAACCTCTCCAGCCTCAGTTTCCCCTTCCGCAAAAGGATGCGGGGAGTCTTTCCTTCCTGTTGCACTTTAAGTGACGCCTCTTATGTCGGATGCCCCAAACTCCGGCCGCCTCTCTGCTTCTCTCGCTTGTATCCGGGCCCACCCCCTTTCCCACCCTGAGCCTCAGTTTCCTCATCTGTAAATTAGAGGACGCTACCGGTACTTCCTTATAAGTTGTTGCAAGAAAATACCTGGGAAGGGCTTTGTTTGGAATGAACGAAGTACAGTAATTGTGGAAGACGCTTAAGCGCGCAGGGCTCTGAACTGACATGTGTAGGCTTGAATCCTAGCTCTTCTGAGGGGTCCTGGAGCCGAAGTTGCCCACCTATGAAATGGGAGACAGCATTGGTCTTAACCAATGGCCATTTCCCAAGGCACAGACCCTGACTCGCGGGGGGTTAGACGCGGGGTTCCCTCGCTTTCGCGGAAACCGCGGGCTGGAGGCCCTTGCCGCAGGGTCGCCGCGGCGTAGCCCAGGAGGGGCGGGGCGGGGCGGGGGAGGGGCCGCGCCGGGATCCAGATGTTCGGGGTCCGCCAGGCACAGCCGCGCCTGATTAAGCCACGTGGGGGCCCGCGGAGGCCGCGGAGATGAAAGCGCCGCGGCCGGCCAGGGGAGGGGGTGCGCCAGGCCCCCCCGGGGTCCCTTCCTCCTCGGCCGGAACCTGCGGCGCCCCCTGACCCGCCGACCCCGAGTGGCTGCCGCCCCGTCTGTGGGGGCGGAGCGTAGATGGAAGCCACGCGGGCGGCAGCGCGACCTCGGCAGGCACCTGCGCGGGGCATGCCAGCGGGGAGGGGGCGGGGGATCGTCTTTGCAGGGGTCCTAGGCTTAGGAAGGCGCCCCCATTACCTTGCCTGGCAGAAAGGAAGCTAGGGAGACCTCTTAAACCGAGATTCATGGGGCTCCAATCTGTCACCTTGGTGTGTGGCAGTTATGGACGCCAGAAGTGTCCCTCTAAGTCCCAAGTTTTCCCACAAGAATTAGGAATTTTAGCAGCACTCCCACCCCGCTCCTACTTGCACCTCTGTGCCCCCTCTCATTCAGCCCCAGGGCCTAGAGGCCCCCAGTTGGGGGGTAGACAGCCCTAGATCCCCCAGGCCAGTGGATCAGGGCTGGGCCAGAAGGGGGCGAGGCTGGGGGACCTTGAAGGCCTGGGAGGGCTTCTTACAGGAGGCAAACCAATTACAAAGTTGCCGCCCCTCTCACTTGGGTGCCAAAGGACACGATGCCACAGACCTTCCAGAGGCCTTCGCTGCCCCAGCGCTGCGACCCTCACACTCCTGTCGCTCCATCTCCAGTCTCTGGCTCCAGCACCATCGCCCTCCTACCTCCTCTTCCACCACTCTCTTTCCCTCCTCGGGGGACTCGCTGTTCCCTGTGCCTGGATTGTTCTCCCGGCGTGGCCAGTGCAAATTTTGCCTCCTCAGGGAGGCCCTCCCTGAATCCCCTGGCTAAGAGACACCCCATCCCATCACCCTATTTGTTTCCTTTTGGCCCCATACGAGGGAGGTGTCAGGGCACCCCCGAGATGGGACAGGCGGCGGGGGAATGACGGTCCACCTGCCCCGCCCCACCCGCACCCCGACCGTGCAGCAGCGCGGCTCCCCCGCCTGTTCTCCGCATCCCCCGCCCCCCCTTCCCAGGCTGCCTCGCTCGGGTGACGTCAGCGACCCGGTCCCCGCTGCCGCCGCTGCATCCTCAGTGCCTGCCAGGAGCCGGCGTCCCCCGAGCCCCTCGCTCCGGGCACGGCCATGGCTTCGGTCGCGCTGATGCCGCCGCCGCTGCTGCTGCTGCTGCTGCTGCAGCCTCCACCTGCCATTCCTGCGCCGCCCGCCCGCGACCCCTTCGCCCCGCAGCTCGGGGATACGCAGAGCTGCCAGCTGCGGTGCCGCGACCGCTATTCTGGTCCGCAGCTCTCGCAGGTGAAACGCATGCGACGCCAGCCGGAGGACCCGAGATCTCTCCGGTGGGGGAGGGGCGGGGGATGCGGTTCCCTTCGTTGGAGCGCTAGACAGGGGTTCCCCCGAGCGGGAAGGAGTCGGAAATGGGGGTTCAACAATGGAGGTGGGTCCCTCTGGTGAGGGAAGGGCTGGGGTCCTTTCTATTGAGGTGAGCACTGGGGTCGGGGGTCCCTCTGATGGAGATGGGGGTTGTTCCTCCCGCGGGGGAAGGACTGGGGGGGGTCCCTCTGATGGGGGAGGGTTTGGAGATGCGAGTCTCTCCGATAAATGCGGAGTTGGGGGGTCCTTCCAAGGGAGGGGCGGGGAGGGGATCGAGCCTTCTTAGGCCACCTTGCCGGCTCTGGCTGCGCTCTGCTGCGCAAAGACCCTCGGGACGCCCATCCCCCACCTCCCTCAGGTCTGACGGCCCTCTCCTCCTCCTCCTCCCACTCCTTCTCCTCCTCCTCCCCCTCCTCCTCCTCTCACTCCTTACCTCCTCCTTCTCTTCCTCCTCCTTCCACATCCTCCTCCCTACCCCCCCCAAGAGCTAGCTACCAGCCCCCATTCACATCCTCACCCAGCCCCCACCAGCTGGATCTCCATTTTCCCAGGCCAGAAAAGATGACAAACCTCCTCCTCTTAGCTCCCTCCCTCCTTCCTCAGGCCTGAGAATCCCCCTCAATCTCTGCCCTCCTCCCTCGAAGCCTTGGCGTGGGGCAGGGTGGGGGGAGCTATTTCTCTCCAACTCATCCATTTTACAACCATTGCCCAAACCCAGTGTCCTCCACGGTCCATTCCCCTCTCCTTTCCTCAGAGCTAAGAACCCCCACTAATATTCTTAGCCTTCCCCTCCCCACCTCAGTCTCTCTGGATCTGGGGGGGGGGGAGGGAGGAGGAGGGAGAGGACAACAAATCTTCTATCTCCTGCTCTGAGCCTATGCTTCCAGCGCAAACCTCCTCCTGCCCCTCCCCCCGGCCTGAACCCCATGTCCCCTCTCCCAGGCAGAGCTGGAGGAGGAGGAGGACCCTTCAGAGTCCTCCAATGAGTATGACAGGGCTGTCCTGATCAGCGCTTGTGAGCGCGGCTGCCGCCTCTTCTCCATCTGCCGATTTGTGGCAAGGAGCTCCAAGCCTAACGCCACCCAGACTGAGTGTGAAGCAGGTGAGGGCCAGCCGGGTGGGCCAGGGTGGGGAGAGGGGCCTGGGAAGGGTCACTCTCTAGTCACCCGTCCTGCCCCCTCCCCACCTCCCCCCACCGCCAGCCTGTGTGGAGGCCTATGTGAAGGAGACGGAGCAGCAGGCCTGCAGCGAGGGCTGCTGGAGTCAGAACCCGGAGCCAGAGCCTGAACCTGAGCCTGAACCCGAGCAGAAGGTGGGCACCCTCCCATTTGTGGCCCTGGGACCAGCCCCCCCGTCTCCCCAGCCCCCCCTCAAAATCCGCACTCATGTCCTGAGTCCCCCAGGCTCCATAGTCCATTCTGGGCTTACTGGAGATCCTTGATGGAGTCCTATCTTGCCTCGAGCCTCAGTGATCATCTCTGTGATATGGGAAGTACCCTCCCCTCCCACCACTGTAGGAGGAGTAAAGGGCAGAAAACAGCCAGTGCTTATCAGTCATTGGTCCTGGGCCAGGCCCGACCACAGCCTGTCCCAAATTCCTCATGCCACCTAGAGGCACCTGGGACAGTGTCACCCCCATTTCATGCCCACGAAGCAACTGACCGAGGTCACACAGTTAGGACTGGGCAAGACCTGGGATTTAAAGCCAGTACCACCAAAGCTGTGCCCACCTCTCACCTCGCTCATCCTCAGTGTTATCATAGCCGACTTTATTGGGCCCCTACTGCATGCCAGGTGTTGGTCTAAGCACTTTCCTTTTGGCAAACAGGTAGCCACTGTCATGGGGGGAAGGGGCCCTCAGAACAGAGTTTCAGGGAGGAGCAGCCCCCCTACCCCAGGGAGAGATGACAACTGCTCACCCGTCATGTCCGTGATGAGTCTAGGAAACACTGTATCAGGGAAAACTAAGGCACAGGAATCACTTATCAATGGTCACAGATCCCTGGACTAAAATTGCCCAGAAAGCTCCTCCCCTTCACCCATTTTCCTCCACCCACTCCAGGCCTTCATCGTTCATAAAGCACGCTGCACTATCATTCCTTCCTGTTCTGAATTCTCTCCTGATGCTGTCAAAATAAGAAAGAGGATGTGAAATTTTTAATAATAGCAGCTATCACGAATTATGCATTGGTGCTGTGCCATCGTTTAGTTGAACTCTCCCAACAACCCCACGACGGAAGAGAATCATTCCCATTTTAGGGCTCAGAGAGGGCAATCCCCTTGTCCAAGCGAGCCAAATACAGCATTCACGGCTCGAAGCCCCTCTGCCCCGAACCGCTTAGCAAATTCCAGTCACAGCAAACTCTCCCAGCTCACCTCCCTACCTTGGTGACATGTCTGTGCCTGGGGCCTTCCCTTGGCAGAGAAAGGTCCTGGAAGCTCCAAGCGGGGCCCTTTCGCTCCTGGACTTGTTTTCCACCCTCTGCAATGACCTTGTCAACTCGGCCCAGGGCTTTGTCTCCTCCACCTGGACGTACTACTTGCAGACCGACAACGGGAAGGTGGTGGTGTTTCAGGTGAGGGGTGTGGCAGGGGCCGCGCTGGCCTTGTGGGCGGGTGATCCGGGTAAGAAGGTGGGATGCATTGGCTATTGGCTCATGGGATGCAAAGTCCTCGGGTGATCAATGTTCGGACCCGCTAGATTCAGGGTTTCACTGTCTCACTCCCCTCCTGACTCTGCTTCCCTTTGTGGTGGTTGCATTCCCAGGCAAGTTCTTCGCTCCTGATAGCTGGGTAGACGCCTAAGGCTCTAGGGTATAACGTCTCTGAATTTCAGCTCAATGGAGACTTACTCTCATTGGCCCTGGCTGGGTCATGTGACCATCTCTCAGCCAATCCCCGTTATTCTATTGGCCTAGAGAGTCTTCCTACTGCAGGAGCTAAAGGATGGGATCAAGAGGAATTGAGATGCCCCGCAACCGCAGGGAACCATATCCCTGATGTCACAGCCCACAGCCCCACAGAAGGGTTCCCTCTCTGCACCCAGTGGAACTATGTGCCAGCTGGGCACGGGACAATGTAGTCTACGGGGGACACAGAGATGTGCTTCCCAGGGCCAAGGTGGTGTCTTTCTAAATGGCTCTTCTATGCTGTCTTGTTCCCAACCCAGACCCAACCTGTGGTAGAGAGCCTGGGGCACGAGGGGGCCCGTCTGCAGCGAGTAGAGGTGACCTGGCGGGGATCCCACCCTGAGGCCTTGGAGGTGCACGTGGGTAAGGTCCAAGGCTAGACCAATGTTCCTTCCACAGGTGGCTCCACTGCCATAAGGAATCATGGCAAATGAACCCCCTAGGAATGAGATTTCTATCTCTCAACTCTTAGGGTTCCTTGGTCCATCTTCCTGGGTTCCATGACCCATCTCCTATGATGCTGTGGTCTGTTTCCCAGGATTCCACAGTCCATCTCCAGGGTTCTGCAATTCTTCTGAGGATTCAAGATCCTTCTCCTGGGCTTCCCTGGTCCACCCTCCCAGGGTTCCGTGGTCTGTCTCCCAGGGTTTTGTGATTCATCTTCCTAGGTTCCGTGGCCCACCTCCTAGGGCTTCCAGGTTCCATGGTTTATTTGCCAGGATGCCACGGTCCATTTCTGATCTCTTCCAGGACTCCATGCCCCATTGCCCTAGGTCCTGGCCTCCTTTCACCTCTCGATGGCTGCTGTGGCCTCTTCAGGAAGGCCTGGGGGCTGCTAAGAGGTGACCTATCTCTCAGATCCCGTAGGTCCCCTGGACAAGGTAAGGAAGGCGAAGATCCGAGTCAAGACCAGCAGTAAGGCCAAGGTGGAATCCGACGAGCTGCAGGACAACGACTTCCTCAGCTGCATGTCCCGGTGGGTGGCAGGACCCCGGGCAGGGGGATGGGAGTGTAGCTGGAGGCGAGGGTCTCCCAAAGCCCGCTGGGACCGCTGAGCGTGCCTTCTGGGTGGGTCAGGCGCTCGGGGCTCCCTCGCTGGATCCTGGCCTGCTGCCTCTTCCTTTCCGTGCTGGTGATGCTGTGGCTGAGCTGCTCCACCCTGGTGACCGCACCTGGCCAGCACCTCAAGTTCCAGGTGGGTGGGGCTGGGTGGAGGGGTGGGAGAAGGGCCACTCCTTGGCCCTGAAGTGGGCCGCCCGCTCTCCCCTGGAGACAAGGGCCTCTGCTTCCTTGTGTGACCCTGGACGAGTTGCTTTACTTCCTTATCAGGTGGGGGGAATAATGCCAACCCTTAGCTGGGGTGACCTGAGATCAGGGGTGGGAAGGAGCCTTGGCGGGGTGGGGGCTAGTAGCCCTCCCTCCCTCTTCCTCCCCCTGCAGCCCCTGACCCTGGAGCAGCACAAGGGCTTTATGATAGAGCCAGACTGGCCCCTGTATCCTCCCCCGTCGCATGCCTTTGGGGACAGCCCCCCACCCTACAAGCTGAAGCTGGACCTGACCAAGCTGTAGGTCTCGATCGGCCCGTGCTTGCCCAGTGCAGGGGCTCCTCGGACCTCACTTGCCCTGTGCCCAGGAGTCCAGGTCAGGGTAGGACCATCCTTGGGCTCCTCCACTGCCCCCCCATCCTTCTTCTTTCCCCAGTCCCGCCCCTTGCCCCTCTGGGTCCTGGGATTGCCTTGCCCCCACCAGAGGGTGGGGGGGAGGGATCTGGCCTTGGTCCCTCCCCGCTCCCCCCTTCCCCAGAGTGTTCTACTTTTGTCTTCTATCTTGTAGCTTCTTGAGTATTCAAACCCCAATTCTGTGCTGCCTTCCTCCTTTCTCCCTTGGAGGGTGGGGGCTGAGGACACAGGGGAACCACCCTGTGCTAGGGCTCCCTCCTTTCCCCCACCTCACCTCCAGAGATCCAGTCCCAAGAGAGGAGGCCCCTGCGAGAGTTGGCGGTGGGCAGCTCTGTGCTGGGAGGGCGGCTGAGGCTGGGGTTGCAGCATGGGGGTCAGGAGGAATAAACCATGTATATAAAAGATATTTTGGACTGAGCCTACTTCTGTTTGTCTTTCCATCTGCCCTTGGGAGAATAGCCTGAGCATGGCCCCGGCCCACTTGGCTCTTTCTGAGTTGGGGACAGCCCTGGGAACTCCCCGTGGCTTCAGGAAGGACAGCTCCTCTGCTGCTGCCCAGCCCACACCACACTTCCCTGGAATGTCCCTGGAAAAGAGGCTTTTGCTACGTGCTTGGCCCAGATGGGTCGGTACCCCTTCTTGCCTCCCTTTTGGGGTCCCTCCTCTGAAATGCACAGGTCGAATCTTGAGGAGGATGTTTGGTTAATGTTGCTGTTATCTGGCTTCCGTTCCCCTTTCTTTCGGGGGTGGAGCTCTGCCCTAAGGAGGGCAGCTTCGGGGCACTGACGGTGGGTCCCAGCCCCTTCCCTATCCAGGGGATCCAGACTTGACATTGCCCTGTACTTCACATTTGAGAGTAATCTTGCAGGACAGGAGCAGCCTACCCCGATGAGGCCACGGCCTTGGCTCTCCATCCTTCCTGTCCATTCTGCAGACTCCCGGAGATCCTTCCAGATAAATCTCCTTTTAGCTTCAGTCAACTGAAGTGGTTTCTATTGCTGGCAATCAGAGATTCCTGGGGAGAGTTTGGGATAAGGGGTGTGGTCGTTATTGGGGTGGAGGTTTTCAGGGGCTGATGGAGGCCTATGGGTGACAGGTGGGTGGGGGTGGGGTGTTAGAGGGAATCATGTGGGACTGATTATCAGCCATCCATCCTTCAGAGTGAGAAGTCAGGGTAAATCTCTCCTGGTGTTCCTCCCTGCATCCCCCAACCCTCAGCCTTTGCCCGGTCACAGCTCTCCACCACTGCTCACCTGGGGTGCTGCGCCCCCTCGTGTCAGTTACCCAACCCTGCCCACATCTTTGCAAATAGCCCCTTCACTACAACTCCCAAGGCATCCCTTCTGAGCAGCTCCTACTTCCTGCCAGGACCCTGCCTGATACCATGAGCATCACGATCCAACATTCAAAGACAATTTCGCGCCCCCCCCCCAGGTATTGTCCTGGGTCCTGGTGGGGTTTGAAGGCAGCCCCTTGAAATGTTGCCAAGAAATGATACCTAGGCGGAGGTAAGAAGCAGCCTCAGACCAGTGCTGCCCAGTAGGACTTCCTGCAATGATGGAAGTGTTCCATCAGCCACACCCCCGGCCACGTGACCTTATGGGTCCCTTGTGATGCGGCCGGTGTGACTGAAGTACTTCATTTCTCATTTTATTTGGTTAGAGTTAGTGTACATGCAAGGTTTTTCTGTGTTGGTTTTTTTTTTTTTGGTGGTGGTGGTAAAAATATGTATCACATATTTTAATCGGTTTTTTTAAGGTTTATTTATTTTAGGGGAGGGGAGAGGAGAGAATCTCAAGCAGGCTCCCCCCTGAGTGAGGAGCTCAACATGGGGCTTGATCTCATCACCCTGAGATCGTGACCTGAGCCGAAGTCAAGAGCTGGACGCTTAACTTACTGAGCCACCCAGCCGCCCCCCAATTTTTTATTTTTTAATTTTAATTAAAAAATATTTTATCTATTTATTTGAGAGAGACAGAGGTAGTGAGAGAGAGTATGAGTGGGAAGGAGGGAGAGAAGCAGACTCCCAGCTGAGCAGGGAGCCCGATACAGGGCTTATTCCCATGGGATCATGACCTGAGCTGAGATTAATTGACTAAGCCACCCAGGTGTCCCTATTTTTAAATTTTTTAAATTTTATTTATTTATTTTTATTTTTAAAAGATTTTTATTTATTTATTTGACAGAGAGAGAGAGATCACAAGTAGGCAGAGAGGCAGTCAGAGAGAGAGGGAAGCAGACTCCCTGCCGAGCAGAGAACCCGATGCAGGGCTTGATCCCAGGACCCTGAGGTCATGACCTGAGCCGAAGGCAGAGGCTTTAACCCACTGAGCCACTTAGGCTCCCCATTATTTATTTATTTTTAAGTAGGCTTCGCACCGGGTGTGGAGCACAATGCGGGGCTTGAACTCACGACCCTGACATCAACACCTGAACTGAGATCAAGGGTGGGACGCTTAACTGAGCCACTCAGGAGTCCAAACATCTACATGTACCAATGAGGCACCCCCCAATCTGGTCACACGAACATCTCCAACCACATCTATGGAGGCTCTCCCCATCGCTCACTATGCTCCAGCTGCATTGCTTCTGTCTGGCTTCCTGGAGCCTGCCTTGTTCCTTCCTGCCCCAGGACCTTTGCATTTGCAGGTCCCTATGCCAGGAACTCCCTCATGGCCCAGCTGTGCCTGAGTTCTCATCTAAAAGGGCTCCTCATCAGAGAAAGACATCTTGGCCTCCTCAGAGTGAGCCCGCATCCCCTGTTATCCCCATGTTCGGCTCCTGCCCCTACATTTACGACATTTATAGCTAATTAACAGTCACTTGTTTCAAGGTCGGCCTGCTTTAACGTAATTTTATAAACTCCGTGAAGGCAGCTCCCAAGGGTCTTATATGTGACCTGGCATGGAACATGTGATTATTAATTATTTTTGCTTGTATGTCTCCCTGTTTCTCAGACTCTAGAAGTATCCTCACCCGGTCAAGTCCATTCCCTACATGGGGTTAGACCTTGTCGCTCCCTTGCTGACCCCCTCTGACTCCCTGTTCCCTTGGACACCACCTGATTTCCTCTGTTTCCTTTTTATTAATTTACTTTTAAAACTTTTTTGAAGATTTTATCTATTTATTTGAGAGAGAGAGAGAGAGAGAGAGAGAACATGAGCAGGGAGGGGGCAGAGGCAGAGGGAGAAGCAGACTCCCTGCCCAGCAGGGAGCCCATCACAGGGCTCGATCCCAGGACCCTGGGATCATGACATGAGCCAAAGACAGACGCTTAACTGACGGAGCCACCCAGGCACACCAAGATTTTTATTTTAAAATAAACTTTACACCTAAAAAAAAAATAATCTTTACACCTAACGCGGGGCTCGAACTAACAATCCTAAGATTAATTAAGAGTCACATGCTCGGGGCGCCTGGGTGGCTCAGTTGTTAAGTGTCTGCCTTTGGCTCAGGTCATGATCGCAGGGTCCCAGGATCGAGCCCCTCATCGGGCTCCTTGCTTCGCGGGAAGCCTGCTTCTCCCTTTCTCACTCCCCCTGCTTGTGCTCCCTCTCTCGCTGTGTCTCTGTCTGTCAAATAAATAAAATCTTAAAAAAAAAAAGTCACGTGCTCCACCGACTGAGCCAGCCCGGCCACCCCCACTCTGCTTTTAAAGGCTCTCAACAGGGATGCCTGGGTGGCTCAGTCGGTTAAGCGTCTGCCTTTGGCTCCAGTCATGGTCTCAGTGGTCCTGAGATCGAGCCCCCTGTCGGGCTCCCTGCTCAGTAGAGAGTCTGCTTCTCCCTCTGTCTCTCCTCTCCCCTGCGCTTGTGCTCTCTCTGTTTCTCTCTCAAATAAAGAAATAAAACATTAAAAAATAGAAAACCAAAGGCTTGCAATACTCGCCAATCTGGCAGCCACCCTTCCTGTTATGTCCCTCCTACCTTTTGGTCTGAGGACAAAATGGGTCCTGTCTTCACTGTTTCCTGACACCAACCAGCCGTCCAGCTTCTAGGCCTTTGCTATAGCTGCTCCTTCTGCTTGGAAGGCCATCGTGGATTTGATAGGAATCTACCTGTGGCTCTCCTCCTCCTTCTTCTTCTTTTTAAGTTTATTTATTTATTTTACAGAGAGAAACAGGAAGAGAGGGAACACAAGCAGGGGGAGCAGAAGAGGGAGAAGCAGGTCTCCTGCTGAGCAAGGAGCCCAATGTGGGGCTCGATCCCAGGACCCTGGGATCCTGACCTGAGCCGAAGGCAGATGCTTAACTGACTGAGCCATCCAGGTGCTCCTCTCTTCTTCCTTCTTAACCGAGCTCTGGTTTGGCATGACCAAGCTTGTGTGGCTTAGGGGAGGTTGAGCAGCCTGACCGGAGCCTTCTCAGGCACTGGGGGGATTTACTGGGACGGAGGCCTGCGCTGTTAGCTGGGGTTGCTGAGCTGGGAGTATTGGTTACCACCGCATCAGAGCCTGCCGGAGGGATGGAGAGAAACTACGTCTTCGTGCCATTGCTGCGAGTCCTGGATCCAAACGTGCCTGAAGTCCACCCTGTCCCTTTTTCCCCTTAAGCCAGCCAGTTCATGTCGGGCTTCTTGGAACTGAAAACTTGTGACTGGTCCCAGTCTCTTCATCACCCTCCCCTCTCTCGGGACGGAGCCCCCAAGGGCAGAGTCGTTTTTTGTTTGTTTGTTTTGTTTCTTGTTTGTCTGTTTTAGTTTGTGTGTTTTGCTGCTATGTGTCTAGTGAATGAATTCTGGAAGCTCTGGTGACCAGCCCAGGGCTGGGCCCAGAGTGGGTGCCTCATGGATGTGGAATGAATAATGCCAGGTGATGTGGGTAGAAACTATGAGCGCTGTGGCTATGTGGTGTGAGGCGAGGAGTCCCTTCCAAATATGTGGTGAGTGATGGTTGCCCCAAGAGTTGGCAGCTGACTTGGTTGGGCTTTGAGGGATGGATAGAATCTGAGAAGGCAGGGTGTCCCAGATATGGGGCTGTGTTAGAGGGGTGTGTGTGTGTGTGTGTGTGTGTGTGTGTGTGTTTGTATATGTGTGCAGAGAAAAGCAATGTTCACTCATATTATCTACCCTTTTGAGGTCTTCACTCACTGCCCACAAGGCCCACATGGCCTGGCCCCTGCCACCTCCTGTCTGCTTCTCCCTCTACTTTCCTCTCTCCTTGATATAGCATGCACCTCAGGACCTTTGCACTGGTGTGCCCTCCACCTACAATTCCTTTTCCCTGGATAATCTGACCCTGGCCCTGGATTCATTTTTTTTATCTGATTTTCCTTCCTCCCTGAGTCCTCTTGTATCCGCTCATCACTGGCTGGGTCTTTCTCCTCTATTGACTTGTTTATGGCTCTATGACCCATCTCCTTTGCTACCTCAAACTGGATGCACTGAAGGGCATGATTGGATCTGGTGTGCTGACCTCAGCACGCAGAGCTGCGGACTTTTGAGGAATCCCCCCGCAGGGCTGCCTGGGACCTCTGGGGGAGACACCCCAAGTGCCAAGCAAATACCCTCAGTCTCCTCGGCCAAGTAACTCCTGGCCCCTTCTGGAGTCTCAGGAGTGAGAGGGCCCTTTGCCTCTGTCCAGGGCTCTTCCAAGGGGTAGGTGCCATCCGAAGCGACCTTGTGGAAGAGCTCTCTCTAGAGCTCTCTGAGCCTCAGTTTCCTTGTCTCTCCCCTCAGCTCCGCGAATCATCTGGGAAGTTGCCCCCTCTGCCCCTTCCTGTGCCTTCTTCCCACACTGATACAGGCCTCATGGAAGGTGGGTGGGTGGCTGGCGTCATGGCATAAGGCAGGAGTGCCCATGTGTCCCTGAAGTGTAGCGTTGCCATGGCAACTGGCGGTCCTGCTTCCCTGGTGACAGGCCCGAGTTCTGGGCCCAGAGGTGGTAATCAGTCCAGGAAGGGAGGGAGGGAGCAAGGTGTGCCCGGCGACACTCATAAACACACGGAGGAAAGGATGGGGACTCGGGGTGCCTGGGTGGCTTGGTCACGTAAGCGTCTGCCTTCCATTCAGGTCATGATCTCAGGGTCCCGGGATCGAGCCTCGGATGGGACTCCCTGCTCAGTGGGGAGCCTGCCTCCCCCGCTCCCTCTGCCGCTTCCCCTGCCTGTGCTCTCTCGCTCTCTCTGTCAAATAAATAAATAAATAAAAATCTTTTTTAAAAAAAAGGAAGAAAAAGAAAGGATGGGAACTCATGTCCTTCCCTTGGGGCAGGGGTGGAGGGGCAGTTCAGGCTGGGTCCCAGCTGGGGGCTGCCCCAGTTCCTGCTCAGGGCCAGGCATGAGCCCAACAGGGAAGCTGGAGCTTCCGGGGGTCCCATGTTACGTAACGCGGCCCACTGCCCCCTTCGCACCTAGTCCTGCCAGGCTCCCTGCGGCTCCTGGCACTCTCCGTCCTCAGGATCCCCACACAGGTTGTTCCCTCTGCCTAAAAGTTTCTGCTCTCTTCCTGGCCGACTCTTCAGCCTGAGTATCCCCCTCTGACCTCCTGGCTCGGCTTGGCCCTCTAAGTCACTACGCACCAAATCAAACCTCTATCATGTTGACAATTAAGTTATTGCTTCTTTGCTTGTGCGATGATTGGTTTAATAAATGTTCCCCCTGCCAGATGCGACACACTAGCAGTCCCGGTCACAGCTGTGTCCCACACACCAAGGAGGCTGCTCTCAATTCGTCATTGTCGACACTCTCCCTTCTCACTCCAAGCCTTGCCCACAACACCCCAGACACCGTAGTCTCAACTCTGTTCCTCAGGCTCTTTCTGGCACCAGGCTCGGACCCTACACATTACTTCCACCTGGAATGTTCTGAAACATTCTGGGCCCTTCTACGATGTTCTGGAATGTCCCAGAACATCTTAGACCATTCTGCCCCCTGCTTTTACTAAAGCCGGGACATCACCTTCTCAAAGAGGGTCTCGCTAATCTCCTAGCTAAAGCAGTCCCTTCTACCTGGCCACTCTCAGCCCATTGCCTTTATGACAGTTACCGCCATCTGGAAAGGTCCTGGTCATTGACCCATTTGCATGTCTCAGGTTTGCCTTTCTTTCTTTCTTTCTTTCTTTCTTTCTTTCTTTCTTTCTTTCTTTCTTTCTTTCTTTCTTTCTTTCTTTCAGATTTTATTTATTTGACAGAGAGAAAGAGATCACAAGTAGGCAGAGAGGCAGGCAGAGGGAGAGGGGGAAGCAGGTTCCCCGCTGAGCAGAGAGCCCGATGTGGGGCTCGATCCCAGGACCCTGAGATCGTGATCTGAGCTGAAGGCAGAGGCTTAACCCACTGAGCCACCCAGGTGCCCCTCAGGTTTGTCTTTCTCCTTGTAATACACACAACAGAGTCTTCTGTTATGACCTCCATGCTATTGAATGGAGGGGGTCAGGAATGAGACCAGGAGTTGGGACAACTCCGATGCTCTCCTGCTGGGACCTTGGGAGAGTTACTTACCTCTCTGAACCCCAGGGTCTTTCTTTTTCATCAAGGTGTAATGTACAAATGACAAGGCGTGCCCATTTTACAGTTCCATGAATGTTTACACTCCTGTGACCCAAATACAGAGCACCCCTAGTCCCCCCGAGCACCCCGAGTCCCTAGGGCAGGGACTCCCTCATGACCCCTTCCAGTTGGTCAGCCCCCAGAGGTAGCCCTGGGTCTGACCTCTGTCACCTTGGCTCCATCAGCCATTTCTTGTTTGCTTTTTAATAAGTCAGCTTTAACGAGGCGTAATTGACATTCAATAACACAGCCATTTTTAAATGCCCAGTTCAACGAGTTTTGACAAATGTAAACCTCCCTGTTGCTCCATCGCCAAGATATAGGACGTTTCCATCATCCTAAGTGCTTGTACCTCTTTGTGGTAAAGGCCTTTCATCCCTGATGTTCTGCTCCTGGTGGCCCCAATCTGTCACAGGGTAGCATGGCCTGTGTATGAATTTTACATAAACGGAGTCATATCGTGTGTCCTCTTCGTGCCTTCTTTCACTCACTTCTTTCACTGAGATCCACCTGTGGGATGTACACAGCGGTGGTTGGTTCTTTTTCCTTGCTGTGTAGTATTCTGCTATGTGATTGTGTCACCATTTGTTTACGGAGTTACCTGTTGATGGACCTCTGGGATATTTCCAGTTTGGGGCTCATATGACCACTTGAGTTCATGTCTTTGTAAAACCATATCTTCCCTTCTGTTGGATAAATACCTGCAGTGGGCTAAGTGGTATCCCCACTTAACTCATGTCCACCAGGAACCTTAGAACGTGACCTTATTTGGGAATAGAGCCTTTGCAGATGTAGTTTAGCTAAAGATTCAGAGGAGATAGTAATAACTGTTTCCTTCCCTTTGGGGATGTGGTGAGAATACACAGTTTGGGACATTGAAAATACTCCGTAAATGGCAAATAATTAAAAAAAAAAAAGTGACAGCCAAGATGCAACCTGTCTCCATCTATCTTTAAAGTCAGGTTTTTCTGCTTGTCCCCAGCTGGAGTCACACACAGATGGGGACTATTGCCTCCCATAGGAGGAGCCAGTGGAGGCTGGGTTCTGGGATGGGTGGGGACACTGGGAGGCCTGAGAGAGGCCACAGGGCTGGAAGTGACTAAGGTGAAGCAAAGCATAATCAATATAGGAGAACCCCATTCATTCATCTGTTCACACATTCATTCATTCACCAACAGATTTGCTGCTAGGTGATATTGGATGCAGGAGGCTAGGACCCTGGCAAGGTCCCAACCTAGACACAGCCTAGGCAGGCAGGCTGGGCAGAAGGAAAATAGCGCTCCTCTGCTGGGTAGCCAGGAAGGCTCCCTGGAGGAGGAGACCTGTGGTGGGTGTGAAAAATATGGGAGGATGCCCAGAGACCACTGTCTCTGTCCCTCACCGCCCTGGAGGCCAGTAGTCTGAAATCAAAGTGTTGGCAGGCATGCTCTGTCTGAAGGCTCTTGGGGAGAATGCTTCTTTGCCTCTTCCAGCTCTGGCAGACCCAGGTGTTCCCTGGCTTGTGACAGCATCACTTCAGTCTCTGCCTCTCTCTTCACATGGCCTTCTCACTGTTTGAATTTCCTCCTTTTTTTTTTCCTTAAGATTTTATTTTTAAGTAATCTCTACACCCAACATGGGGCTCGAACTTCCAACTCTGAGATCCAGAGTCACATGCTCCCGCTCCACTGACTGAGCCACTCAACGCCCCCCCCCCCCACTGCCCTGGCTTTCCTTCTTTTCATGAGGACACCAAGTTATTGGATTTAGGGCCCCCCGACTCCGGAAGATCTCATCCTGAGATCTTCACTTTAACTGTATCTGCCAAGACTCTTATTTCAAAAAAAGTCTTTTCGAGGTGAGCCTCCAGGTACATACGTCTTTTGGGGGGACATCATTCACCTAGTATACTAAGAGTGTTTGTTCAATGTCTTTTTTTTTTTTTTTAAGATTTTATTTATTTATTTGAGAGAGAGAGAGCGTGAGAGAGGGAATACAAGCAGGGGGAGCGGGAGAGGGAAAAGCAGGCTTCCCACCAAGCAGGGAGCCCAACGCAGGGCTCGATCCCAGGACCCTGGGATCATGACCTGAGCCGAAGGCAGATGCTTAGCGACTGAGCCACCCAGGTGCCCCTGTTCAATGTGTTTTCAGCAAGACCGTTCCCCTGGGGGGCAGAGCTCTCTTTGTTTTGTCTGGTTTGTGTGTCCCATGCCCACCACAGAGTCTGGTGCACAGGAAGCCATCAGTAAGCTCTTGCTGAATGCTTGATTAAACGAAAGGAGAAAAGGGGCCAGCCTAGGGCTCTGGAGAGGGCTTGAGCCTCCGAGTCAGAGAGTAAGGGTCCCATTTCTTGCTCCTGAGCCTTGGCAGGCTTCTCCCACTCTCTGAGTCTCACTTCCCCTGTTTTGCAAGGTCATGATGAGGACCAGGGGAAAAGTCTGGGGGGTCACCAGCCCCCAGTAGGACCCTAGGAGATGTAGCTATGGTGGTGGTAGGAGGGGCCGCAGGCAGGTAACCTAGACTGCAGGTAAGTTAAAGAAGGTGGACCTAGCTCAGACCTGACTTGAAGGAAGTGCTGCCAGCTGAGGTGACAGAGAGAGCAAGATCAAGGGCAACTGTGTTTATTCTTCACTGAGCCCACGCATAATCCTGGAAGGAAGTGGTCTATATGCCCTTCCTTTTTTTTTTTTTTTTCCCCATCGAGGCGAGATTCACATAACGTAAAATTCACCACTTTAAAGTGAACACTTCGGTGGCATTTAGTGCATTCACAATGTTGTGCAATTACCATAGCCAGGAAGAAAAGAGAGTCCTCGCCCCTTGGGGAGCTGACATTCCAGGGGGAGGATGGATGGTAAACAAGGAAAGGAAATACAAGGGTGCCTGGGTGGCCCAGTAGGTTAAGCCTCTGCCTTCAGCTCAGGTCATGATTCCAGAGTCCTGGGATCGAGCCCCGCATCAGGCTCCCTGCCCCGCATCAGGCTCCCTGCCCCGCATCAGGCTCCCTGCCCCGCATCAGGCTCCCTGCCCCGCATCAGGCTCCCTGCCCCACATCAGGCTCCCTGCCCCGCATCAGGCTCCCTGCTCGGCGGGAAGCCTGTTTCTCCCTCTCCCACTCCCCCTGCCTGTGTTCCCTCTCTCGCTGTGTCTCTCTCTGTCAAATAAATAAATGAAATTTTTTTTAAAGAGTTTATTTATTTATTTGACACACACAGTAGAGATCACAAGTAGGCAGAGAGGCAGGCAGAGAGAGAGGGGGAAGCAGGCTCCCTACTGAGCAGAGAACCCGCTGTGGGGCTCGATCCTAGGACCCTGAGATCATGACCTGAGCTGAAGGCAGAGGCTTTAACCCGCTGAGCCACCAAGATGCCCCTAAATAAATTAAATCTTAAAAAAAAAAAAGGAGGTACATGACAATTCCTCAAAAAGTTCCCCCTAGAGCTACCCTGTGATCCAGCAATTCTGTTCCTACAGAGGTACCCAGAAGATGTGAAAACAGGACTCGGCTCTCTGTACCCATATGTTCACAGCAGCGCTAGTCACAATCACCAAAAAGGGAACACCCCAAATGTTCATCAATGGACGAATGAATAAATGACAGGTGGTCCATCCGCACTACAGAGTATCACTCAGTCATAAAAAGGAAGGAAGCCCTGATAACACGCTACAACGTGGAGGAACTTTCAAAACATTACGTTGAGAAGGCCACGTGTTGTAGGATCCCGCATATACGAAATGTCCAGAATAGGCAAATCCATAGAGACGGAAAGCAAACCGATGGTTGTCAGGGGCTGGGGGTGGGGGATGGGGAGTGACTGCCTATGGGGCCAGGGTTTCCTTTTGGGACAATGGAACTTTTTTTTTAAGATTTTATTTATTTATTTGACACAGAGAGAGCACAAGCACAAGCACAAGCACAAGGGGAGTGGCAGGCAGTGGGAGAGGGAGAGAAGCAGGCTTCCCGCTGAGCAGGGAGCCTGACACGGGGTTCGATCCCAGGATCCCGGGATCATGACCTGAGCCGAAGGCAGATGCTTAACTGACCGAGCCATCAGGCACTTCTCAATTTTATTTCATTTTAATTTAATATTTTAAAGATTTATTTATTTATTTGAGAGAGAGAGAGAGAGGGAAGGGGGGGGGGCCGGCGGACAGAGGGAAAGAATCTCAAGAGGGCGCTGTACTGAGCGCAGAGCCCAGTGTGGGGCCCGATCTCATGCCCTGAGATCATGACTCTGAGCGCAAATCAAGAGTCTTAAACGACTGAGCTGCCCAGGCGCCCTTATTTTTCAATTATAAACAAAGCAAGAATGAAATACTGTACAGAGTTATGGGGGAAAATTCAAGCAGGGCTTGGGGACAGAGTGGGCGTGGGAGAGGAAAAGTGCCCAGAGCCGCCATGGACTTGGGGCTGCCCTGGGTGCCGTATGCTGTTTACTTCAGCCTGGCCTCGTTCTGTCCTGTAGGGATATGTAAAACATGGGGAAACTGAGGCATAAAAAGCTATAAGGTATAAGGTATATTTTATAAGGTGTAAAAGCACCCTGCCCAAGGACTCGAGGCTTGTACGAAGTGCGTGCAGAATGAAGGGTAATAGCAAAGGTAGCGAGCATTTGTCAGATGTTGACTGTGTCATTGACAGAGAAGCAAAAGGAGGTGCTGGGCGCATCAGCAGCTTTTTCTGAGGTTTCTCAGTGGGGAAGGGCAGAAGGGGCGGACGCCAGCCCCAGCAGCACTGAAGGAAAACAAGGCATCCCCCAACTTCCAGGCGTCCATTTCCTCCTCTGTAACACCTGGGGGTTACAAGGAGGCCTCCAAGCTCTGACCTGGGGCTGCAAGGCCCACAGCTGGTGTGGAGCGGGGGAGCAGGTGGCGAGGCCCCCGCCTCTGGGAGAACAATGCCAGCTGTGGGCCAGATGGCGGCCAGACCTGTGGACGCTGCCTGCCGTGTCCCGCTTCCAAGCTCTGCCAGACCACGGGTCAGCATTATTGGAGGAGGGTGTGCAGTAACCTCCGTGGGCCCTCCGGGTCCCCCAGCCTGACTGAGTCCCATCCTGGGTATGACAGCTGCCAATCAGGCTTCAGTCGAGAACCCTGGGGGAGGTTCCCAGCCTCGCTCTGCCTCACCCTCACATCCCATCTGCTGCATCTCCTATTGGCTCCACCTGCAAAGTGCACCCCAGCTAGGACCACCCCCCACCTCTCCCTGTCCGCTATCTTGGGATGAGCCCCATCACTTGGCCTGAATACTTGCCTCCTAAGTAATATCCCTAATTCAAGATATTTCTCCCGACTGTTGGTCGGGGGGAAACCCCTCTGCTCACAAGCCCCCTCTCCCTCCTCATTTCATGCAGGGGAAACGCTTCCATGGTGGTCCACAAGGTCCTCCGTGACCTGAAGCACACTACTCATCGCCACCCACCCCATCTTCTCCTCTCCTTTCCCTCTCCCTCAATTTTCTCCTGCTAGGCAACACTCCAGGCATGCTCCTGCCTCAGGGCCTTCGCACTGGCTGTCCTGTCCCATATGATCTCAGAATACCTATTAGATCCCCCAAGTCATGCATCTGTAGCGTGCTACATATGAGCACACAGCCAGGGGCCCAGGGAACCTCTCCTTGCTTATCTTCAGCCGTACATCTGTGTGTCTGACATGTGGGTCGAATCTTGGTGTTTATGAAGTGTGAGTGCATATGGATGCCATTGACTGCAGCCGTATGTGTGGCGGCCGTGTGAGCTGTAGGTCTCTGCTGAGCGGGGTTTGATACCCGCATGGGGTTCATTTGGAACAAAGGCTCAAGTGCCGACCTCGGGTGGGTAAGGGTGTGTGTGCTGAGCTTGCCAGAACTTGAGCTGCTCATGCATGCACAATTCAGCATTTATAGAGCGCTTATTGTGTGCTGGAGAAGTCAGTGGGGCCCCTCAGCACCTGATATTCGTCAACTTGCACGATGTCAACTCCTGAGCATTTAACACAAGCGATTGAGTATCTACCGTGTACCCACCTGACCCTCAGCGGCAAATGGATCAGTTGAGTCTGGTTCTAGTTGCAGGAGCCCACCCAGGCAGCCTCCTTGCTTCCTCCTTGCCCCATGCAGGTCTACCCCTCTCTCCTAGCACTGATTGCAGGGAAAGCTCTGAGCTTCATTTGGACCTCGGATCCTGCTCGAGCCCGCACAAGGGGAGGCTTTTCCAACTCAGAAGGTGAAAGTATAAATGGGCACAAGGCTGGAGAGAGGATCCTGGGAACTTGGACCCTTCTAGGGTGGAGATTCTAGGCTTTCAGTGGATTGGGGTGTGTGTTTCCTTGAAAGGCTCTGGAAGCTTTACGACGGCTTTGCTGGCCCTGGGCTCCATGGGGTCCAGAGTAGAGAGCAGTGAAAGAAGGGAGGGGAGGAGGAAGGAAGGAGGGAGAACAAAGAGAAAAAGGAAGGACATAGATGCACAATTTTGAGCATTGGCTTAAGATTGGGTAATTGAGGGGGCTGGAATTTGGGGGTCCAAGGCTGTTGGGTCTGATGGAGTGGACTTTGGGGGTATAAGTATGGTATGAAGGGTCTGTGGGCAAGGATTTGGGGAGTGGGAGTTAGGACTGGAGTAGAGGATGGGGAGATAATCTGAGGGCAGGGGTTTGGCGGTGTGAAAACCAGAATTGTGGGAGAAGCAGGAGGTTTGGGGATCTGAGGGCAGATGACTGGGATTTGAAGGTGGAGGTTCTTGGGTTTGAGGGTGGAGGCTCTGGGAGGGTAGGTCACGGCAGGGCTGGGAACCAAAGCCGCGTTGGAAGTCTGAGGCCTGGGCAGGGGATGAATTCCCACACCTGAGGGAGGTCTTGGGGAGTGAGTGGTGGTGGAACGGGAGGGAAAGTTATCAGAGCTCTAGGATCGGTTTCTTAGTGTTCCTCCCATCTCGGCCTCGCCCCTCCCCCTTCGTAGAACAGACCCCTCCCCAGACCTGCCGCACTTCACCTTCGAGCCAGCCTCTACTCTGGGCCTCCTCCCAGGTCCCATCAACCCCTCACAACTCGCCTTTGCCCCGCCCCTGCTCGGAGTAGGCCCCACCACCTAGATAAAGCCCCGCCCCTCACAACAGACTCCGCCCCCACCCAGGCCCCGCTCCTCCCCTCAGTTGAGCGGGAGCCTACCTTCACAGCCCCCGCCCACCCGCTGACCCCACCCCTCTCAGCCCAGGCCCCACCCCTAATTGGCCAGGCCACACCCCTCGCCCAGGGCCCCGCCCCCTGCAGAGCCGACCCGGTGCTGCCCCGCCCCCCCGCGTCTCTGTTTCCCGGGCCGGCGCGCGCGGCTCCCGTCACTTGAACGCGCAGCGGCGGCGGCGGCGGGAAGATGGCGGAGTCCGGTGGCGGCGGTGGCGCTGGTGGCGGCGGCTTCGGCGCGGGCCCGGGCACCGAGCGCCCGAACAGGTGAGACCCGTTCGCAGGGTCCGCCGGCACCTGCCCCGGGGCCAGGGTGACGTGTGGGGAGTCCTGGGGGTCGTGAGGGGCTGAGGAGCCACCTGGGCGGGTTCGAGGGTCTTTACGCGGGATTGCGGGCTTTAGGGGCTCATGGAGTACTGGGGGGACCGAGGGCTGCTGAGGGGCAGCTGAAGGTGGGCTGGGGCCCCCAGGACCTCGAGGTATCTGGATGCGGCCCTAGGGGTCTGAGGAGGCATTGAGGAGCATGGAAGTCTGAAGGGAAACCCATAGACTCTTGACTGTGATGGGGCCATGGGGGAACTGGGGATGCCAAGGGATCTGGGAAGCAGAGAGGGCCTGAGGAGGGGACCATGGGCCGTCTTGAGCTTGTTGAGGCTGTCTTGAGGACTCTTGAGGAGGGGACTGATGGGAACTTGAGGGGCTGAGGCTCAAGGCTTCCTGGAGGGTACTGTAGGACCCTGCCCCGAAGTGTCTAAAGGTGGTCCTGTGGGCATGCCGAGGGGTGAGGACTGTGGAAGGCTGGAGGTAGGGCCTCAAGTGAATCTGAGGGCCTGAAAGAGGCCTAAAGGGCCTAGAAAAACCTGAAAGGGGAGGCTGAGGTCTCCCCCCAGGGGTCCCAATGAGCCCTTATGGGCAGGGAAGGGTCTGGACTTCCCAGGGGTCCTAAGCTGCTGGGGTGGGTCTTGGGGAGCCTGAGGATGATGAGAGAACCCTGAAAGTCTAAGGAGAGTCCATCCTTGGTGCTCCTGTCTCCCATCCCCATAGGGTTCAGATCCTCCTCCAGGCTAAAGGACTTGAAGCAAGGTCTTGCCCACAGACCAAGGGGGCAGAATTCACCCCCTTTGGTCAAAGGGAGGCTCCCTTTTCCTTTGCCCAAGTCCTGAGACCGGTTGCTTGAACCCCAGAATTGGTGTAAAAATTGAAGGTGTTGATATGCATTGTTTTGGATTCTCAGAGGGGAAGAACACCTGCCTTAGGCAGCACAACCTCCCTCTTCTCACAGGGCCAGCATGGCCCAGATCCTCCCAGCCTGGCCTCCCAGGAAAGCCTGCCACCCTTGGTTGGCCAAGGAGGAAATCTGGGCTCTTCCTTGATGGCGAGCTTACGGGAACAAATAATTCCAGTGTGATAAGTGATGCCGTTGTTCACTACTTGTGTGCTGTGGAGGCAGTCCTCCCTGTGGAGACTTGGGCTGGTGCCGACCTGAAAGGCCTGATGGCTCGAGGCATGAGTTGGGCTTTAGAGGCCTACAGTGGGGAGTGAGGAGTAATCAGAAGATTTTAAGACATTCAGGGGGTAGAGTTGGCTGGGCTTGTTGGCCAGGGATGAAGTGACACATAATGAACAGATAAAAGGGGACAGCTAACCCCAGGTCCCTGCCTTGGGCTCTGGGATGGGATAGTCTGGGGGCAACAGCAGGGTGTAACTAATTACATACCGTATAATTCACTCATTAGCTGAGCAGTTGATTGAGTTTTAATTAATTTATAGAGTTATGTACCCTTTAAAACAATCCAGTTTTTTGAGAAGGCTTCCATCATCCCAAAGAGTTCCCTCAAGCCCCTTGCAGTCAACCCTCAACCTCAAGCACACCCTGATCTCCTTTTGCTTTCTAGTTTTGCCTTTTTAGAAATTTTATATGCCTGGAATCCTATAATATGTGGCTTCTTATGTCTGGCTTCTTTCCCTTAACTGGATGTTTTTGGAAATTCATCTAGGTTGTCACAGGTATCAGAAGTGTGTTCTTTTTCATTGCTGCGGAGTATTCCATTGTATGGATGGACAGTTTGCTTACTCATTTACTGGTTAGAGAACATTTGGGTTTCCATTTTGACGATTACAAAAAAAGTCCCTGCGAACATCCAGACATGCGTTTTTGTGTGGATATATACTTTTATTCTCTTGGGTAAATACCTAGGAGTGGACCGACTGGGTCCTATGGTAGATGTAGGTTTAACTTTTTAAGAAACTGCCAACCTGTTTTCCAGAGTGACTGTACCATTTGCGTTTCTACCAGCAAATGTGCAGGAGTTCCAGTTGCACCGTGTTCTCGTCTACACTTGATGTGGCCAGTCTTTAATTTTAGCCATTTTAAGTATAGATTGGTATCTTATTTTGGTTTTAATTTCTATCTCCCTAATAAATAATGACATTGGACACCTTTTCATGGTCTCATTGTGTATTCATATATTTGGTAAAGTGTCTTTTCAAAGCTTTTGCCCGTTTTCTAATCGAGTTGTCTTCTTATTGTTGACTTTTAAGAATTGTTTATGTATTCTGGCTATACGTCCTTTATCAGATATATGATTCGCAGACATTTTCTCCCAGTCTGTGGCTCATCTATCTATCTTTCTTTCATTCATTCGTTCATTTTCTTAATGATATCTTTCACAGGGCAAAATTTTGTCATTTTGACGAAGGCCAAGTTTATCAGTGTTCTTTTCTTATGGATTACACTTTTAGTGTCATATCTAAGAAATTGTTTCTTTTTTTAAATTTTATTTTAAGCAGGCTCTGTGCCCAGCATGGAGCCCAACATGGGGCTTGAACTCACGACCCTAAGATCAAGACCTGAGCTGAGATCAAGAGTTGGATGGTTAACTGACTGAGCCACCCAGGTGCCCCCTAAGAAATCTTTTCTAAATGGAGGCACTTTTTTTTTAAAAAATATTTTATTTATTTATTTGACAGAGAGATAGAGAGAGCACAAGTAGGCAGAGCAGCAGGCAGAGGGAGAGAGAGAAGCAGGCCTTCTGCTGAGCAGGGAGCCCGATGCGGGGCTCGATCCCAGGACTCTGGGATCATGACCTGAGCTGAAGGCAGCCGCTTAACCGACTGAGCCACCCAGGCACCCCTTCTTTTTTTTTTTTTTTAAGATTTTATTTATTTATTTGAGAGGGAGAGAGAGCGCGCGACCACAAGCGGGGTGAAGAGCAGAGGGAGAGGGAGAGGTAGACTCCCCACTGAGCAGGGTGCCCAACGCAGGGCTCAATCCTAGGACCCTGGGATCATGACCTGAGCCAAAGGCAGACACTTACTTAACCGACTGAGCCACCCAGGCGGCCCAGAGGCACTTTTTAAAAAAACATTTCCCCCACTTCTGAGATTCCCATTCGCCCCCTTCCATCCATCCTAGTGAAAAATTACGGTTGTCTAGAGCAACTGATAGGGGAGGGGCTCTTATCCCTGTGGTGCTCGAATAGGGAGAAGGGTAAGAATCCCTTAAATGGTGAGATGGAGCATGTGGGAAAAGGATCAGGTTTGTTTGGGTTTTTTTTTTATCTTTCTTTTTTTTTTAAAGGTTTTATTTATTTATTTGACACAGAGAGAGAGATCACAAGTAGGCAGAGAGAGAAGGGAAAGCAGGCTCCCCGCGGAGCAGAGAGCCCGATGCGGGGCTTGATCCCGGGACCCTGAGATCATGACCCGAGCTGAAGGCAGAGGCTTAACCTAACCCACTGAGCCACCCAGGCACCCCAAGGATCAGGTTTTGAGGGAGATTGTGGCACACAATATTTTGCCAAGGATTCCATATGATCTAGAGGCCATTGTAACATTCATTTATTCCAAAGGGGCCAACGAGGCCTGATGTATCACTTGCCCATGCCTCATTCTGCTTCATCCTTCCACACTCCCAGGTCATGGCCTCTCAGAGCCATCTGCCTGACCACCGAGCTCAGTTAGCCCCCAGAATGCTTTTTCTGGTCACCTTGGATTGTTTGGTAAAATTTATATAGCATAAAACTCACCCACTAAAACTGAACAATTCCGTGACGTTTAGTATGTTCACGATGTTGCACAACTATCCCATCTGTCTAGTTCCAGAACATTTCCACCACTCCAAAAGAAAATTCTGTACCTTTTGGCAATCATTCCCCATTGCTCCTACCCCAGCCCCCTACAACTATTCATCTAATTTCTGTCTCTATAAATTTACCTGTTTCATAAATGGAATCATACAATATGTGACCTTTTGCGTCTGGCTTCTTCACTTTGTATAATCTTTTCAGGGTTCATCCACACTGGAGTGCGTATCAGTACTTCATTCCTTTTTATGACTGTATAATATCTCAGTGTGGACATACCGCATTTTGTTTATCTGTTCGACCAACAGATGGACATTTAGGTTGGTTCCACCTTTTGGCTATTTGGATAGTGCTGCTATGAACACGCCATGTTCCAGTTTTTGTCAGAACACTTGTGTTCAGTTCCTTGGGGTGTATACCAGGAGCGGAGTCGCTGGCTCACATGGCTGTTGTGTGTCCTTGATCATGCTATCTCAACCCAACACTCCTTGGTGTGTTTATTCACAGAAATGCTAATCTGCCTCATGCTGTCGTATGCCTGGAGCAAGGGTTGCATAGAGGAAGTAAGTGTTCAAGAAATATGGCCGGGGGTGGGGAGGGAGAGAGGGTTGGATGAAAGGGGTGTGGCTTGCAGTCTGGCGGGTAGGAAGTCCCTTCTGTGGGATCGGGTCAGTCCTTCGCCTTTTCAGGGAGACTTGGGGGGTTGCCAAGGGCTGGGGGGAGGCTGGCCTTGTCTGTGAGGTTGGTTTTCCAGTCTGCCAGGAGGCGCCTGCATCTGCCTTTTTGTCCCATGAAGGGTTTTGTCATTTGGCCAGGGATGGGGGTGGTTCCTGTCTTCCCCTTGGCCTTTCCAACGGTCCCACAACTCAAGAAACTGTCCTCAGGAGGGACTGAGCTCCTCCACCCCCCACCGCCCCCAGCATTATATAACTTGTTTGTTCCAACTTCACTTTTCTGCAACCAAGGGGGAAAAAAAGAAAGAGAAAAGCTTATTCTCCTTCCTTCCCATCTCGAGGGATCAACAAAAAACTCGTTGCCTAGTAGAGATGGTTGTTAATAACCAGGCCGAACCTCCGGGATGGTTGGAGCGTGGCTGTCTCAGCCGAGGGCTAGCAGAAGGGAGGTGGGGTCCTAGCTGCAGGCTCACTCACACAAAAGACACTTGTTCTCTAGTGGGCCCCCGCCCAGCTCCACCTCAGGCCTTCCACAAGGGTCCGGGCTCAGGAGGGAGGGGAGGTTTACGGCCGCTTGGGGTGTTGAGTGGGGGGAAGTGGAGGAATTCTCCTGGGAGCTGGACTTCCCCAATTAAATTCCACCGCTGTGAGGTACCCGGCTGGCTGAGTTGTGGAGGGACCTTCTTGTCACAGAGGCTCTTCAGATGTTGGGTTGTTGGCATCCTCACTCCTCAGCCCATCTTCCTGAAAGGTGTCTGGATGGGGCACAGTCTCGCTGACTCACACGGCTCCTGGGGGCTGAGACGAGGGTATCGGGTGAGGGATGTGCCTGCCACAGGTGTTTTCATGGGCAGTTAGGGCCCACAGTGTGAGCGGGTTTGGCACAGTTCAGCGAGGCATCTATCTGCTTCTGACTTGGTGGCCTTTGCTTGTTTAAGCTTTCTTTCTTTTTTTTTTTTTAAGATTTTATTTATTTATTTGACAGAGAGAGATCACAAGTAGGCAGAGAGGCAGGCGGAGAGAGAGGGGGAAGCAGGCTCCCTGCTGAGCAGAGAGCCCGATGCGGGGCTCGATCCCAGGACCCTGAGATCATGACCTGAGCTGAAGGCAGAGGCTTTAACCCACTGAGCCACCCAGGCGCCCTGCTTGTTTAAGCTTGCTTGCTTGTTTTCTTTCTTTCTTCCTTCCTTCCTTCCTTTCTTTCTTTCTTTCTTTCTTTCTTTCTTTCTTTCTTTCTTTCTTTCTTTCTTCTAAGATTTATTTATTTGTTTGACAGAGAGAGAGAGAGAGAAAGAGAGAGAGAGACAGTGAGAGAGGGAACACAAGCAGTGGGAGTGGGAGAGGGAGAAGCCGGCTTCCCACAGAGCAGGGAGCCTGATGCGGGGCTCAATCCCAGGGCAGTGTCCTAGATTGTCGCCACTCAGCCCTGAGGCCCTGGAAGAGTCCAGCCCCCCAAACCTTGTGTGAAAGACTGGGGACCTTTTGGCCTTCTCAGAAGGTTCTTGTTCCTTTGGCTTTGTCCTCTTTTCAGCCAGGAGGGAGGGGTAGGGGTTTGACCCTTCAGAGATGGGGCCTCGACTCCTCCTCTTGAGAATTCTGGGAGATTTGGTGGTAGCAGGTGCCTTATGAGACCACCTGTGTCTGTGGCCCCTCTGGTGAACGGGACTGCCCCACATACTCACTGTGTGCCTCGGGCATGTCTGCAACCATCTGCGGCTTAGACTGCTCACCCGGGAAGTGGGACCACAGGCCCACTGGGCAGGGTAGCTGGGACGGAGGAAACTGCAGCCAGGGTGTGCCCAGAGGGTGCCCGGCACGTTGCCTGTGCACCTAAATGTTAATGCAGAGTGACCGTGTCAGCCCACAGTCCTGTCACTGCCCTCGTTCTGTGCACTGTGCCCACACGGGGCCTGACGGGGCTGCGGGCTGTTGGCAGGTCTTGTCTGCGAGTCAGTGTGGCGGACAGGGAGAAAGAGAAAGTTGGTGTGTTAGTCCATTCTGGCTGCCGAATACCCAAGACTGGGTGGCTTACAAACAGGAACATGTTTCTCAAAGTTCTGGAGGCTAGGAATTCCAAGATTGAGGCACTGGCAGGGTCGGTGTCTGGTGAAGCCACTTTCCGGTTCAGAGATGGCTGTTTTCTTAGTGTACCCTCACCTGGTTGAAGGGGCAAGGGGGCACTCTGGATCCCTCTCCACTTTTTTTTTTTTTTAAGATTTTATTATTTTTTTTTGAGTAATCTCTACACTCAATGTGGGGCTGGAGCTTACAAGCCCGAGATCAAGAGTCACATGCTCTATGAACTGAGCCAGCCAGGCACCCCGGGGTTCCTATTATAAGGGCACTGATCCCATTCATGGCTCCACCCTCATGACCCAATCACCTGCCAAAGCACCCCCCCCCCCCGGTCATCTTAATACCATCACATCGGGGGTTCAATTTTAACATGTGAATTTCACGCAGTTGGCCTAGCAGTTGGGAGGACGGTGGCTCCGTTACTTGGTGGTCATGAGAGGGTCAGTGGCAAGGGCGGGAGGAGAATGGAACGTTCCAGTCCAAGCTGCGTCTGCAACACGGAGAGGGCAGATGGCTCCGTGCGGGCCTGGCACCTGGCAGCAGTGCAGAGCGCAGCTCTGTGGGTCTCTGCGGAGTACTGGGGTGGGGGCAGCTGAGTCTGAGGCAAGCCGGGGGGAGCACTGGGCTGGAGGTGCTAGAGGGTTGGGCCAAGAAGCTCAGCTCCTCCTCAGGGAGCGCCGCGCCCCTTTCCTCACCTTCTCGCCAGCAGGGCCCTGCGAGCTCATGATGTGCAGTTGCTCTGCAAAGTGCTCACTTCGCCCCGAATTGTGGAGCATTTGTCTCACAGCTGGACCGCTTCCACCTGGTAGCTGCGACTCCCCTGGGGGACGGCCTTCTTGTCGTCGGCCATCGGGGTGGAAAGGTTTTATTAGCCTCCGCTATCATAGTGCCATCTCCAGGGACCCCGTGCCGTGTGTCATCCCGCTTTTCTTCACGCCAGTTCTTTTTTATTGCCAATCCGCATGGGAGAGCTTAGTGAGACCAGGTCGGAGGTTTGTGCTCGTATCCCCCTCTCCTGTCCCAGGCACTTTAAAAGTGGGGCTTTCTCTGCATTCCTGCCTTTTGGTCTTAGGGCATGTTGCAGACTTGGGCTTGAAGGCCCTGGAGAAGGGTGGGAGGAGTAGGGGGACGGGGAAGAAAGGCCCAGATAGAAACAATTTATCAACAGAGGTGACTTCTGGTGTCCCTGGTTCCTTTCTCTTGTGGACGGGACTCATTTGACACCTTTCTCTTCCTCTGGTGAGCGTCGCTTGGTGCCTGTTGCTGTGTTCGATGCCGGGCATGTGGCCCCCAGGACCGTCAGGCCTTGCCCACGTGGGACATGCCAGCAGGGTTAGCAAGACAGTTGTGCAATCATTTCTCGGTGCTTGCTGTAAATGATCCTGAGGCCAAGTGGGAGGTTCCTGCCTTCTCTAGGAGGTTCTGAGAGCCTCCTCATGAATGCTCAGGTTGAGCTGAGTCTGAGAGTTTGTGTCATCAGCTTGGGGGGAAGTGGGTCATGGGGAGTAGACTATTTTCTGGGTAAGGGCAAGTGGCATGTATAGGTACTGAAGGGGGAGCGGCCTGGCTTTTCAGGGGTCATGAGGGCAGAGAAGAGCTGGAAGGGGTGGGAGGGAGGAGGATGGGGGAGGGGTGTAAAATTTGAGTTGGGGGGGACCTGGGTCAGATTTGTGTTTTGGAAGAATCCCTCTTTCAAGAGACAAGGGGGCCCGGACCTAGGTGGGAGTTGCAGAGATGGTGAGGTAGGCATGGGTTTTGGGGAAGATTCAAAATTGAACTCATGCCATGTGCTGATCACCAGTGGAAGCCAGGCACAGGATCACTGGCTCTCAGGTTTCCTCCAGGGACAGAGGAGTGAGTACTGGGGAAGGACTCATCAAACAGGCAGGCAGGCGGGGGGTGGTACGAGGCCCCACTTGCCTGCGGCTGTGCTGCCTGTGAGCATCCAGCGGAGATGGAAGGCAGAGGTGGACATCTGGCCTGAAAGGCTTGAGGGCTTGTCTCTGCTCTGGAAAGCCCTGTGCCTCTCCTTGCTCAAGGGCCTCAGGCCTTCCAGCGAGCAGCTCCTGGTCCCAGGAACATCCCATCTCCTGAGAAGAGGCTTTGCCCTAGCCTTAGCCACCCTGGGAGGTCTCCCCAGTTTTGGTTCTGCCCCCCTGCTCTGAGCTTTGCCTTGAGAGCACTCACCACACTACTATCTCCTCCCCTCATCTGTTGGCACATCATGTTGGTTCCACTTTTGAGCCACATCCCTGTCTGGCCCCTTCTTCCATCTCTTCCTCATCCCTGCTCTGAGCCACCATTGGCTCTTGCCCTCCCAGCTGCTGCCCCACACTCCGGCCAGTGGGTCCCTCCCAAGATAGGCCTCAGACCATGTCGCTCTGCCTGCCACCTGCCAGGGGGCGGGGTGGTTCTTCACTCTCAGAACAAATTTTACTTCTCCATGTGACCCCCACCCCCACCCTCGAAGTGAGACCCTGCCCACCCGCTGGGCCCTCTGTGTTTCCACAGCCCTGCTGGTCTCCCAACAGCACTCCGCCGGCACCCCTCCTGGGCCTTTGACCTTGCTCTTCCTTGGCTGGAGTGTCCTGTCCCAGTGCTTTGCACAGCTCCAGTGTTGGCTCCTCGGGGCCTGGTGGCTCTGTCCACCGGCCTCTTTGCATCTGCTGCCCTGTGCTCACAGTACATTCTGTAGGCCTAGAGAACCACGTCCCCTAGAATGTCTGCTCCCGGGGCAGAGCTTCCCCGTGGTGGCTCTGATTTGCTCCAGCAAATACCCCACACATAGTCTGTGACAGGATTTTGAGGGGACCTGGCCTGACCTAGAGGCTTCTGGAAGAGCCTTCTGCACTCTACTGGGTGGGGATCCCCCTTTTCCTCACTGTATTTAATGGCATGATCTGGGTAGAGAAACAGGCAGGCATGTTATCCGTGAATCAGCCCATTAGAGAGAAGCCAGTGAGCGGTGCCCTTTTGCGTGTGCTTCGTGTAGTTAACGAACAGGATCTCAGCCCTGTGTGCAGAGGACGGGAAACGGCCAGCCGCTCTCCCTGTCCAGCTGCCTGCAGTGGGAAGTGGGGGCCGGGGCCGCGGGGTCCCCACTGCCGGCAGACCCGCCTCCCTCCTGTGGTAGCCGCTCCGCAGCTGTGCAGACGAGCTCTTAACACTTGTTAACCCCAAGTCTCCAGTCTCTTCCTCCTGCCCCCTCCCCTCTCCCATTTCTCTCCAGGGAGGGCTGCTCAGGATTCACAGAACTCTTCCCCCACGGCTAGGAGAGCGCTTCCCCAGCATTCCTCCTCTGTGGAGCGGGTGTTGGGGCGCCGCCAGCGCCGTTTCAGACCCCTGGCCGACCGGCCGAGCGGCTGATTCCTTCGCACACACCACCTCACCGCACACTGAAAATATTGTGATTCGGGAGGAAGTAACCGGCACCTTTGGGGAATCGCAGACCTTTCCTGTGAGGGAAGCAGCTTCCGGAATTGAACAGCTCAGCCTAGAGGAAATCTTGAGGGGCGGACCTTTGGGCTTTTAAAGGCCTCGAGGGGGGTCACCCGAGATCGAGGCCGAAGATGTTTTCTGACGCCACAACTGCAGAATTCCACAGGGGTCAAAGACGGATCGGGCGGGAGCGGGCTGGGCTGCATATCCGGAGAGCTCTCCTCTCAATGGGATGTTAGAATTTGAAGCAGCCTGCTGAAGGAAGCAGGAGTGGAGAGACCCGATCTCCAGAATCTACCGAGAGACTGGAGCTGCGAGTAGAGCAGTCTCCCAAGGTGGGGTTGAAGGGGTGGCACTGTGTCCTTGAGGTGGCAGGCACGTAAAGGAGCCCCCCTGAAGACCCCCGAGGCAGCCTCCGCATAGAAAACTGAAAAGTTTTGTTTTTTGAAAAGTTTTTGAAAGTTGTAACTGTGTGCTTGCCTTGGTGAAATCTGGTGGGTCCCAGGAGGGTGTCTCTTGCTCTCTTTTCTCCCCCTCTCTGTCATGCAAGGGGGTGAGGCAGGGCAGTGGGGAGCACGCAAATGTTTACGCTCCACGTGAGTCACTTACGGAAGCAAGGGGTGGTTTTTCTTGGTGAGGCTGATGGCATCGCACAGCCCTGCAGCCCCAGCCTTGGGCTTGCTTCCAGCATTTTAGCATTTAGAGTTGCTGAACTTTCGCGGGGAACTTGCTGACCTTTCGTGGGGAGCTGGCTGTCTTGTCACAGGCAGGCAGGACTCAGGCTGAGTACGGCTACTACCCACTTGCTCCGGATCACCCAGCTTGGACTTCCGCCCTGCCCCCCCCCCCGCCCCTCCCATCCCTGGGCTAGAAAACCTGTGTGCAGCGCAGGGAGAGGCGGCAGCTGGAGAAGTGGTAACTCCGTGGGGGACAGGAGCCCTGGACCAGAGGCTTCTGACACTGAAGGTCCCCTTTGGTTATGAGCGCCAGAAATTCAATTCTCTGCCTTCAGTTAGAAAATAAAAGTTCATTGTTCACGTTAAAAAAAGTTCAGGGAGAGTTCTAGTTTTAGGTACGTCGAGATTCAAGGCTGAGATAATTCCCTTGGAATCTGTGACTCTTTTCTCTCAGCTCTGTCTTCCCTCCTGGCTCGGCAAGGTGACCTGGCCTTGCAGCCCCAGGGGGAGCACTAATCTCCATTCTGGTCGCCCCAGCAAAAGTCCCAGGGAAGGCTCCGATTGGATCACATGGGTCACACCCCCATCCTGTGGCCAGGGACCTGGGAGGCTCTGATTGGTCATGAGTCTCCCTTTCCAGCCCAGAGATGGAGTCTCCTGATTCCTACCACTAGGGAATAGGAAGTTCCCTGAGGAAAACAGGAGGCCCTTATCAGAAGAGGGGAAGGATGTTGGCACCCCCTAAAATGGAGGTATTCATGACAGGCCTCTTCCAATGCCTGGATTTGCGCTGCTGTCGGAAGGGCCAGGCTGAGCCATCTCTGTATCTGCATCTGCCTGTGCCTGGCCTTGCACCACGGGTCGCGAGCATGGGCCACTGGGCAGAACTGTCTCTTCTGGGGCCTCAGCCCTTGTCCTGCCAGGTGAGGTAGCCGGGCTGGACACTGAGATGCTGGAATCTCACTGGGTTATTGAGTGAGTGGTGCTTTGGGCCATGTAGTCATGCACCTACTTGCCTGACCCGTAGAGTGAAGGGGTTTTGCTTATTCAAGTGGCTCCATCTCCAAGCCCAGTGCAGTGGAGGTGATGTGGGGGGACGGGCTCTGCCTGGGATCAGCCTTGTGTCAGTGGTTGGGAACAAAACGGGCATAGCCTCAGCCTGAGACTGGTCCACCGGTCTGTCCCTGCCACCCCTCACGTGGAGGCCCTGGCTGGGCTTCGAGGGGAAAGAGAGGCTGTGGGGAACCCTGGCTGGGTCAGGAGGACAAGCATGGCTGTAGGGGAGACCTTCTCCTTTCAGAAGGCTTGGCGCGTAACGTGGCAGAGGTACGTGGAAGAGCTGGCGGACTGGGAAGTGTGGCATAAGGAGGGAGGTTGGGTGAGGGGCAGGAAGAGTCAGCCCTTCAATATGGGGAACAGTATGAACAAGGTATGGAGGGCAGACATTCTAGGAAAAAATCCTGCTGAGTGCTTCCTGGATTGAGCCCAAAAGATAACATACCTAGTCCCAGAATTTGGACCAGAAGTTTGCATGGAGGGGATGAAGAGAGCAGATCTATGCAGTAGATATCTGCAGCGAGCAGAGGTATGAGTCAGGCTCTAGCCAGCCAGTGCTGCCACCTGGTAACCATCCACCTGCCACCTCACCCATCCATATACCCACCTTTCCACCCACCTATCCATCTCTCCATTCCTCCCTCCATCCCTCTATCCCTCCCTCCCTCCACCCATCCCTCCATCCATCCCTCCATCCCTCCATCCGTCTTTCCATCCTCCATCTCTCCATCACTCCATCCATTCCTCCATCCCTCCCTCCATCCCTCCCTCCATCCCTCCATCCCTCCCTCCATCCCTCCATCCATCCCACCATCCCTCCATCCCTCCCTCCATCCCTCCCTCCATCCCTCCATCCCTCCGTCCCTCCGTCCATCCGTCCATCCCTCCATCCTTCCCTCCATCCCTCCCTCCCTCCCTCCCTCCATCCCTCCATC
>CM052898.1:10603861-10850907 GCA_028534135.1 Potos flavus
GAGGGTTCAGGATGGTTCTTTCAAGGTGGATGGGGGTTCCAGAACCTCTGCCTGCCTGTCTCGATGACCTTTCCACCCTCAGGCTCCCTGGCTGTCACGTGGGGGCTCTCAGGAGTTGCCAGCCCCCGGTGCCTGCAGGGGGCATGGTTACTTCCTGCTGGGAACTCCCTGACACCCCCTCTCTTCTGTCACCCTGTCATTGCTTGGCGAGCCCAGACAGGCAGGAGCCGAGGACATACACGTGGGGAGATGGCTGTGATGGTGGTGCCATGAAGAAGGTGCAGTGAGCAAGTGTGGCCTGGGGCTCTTTGCAGGACTCTGGGAGGGCATCTCCATAGGCAGCCTGTTTCCTATGGAGAGAAGGAAAGGCCTCCTGCGCTTGGAGGCAGGTTGGGTGGGAGGGAGCGGATGAGACTCTGCCGTGTCCCTGGGCCCGGTGCACCTGCCCTCCTGGCACAGATCCACTCACAGGGTGCACAGATAAGCCTTGGCTCTGGGCCTCCTGCCGAAAATTATTGCAGAAGATGTGGGAAAAAACAGCACGATGACCAGGAACAAGAAATAAACGACCACTGATGGCAGAGAGGGCCCAGGCTCGGTGGGGGACATGGGATCTAGGGGCCCTGGCTGGATTTCTTCTCTCCATTTCTAGGTCTTTGCCTCCTTTCCTCTGGGTGTCTGTCTTCCTCTGTCTGGGTCTCAGTCCCTTGCTCTCCGAGTCTTTGTCCCCCCTGGATCTCTGCTAGTGCTTTGGTGTCCTGGCCTGCGGGGACACTGCAGTTAAGGACCTTCGTCTGCTCCTGGGCTCCATGCTTGTGCACCCAGAAGCCCTGGTCTTTTGTCTGCTCCCCTGGGAGCCCAGGGATCAAGCCCTTATCAGGAGAGATAGCCCCAGGCATGGGCCTGTTGCCCTGTGAGGAGTGAGGAGTGAGGAGGGCGGGCCAGCCTCTGGTGAGCAGTCCCGAGAGAAAGCACACTGACGTGAGCATGGGGGCTGCCGGCCAGCCTGAGCATTTGAGGGCCCGTGCAAGGTGCCAGAACATGGTGACTCTATCCTTTGGGCTGGGAGCACAGTACCCGGAGCTGTGAAATATTGTGGTAACCGTGGCAACAGTAGCTGGGGATGTCTGCCTTTGTGGGGCATATGGGACTCTGGCTCAGACGCACTTTTACCCACGGAGCTGCGTGCCTAGGAGCCAGCGCCTCAGGCCCGGTAGTCAGCAGGTTGTGGTAGAGCAAGAAGTAGAAGCCAGTAGAAGTAGAAGCTGGAGCTGCTTGTGACTGGAGGGGCTGTGCTGGGCCTCAGTTTCCCTGTCTTGGAGGGGGATTCATGAGGTTGCATGTGAAGAACCACGTCTGGCCCCCTGGCATGTGCTCAGTCAGTGGGCCTGCCTTGTTAAGAGTCAGAGGTGGATGGGAGGGAGAAGGCAGAGGAGTTTCCAGTATGGCTGGAGGACAGGGGGTAGGGGGAGGGTGTTGTGTGAAATAGGGCAGAGAGGTGGACCAGCTGGCCGCCAGAGCTTCTCTATCTCCCACGCCGCCCCGGGCTCTGTCCCCTCTCTCTCCAGTGAAGTGCAACATCTTCCCTGCCGATGCACCGGGACCCTCGGGTGGAGTGGCCTGGAGCTCCCTGGTACGACATCGGCCGGGGTGCGAGCCAACCAGCTGTGCCGCGCTGCTGTGCTCCATCGAGCCACATGGACAATAAAACCAAAATTGGCTTTGAAAGTGGAAGTGTTCTCTGTTCTGAGGGGAAGTGAGGGAATTTGCATGTCAGAACAGTATGTTAAAGGGGCAATACCGTCAGACTCTGTTCTGGCCCGAGCTTTGGGCTCCGTGTGGGGGTGGGAAAGGATTTTACAAAACCCCAAAGAAATGTTTCCATGAAATTCTTTCTTGTTCTTGCCTTTCCTTTTTTTTTTTTTCCTCAACATTCCAATGAAAAGAACTGTTCCGGGGCTTCAGATCTCTCCTGTAGGGTTGGGAAACCAACCATGGAGACCAAGGCCAGCAGCCAGATGAGGGCAGGAGTTGGGGAGCACCTGCCCCACCAGGTGTCGCTTCCAGGGCAGCCCCCACTTCCACTGTGGGGCCCTGTCACTGGGGTACGAGGACCATAGTTGGTGTGGTCCTGCACTTCCTGTGGCTTCCCCCACTTGGCAATCTTATCTTGGGCTGGGTCCCCCTAAAGCAGACCCTCAAACAAAGATTCCAGCCCATGGTGTATTCTGGGGGTGACCCCACGAAGGACTGGTGTGTGTGGGGGAAGGAGCCCACACAGGGGTGCCAGCCAGGAGCTAGAGACAACTTGGGCAAAGGGCTTGGCCGACTGAGGACCCCCAGGGGATTGTGGACGTCTTGCCACAGGTGGTCCACTTGGGGGTCTTTACCCTACCCAGTCTCACTTTACATTAGCCCTGGTGTAGGGGAAACCCCAAGGGATGCCGTGGCTGTATCCCCACGTCCAGCACAGGCCTGGGCCTGGCTAGGGGTGCCTAATGACAGTGGTAGGGGATGCAGTGTGGCAGTAGGGGGTCAGGAAGGCTTTGAGCCCAGGCCAGGCCTGAGGGGTCACGCGTAGCCCCTCAGAGGCCAGATCCAGGCCAAGGGTGCAGCTGGGGCGGCAGTAAGCGGCCTCCAGAGACGTCCTGACCCAGCTGCTGACGCATTGGCTCCGATGACTCAGTGCGGGTGACCGTGGCTCGGGTGGCCGTCTGGAGACTCGGACAGGCTCAGGGCTGCCGCCGCCGCCTTCCTGGGGGCCCCTGGCCCCGCCGCGCCGGCCGCCCCCTGTCTGGGCTGGCCTGAGTAATGGGTCCTTCCCTTAGTCATCGGTCCCAGGCCTCAGCCCTCCCTCCTCCTCCTGCCCACCTCCGCCCAGCCAAGCCTGTCTGTCCTGGGGACTCCGGCCCCTGCTGGCTTCCTCCCTCCTTCCCTGAGCTCCCCAGAGGCTGTGAGGTGTGCGTGTGGGGGCATTGATGGGGGTTTCAGGGACAGCTGTGCCATCTGTGAGATGAGAGGGGAAAAACAACCTCGTAGGGTACTGTGAGCCTTGCCAGGGGCACGAGGAGAAGGGCCTGGGGGAGGACGAGGTCTGTACAGAAAGGGGCCATTTCCTCCCCACTCAGTGCATCTCAGACCTCATACCCTGTAAGCAGCTATGCAGTGGGCTTGGTCGGGGGCTCTGGGTGAGGGGTGCCCTAACTCCTGCACGGGAGCATTTTCATGCTTGGAGTGCGCATGGCCTCTGTGCTCTGCTGAAGGTCAGCCCTTTGTCAGAAGATACGATAATTCTTTATACCTCTTTGGAAGGTGTTTAGTTGGTTTCTCATCTTTGACCCCCAGAAACGGTATTTGGTGAATATCTTCCCAGATCCATCGTCTTGCATATGTAAGTATCCCTGAGATAAATTCCAGAAGCAGACTTGCTGGATCAAAGATGTGAGACTTTAGAATTTTGCTAGGTCTGTTGAACTGCCTTCCTGGGGATTCTTCCACTTCACGCTCCCAGTGGGAACTGATGTAAGTGTCTACTGCCACACAGCCAACGCTTCTGCTCACCTAGGGGTGAAGCTAGTCCCTTGCTGAGTGCACTTCCCTTATTGTGAGCCATGCTGACTCTTAGGTCTCTCCAGCCAGGTGTGCTTCCTTTCCAATGAACCATCAGCCCACATCCTTTGTGTATCTTTCTGTGAGATTGCTGGTTTTGTATTGATTTTTTGGTGCTCTTTATATATGGAGGACCATAGTAGATGTATGTCCAGGGACCAACCGGCTCCAGAATGAAGTTGCCCCTGGTGTGAAATCTTTCTTCTGGTGGAAGCATGTGTGTGCATGCCAGTCCCTGGAGCTTAGAGGAAGCACATGAAGTCCTCTGGCCCTGCCTCATAATCAGTCAGAAACTTGTAAGAAAAAAATGAAGCCAGCCGAAAGTAAAATGGCAAAGTCTGGGGTGTGTGTGTGTGTGTGTGTGGGACACACATGTACAAAATCTATGAGGCGAGGTGTCCACAGAGAGGCACCTGCCATGTGCCAGTGCTCTGTGGGTGGTTCCAAGCTTCCAGTTTCTAAGCACTTGGCACCATTCAGGGGCATGTGGGTGGCTTGTATGGCTGGCTGCGGGATGCAGCCCTTCACTGGGCCATGCCACCTCCTCAGCCCAAAGGGAAGCTGAGGGAAGTAGCTGTGGCCCCTCATTTACCAGGAGGTGATGGGGACGAGGGGGAACCTCACGGCAGCCCTATGACATCTGTGCTTCTGCCTGCCGCATTTGACAGCCAAGAAAGTGAAGGCCGAGAGGACTAGGGTATGTGCTGAAGTCACAGAGCTGACAGATGGCAGAGCAGGGGTCGGAATCCTGCCCTCTACTTCTCACACCAGTAGCTGGATGGAGCCTGGTGGGGCAAGGGCCATGGTGTGGCCCTGGCAGGCTTCCTGGAGGAGCGTGTCTCACTCACTTAGCTGCATCTCCCCACCTTTGGGTCCTGGACCAACCTCGAGACACTCTGCTTAGGGCCAGGCTCTGGATGCCTGTGACTCTAAGGGATCCTGGTGAGGAAGGTGGCATGTTGATGCTGTCTATACATCACCTTCTTACACCCCACAGCCTCTGCAACGCGGAGCGGGGTCTGTGGACAGTGGTACTGCCGTCCCCAGGCTGCCCACACGTGCCAAGTCTGGGCTGGGTCTCGATGTGGACCCTGGTTATTGACACGCATGGTGAAGTTTGAGATGCGCCTCTTCTCCACTCCCTGGCTCTGGCAGGGAGGTCCCTAGAGGTCACACCAGCTGTCCCTGGCCTCCAGGCCACTGTGCTTCTCAGAGAGGTCAAGTGCTGGCTTTAGGCAGGAGGGGCCTGTGGTGTGGGGGAAGGTGCTTCCCCGTGCTGTCTCGGTGTTGGTCAGGCCCCAGGTGGGGCTGCAGGGAGAGGGTGGGCTTCTCAGGGCAGCCCTTCTGTGAAAGCCAGGCCTTTGGGGCCAACACCCAGGATGCAGCCAAGCCCTCTGCTGCAGGTGAGAGGCTGGGTGTCTCTAACTGTGGGGGTGGCAGCGCTGGGGACACCCCAACTTGCTGGCCTCTGCACATTTCTGCTCCAGGCTCCTCTCCCCTCCCCAGCTGTGGGACAGAGCTGCAGTGGGAAGCCTCTTCTGGACGATTCGACCACTCTGGGTCTCCATTCCTCAGACTGTGTACCTGGTGAAGGCAAGGGCTCTCCATCTCGTTCACTCTGTGTGTTCCCAGCCATGGGAAAGGGGCAAGGGGCTGACAATGCCAGCGAGGTGAGAGGAAGGTTGGAATGAGGGGGCTCAGATCTCAGCACCTCAAGGGTCCTTAGAGGCTCATGTGGGCTTATCTCAGGCGGTCTGGAGACCTGTTGAGGAGTGTTGGTGAGAAGACCCAGTGGGAGCCTTTCTGGAGATGTCCCGGTCAGGGCTGTACACCGGAGGTCAGCCCTGGCCAGAGGATGGGCACACTCTGAAACCCGAAGGCCCGTGAACCAGCGGCATTCTCTTTATGAGCTGTAGAACTTGGGCGCATTGTGGGAAACTGGAAGAGCAGAGACTTGAATTCCCGGCAGTGGCCTGGTCAGGCACGGCGGGCTGGATGTAACAGTGGGAGAGGGGTCTCCCAATGGGGCATGTGAGGTGGGCATCCCCTCCACCTGGCAGGGAGAGGCGACCAGACCAAGCTAGAGACTTGGAGACCTTCTGGGCCTCTGTGGCCTTCAGGAGGGCTGTATGCCAAATCTCCTGGGCAAACCCAGGCTCTAGCCACCGGCACCACCGGCGTCCCAGTATTACCAGCCCAGGGGAGCACGGTGCTGAGTTCTGAAATGTGCTACAACCTCCCACGGGTGGGAGGTCTGCCAAGTGCAGACCATGTCTCCCCTGCCGTGTTCCTCTCCACTGCCCCGTGTCCCCCCTGCCGTGTCCTGTGTCCCCCATGCCATGTCCTATGTCCCCTTTCCCTCCCACACCAGGGCCCAGACTTTTGGGACCACGAGTACCTTGCAGGCCTGTGGTCAGCACCCCAGGGCCCTGCAGCTCCTTTGCCCCTTGGTTGGTTTGCCCCCCTTTCCTGAGGGGCCACTGATGCCGGTGGCCTGTGCAGGTCAGGGGCTTCCAGTTGGCAGCAGCTGCATTGATTGAGTGGCAACAGTATGCCCTGCGCTTGGCATCAGCTCTTCTGTCCCCAGTATTGTTTTGGGAGCTGCTGGACAGTGAGGGCTGAGGAGCCTTCTTTCTCCTGCTTTCTTGGAAAGACCAGTGCCCACATTCCTGGCCCTCATTTGTGGGCAGGCATCAGTCCCAGGAATGGGAAAGCAAGTTCCAGAGAGCTGGAGGCCGTGGGGAGAGAGCAGAGTACTTGGCCTTGGCCTGGAGTGGGTGAGGCATAGGCTGGGAGAGTCCTGGGTTCTTGACCCCACAGTGGCCTGACCTAGAGGTGATGGCATTGTTCGCTCCTGTTGTGTTCGGGGGGTGAAGTGATGTATTAGGGCCTCCTAAACCATTCATTCTTTAATAGAGTCAACCAGTTTTCCAAGATGGAACAGCAGAGGGGACAGTGGTGTTGGAGGGGAGGGGCTGTGGGGGTGATCGGGGCAAGGGGGGAATAGACAGAAATCCTCATATAGTGTGAGGGGGCTGGTGACCATGGCAGGGTGTTATGCAGACCTGAGAAAGCTCAGATAGCCTTCTGTTTCGTCTTATTTATTTAATCTGATATGAAATTCACATAAAATCTACCATTTTAAAGTGAACAATTCAGTGGCATTTCGTGCATTTACGGTCCTGTGCACACATCACCTCTATCTAGTTCCGGAACATTTCCCTCGCCCCCAGATGAGACCCTCTGCCCATTAGCTGTCACTCCCCACCCGCCGCCCGCAGTCTGGCAACCACGAATCTGCTTTCTGTCTCTATGGATTTGCTTGTTCGGGACATTTCATATAAAAGGAATCGTACGATTTATGCCCTCGCGTGACTGGCTTCTTTCACTCAGTGTGATGTTTTTGAGGTTCATTCACGTTGTAGCGTGAATCAGCTTCATTCCTTTTTATGACTGAGGACTATTCTGTTGTGTGGATGACCACACTGTGTTTATCCATTTACCCTTTGGTGGACATTTGGGTTGTTTCCACCTCTGTTCTTTTTTTAAAACTTCATTGTTTGTTCTAAGAAGGCCTTCACCTCCTGAACGCTTATTTTGAGGTGCACCTATCTCTGTTTAACTTGTCTCCCTCCCCCCATTGAACTAACCCCATAAGCAAACCCATCCTCTTAGGGTAGATATTCTTGGTTTTGTGGCTTCCCTACAATTTGCTGTGCCCCACCCCCTGCCCGCCTCACTGGCCATGACAGACAGGGAGACCCACCCTCTGTCACATCCGGAGCCTGGGTTCAAATCCTGCCGTGTTGGATTATGGACAAGCGACATATTGTGTCCTTATCCTTGGAAGGTAGGACCAACGGGCCTTTCCCCTCCGCTGGGCAGTCACCAAGTAGAGCCCAGAGCCCAAGTCTTTGGAAAATGACTTTGTGGTCATACGGCTGCCCTCCCCTGGGGTATTGAGCACAAGGAGCTCATTGAGCAGATGTCAGAGTAGCTGGGCCTCCAAGTTGGCCTCTCCTGGCCTGTGACACCCCCGACCCTGGGGACCAGAGCTGCCCTGGAAGCCGTAGGTTCCTCCACGGCCACACTGGGGTTCCGTGCCAGCACCTTAATCCCACCCCCACCCTCTGCAGGGGACAGACAAGGGCTTTGCCCTCCGGGGCAGCTTGCTAGGGCATGGGGGACAGTGGTGTGACACAGAGAGTTGGTCTGTCCGCACTATAGAATATTACTCAGCCACGAGAAGGAGTGAAGCCTTGATTCAGATGACAACATGGGTGAACCTCGCGAACATACTGAGCGAGAGAAGCCCGACACGAAAGGCCACAGGGTGCATGACTCCGTTTACGCGAAATATCCAGAAGAAGCAAATCCAGAGACAGAAGACAGATTGGTGGTTGCCAGGGGCTGGGGGAGGGGGGTGAGGAGGGGCTGCTGATGGGGATGGGGTCTTATTTTGAGGGGGTGAAGATGTTCTGGAACTAGCTAGAGGTGGTGGTTGTACAACGTTGTGTATGTACTAAATGTCACTGAATCGTTCACTATAAAATGGTGAATTTGATGTTATGTGACTCCTAGCTCAATTAAAAACCAAAATGGGCATTAGAGCCTCCTCAGGTCCTAGGAGAAACCCTGCCCCTTTCACAGATGGCAAATGGAAGCCGGAGAGGCGGTGTCCCTTGCCAAGGCCAGTTGCCAGACAGGTGGCCAATGCTATGGGGACCCAGGTATTGTGTCTGCTTCTCCAGGTGTGGTTCTGGTGATTTTGCCTGTGCCTGGGGCAGCTTCAGAGCCAGGTGGGCCAGCCCAGTGTCCCTGGGCAGAGACTGGACAGACCTCAGGCTTCTGAGCTCAGCCCCCACCTCTGCTCTCCTGCAGCATGGCTGACAAAAATGGAGCTCTCAAGTGCACCTTCTCGGCGCCCGGCCATAGCACCAGCCTCCTGCAGGGCCTTGCTGCCCTCCGTGCCCAGGGCCAGCTGCTGGACGTCGTACTCACCATTAACAGAGAGACCTTCCATGCACACAAGGTGGTCCTGGCCGCCTGCAGCGACTACTTCAGGTGAGCCCAGGTCTCGGGGGGGGGGGGGGAACAGGCCGGAGAGTGCCCACCCAGCTAAGAGGGAGTGATCTCAGCGCCAGCCGGCCAGCCAACCAGGATGGCTGTGAGTTGGCCACACATTCAGGAAACCTGGAGCTTTTTCTAGGTTTGTAACTTTCTCAGACCTTTGGGGGACACGGTGCAGGCAAGCAGAACATGCCTGGGGGATAGAGGTGGCCCATGGGCACCCAATTGGCAGCTTCTGCCCTGGGGGAGTAGCAGGGCTTGGCCTTGTTTTCATTCTGTCTTTATTGGACACTTGTGTGTACCAGGCCCTGGCTTGGCCTTGGGGATCCAGCAGCGATAAGACAGACACAAGTCTTTGCCCCCGTGGGTTCCTGTACTCAGGCTGAGGAATAGGAGGGACGCCCAGATGGGGGGTCCCCATGTGTGCCAGGCTGTGTCGTAGTCCCTTCACGACAGGTGAGGCCTTCCTGGGTGTACTGGTCAGTCTGCTGCTAGAGCCCTTTCCTAAAATCCCCTTCCTTGTGCTGGGCTGTATGGGGGAGTGAGGGCCCCTCGGAGCAGGGCTAGGGCCGTTTTCACCAGCTGGGGGCTGTCACGGGCTGAGGACAGTCTCCCTCATTTCCTCAGTGACCAGCTGGCCAGTTCCTCCTGCCAGGCTGTGACCCTGCCAGAGAGAGCTGGGGTGCTGTCCTAGGGATGGCTCTTTGGCCCCACTTTGCCAGTGGTGGCTGGGGTGCCCCTGCAGACTGTCTCGCAGAGCCCCAGCTTAGGTGCATTCCAAGGGCTGCATGGTCCTCGAGGCTAGGGTGGCAAGGCTGGGACGGCTTGCCCGGTGCACCCCCCAGCTGCCCGCCCCCAGGCTCAACAAGGCTGTTCTGGGGAGCCGGAGCAGCCGAGCCATCTGGGGCGCCGTGTCTATTTTTATTCTGGATTTGGGGACGGGTGGGCCGGCCCAGCCAGAAATGCCCTTTAAAGGCTCCTCTGCGCTGGCACTGCAGCCGGCAAGGCCTTAAAAGGCAAAGCTCCCTCCGTCGCCGTGGCTGCCTCTGCCTTCGATGGGCTGATGGGACTCGTGGGGACAAGAAGGGTCAGGGTCCGAGGGGCTGCCCGAGCTCTGCTCCTAGAAGGCTCCATGGTGCTGTTGCTCTGAGTGTTGGGCAGTTGTTGGTTGGCGGCCCCGCAGCAGCATCCAGCTCAGCTGTCCCCACTCTGGGACCTGAGCCCAGGCCACACTGGGTGTGTGACTGGGGGACAGGCATCTGTTGGATGAATGGATGAGGGAGATTGCTTCTCCTTGGTCAGCCATCACAATGTGTGCTTGCCCCATGAGAGGAGCCTCTTGTGAACTCCCAGAGGGTACTGGGGTTCTTGCCCCTCTTCCTGATGAGGGCTCCCCCAAGGGCCATGGGGTGCTGTGACCCAGGTCCTTTTTCTCTCACTGGTGCTCTCATTAGCGCCACTTCCCAGAGCAGGACAGAAAGGCTGACAGCTAGTGTCACTCACTGGGGGTGGGGGATGTCTCACAGTGGACTAGGGCTCCCGTAGGCCATTCTCGGATGGCTTTCCTGACTGTCTGGGCCTCTCTCTGGAGATGACAGTGACCTTGGTGGGGCTTCCTAGTGGGTGCTCTGACCTGGGGACTGTCACCCCCTCCCCGTCCGTGTGTGACAGGACTGAGACTTGGGCTCGGGGTGGTGGAGCCACCTGCCCATATGTGTCTACTGGTGAGGGGCTGGGCTCTGAGAACCATGGTACACGGTGTTTTTGGGGTCCCCACCCTCTCCTGAGCCTGCTGTATGTGTGTGGTTTTACAGGGCTGGGTGCCAAGGTGGGGCTGGCACTTGTCTCATGGCCAAAATCAACATTTGGCCTTTTCCTGCCCACCTGTACCTGCCCCGCCATGAGTGGCCCCCTGGCCCCCTCCCTCCGAGCCAGGTGGGTCTCAGTGCTCCACACCTCTGGGTAGGCTGGATGTAGCCCCGCTTAGAGGGGCAGAGTGGGGAACTGCTGTTTGTAGGAAGACACAGGGCTTGGATGGATTAAAAATCCTTCTTTTCTTTTTTACGTGTCTTTAATGAGCACTTGGCCTCTTTCCTCTGGTTGGCTGTGCCCTGCTCGTGGTGTCCAGGGACCGGGCTATTCCTGAGTGGCCATGAGGCCCCTTGGCAGCCCCGAGCCCACATGCTGTGTTTCCGAACTTCAGGGCCATGTTCACGGGTGGCATGAGGGAGGCGAGCCAGGACGTCATCGAGCTGAAGGGCGTGTCCGCCCGTGGCCTGCGGCACATCATCGACTTTGCCTATAGTGCCGAGGTGACGCTGGACCTGGACTGCGTGCAGGACGTGCTGGGCGCGGCCGTGTTCCTGCAGATGCTGCCCGTGGTGGAGCTGTGCGAGGAGTTCCTTAAGGCCGCCATGAGTGTAGAGACCTGCCTGAACATCGGCCACATGGCCACCACCTTCAGCCTGGCCTCGCTCAAGGAGTCCGTGGATGCCTTCACCTTCCAGCACTTCCTGCAGATTGCGGAGGAGGAGGACTTCCTGCACCTCCCGCTGGAGCGCCTCGTCTTCTTCCTGCAGAGCAATCGGCTGCAGAGCTGTGCGGAGATTGACCTGTTCCGCGCGGCGGTCCGCTGGCTGCAGCACGACCCAGCCCGGCGGCCGCGCGCCAGCCACGTGCTCTGCCACATCCGCTTCCCGCTCATGCGGTCGTCGGACCTGGTGGACAGCGTGCAGACGCTGGACATCATGGTGGAGGACGTGCTGTGCCGGCAGTACCTGCTGGAGGCCTTCAACTACCAGGTGCTGCCCTTCCGGCAGCACGAGATGCAGTCCCCGCGCACGGTTGTGCGCTCCGACGTGCCCTCCCTGGTGGCCTTCGGGGGCACGCCCTACACCGACAGCGACCGCTCTGTCAGCAGCAAGGTGTACCAGCTGCCCGAGCCGGGCGCCCGCCACTTCCGGGAGCTCACCGAGATGGAGGTGGGCTGCAGCCACACGTGCGTGGCCGTCCTGGACAACTTCGTGTATGTGGCCGGCGGCCAGCACCTGCAGTACCGCAGCGGCGAGGGCGCGGTGGATGCCTGCTACCGCTACGACCCGCACCTGAACCGCTGGCTGCGCCTGCAGGCCATGCAGGAGAGCCGCATCCAGTTCCAGCTGAATGTGCTGTGCGGCATGGTGTATGCCACGGGTGGCCGCAACCGGGCGGGCAGCCTGGCCTCGGTCGAGCGATACTGCCCGCGGCGCAATGAGTGGGGCTATGCCTGCTCTCTGAAGCGCCGCACCTGGGGCCACGCGGGCGCCTCGGCGGGGGGCCGCCTCTACATCTCTGGCGGCTACGGCATCTCCGTGGAGGACAAGAAGGCGCTGCACTGCTACGACCCTGCCGCTGACCAGTGGGAGTTCAAGGCGCCCATGAGTGAGCCCCGCGTGCTCCACGCCATGGTGGGGGCCGGCGGCCGCATCTATGCCCTCGGTGGCCGCATGGACCACGTTGACCGCTGCTTTGACGTGCTGGCGGTGGAGTACTATGTGCCCGAGACGGACCAGTGGACCAGTGTGAGCCCCATGCGGGCCGGCCAGTCGGAGGCTGGCTGCTGCCTGCTGGATAGGAAGATCTATATCGTAGGGGGCTACAACTGGCGCCTCAACAACGTCACGGGCATCGTGCAGGTGTACAACACAGAGACAGATGAGTGGGAGCGTGACCTGCACTTCCCAGAGTCCTTCGCGGGCATTGCCTGTGCCCCTGTCCTGCTGCCCCGGTCGGGGACCAGGAGGTAGCTCCTGGCACCCCTGGGAGCCGGGCCAGCCTCATGCTGTCTCTGCGAGCGCACACTGGGGCCGAGAGCCACAGAACCACCCGTGGCCCGTGGGCTGACGTTGTGGGGGCTGCCGTCTTGGGGCCTGCTGCGTTGATAAGGCCCCCTCTTGGGGTCCCTCCCTCCTTCCTTTCCGGAGCAGATCCTGGCCTTGTGCCCACTGAGGGAGCCTGCCAGCGATGAGGCTGACGTGTTGTGGCAGCAGAGTCACACCCAAGGAGGTTTCCTCACCAGCCCCACATCCCCGCTCACGGAGGGAATCGGGGTCTCCCTTGAGGTGTGGCTGTGTGGCTCTGTCCCACTTCTCTCTTCTCCCAGCTTGGGGGCCTCAGACATTCCGATGTGAGTTCGTTAACATTGATCCTCAAATCCCTGGTTTGCGCCCTGCCCCCCTCCCAAGTTTCTTGCACCATCTATTTTTTAAAATAAACACCACCCCCAAAACTCTGTAACATATGGACCTCCAGGAGCTGGTGAGGTGGCAGGGAAGCACCCAGCTCACGATCGACCTCAAGGGTGGGCATGTTTCTGCCTCCAATAAGCCCAGGCTGCTGGGGTGGGAGGGTGGCCTAGGAGGAGAGTGTCACACTTGTCTCCATGCCTGTCCACGGTCCCAATACCTTCGGTGTGTGCGGTTGTCCACTTTCAGAAGGAAAAAACATACCCAGCTCTCAGAGACGGTCGTCACAATTGGCCAGCCTTCCATTTGGCGCTGGGCGTCTCGTGGGGCCTTTAGGAGGAGTGGGCTGAGATCCCCCTGCTCCCGTCCTTGCCCCCTGGGTCAAGGGGGACCCCTGCTTTAGAACTCACAGTGTGTCTGCATTCCTACAGGTCTCATGCTTTTTATTTCTCTCCCTTTCTCCAGCCCTCCACTCCCGCCTTGTCCCGTGTGAGGGCTGTCGCGCCTCCAGGCCTGGCCCCTCAGCAACGGAAGTCAGGCGGGTGGTGCGGCCTCTTCCCTTCAAGGGCTTTGCTACATCTCTGGCCACATTTGTTTTGGCGTCAAACCTCTAAAGCTGTTCGCTTTTATTATTATTATTATTATTATTATATTATTATTATTTGGTTCTGTTTTGCTTTTTTTAAGACACCGGCATTGCTGTCTTATAAATGGGATTTGTACCCTCGGGGCAACTTAAAGTGTCTCTTCTGCTGCTAATGGACGATTGATGTCGAGTCTCTGTGACCCACTCACCGTGTAAAGAATTAACCTCATATCTTAGCAGATGTCGTCTCCTAATATTTTCCTTCTTAATAAAAATGTTATGGCGAAAAGATAGAGCAGGCCCAGTGCTGAGCTTGTGGGGCCTGATGGGTCACAGATTCCTCATGTCCTCTATGTGGTTAGGGGCTCCCCTCCCCTCTTTGCCCTTTTCTAGCATTGCAGGGGAGCTGGAAGGGGACCTGGCCTTTGGCTCGGGGGTGTGGGGCAAGTGAGAAGTGTGGCCAGAACTTCCACTGGGTGCCTGAAAGAGGGCAAATCTGCCCTGGGCTGGGTGGCCTTTGGAGAGACTCTCTCCAGGTTGTTCCTTGGGCCTGGTGGCTTGGCCACTTGCCACCAGAAAGCCCCCAGCTCCTGGCAGGTTGTCTCCATCTGCTCAGTCCTGGGGTGTGAGATAGGGGAGCTGGGGAGCCCCTCTCCCTGGAGGCCGTGATGGAGGAGACACAGGGCAGGTCCTAAAGGAAGCATGAAGTCATCACCATTCCATATGGGCCTAAGAGCTCTGTGACTTGCCCCCAATCCCTGCTCTCATGGCTGGCTTCGCCGTGAACCGGGCTGTACGTTGGTGGAGAAAGCCTGCTGTTCATGAACAGCTTTCTGAGAGGGGAGGCGTCCAGGATCACCCTCAAAATGCACCCGCAGGCCTGGTGCTCCCGTGCAGCGGCCATCGGGGCCCCAGAGCAAGGCCGGATGTGTGGGTGGGGGGCGGTGTTGAAATAAAAACTTGGTTGGGAACCAGGAAGAAGCCCATGCTGCCAGGGGCATTGAAATGAAAGCAGCAGTCCTTGGGGACTTACCAGAACATTCCAGTCCCTTTTCACCCCCTCCCAACCTGAGCTTCCCCAAGGAGAACCCTTCCCTGCTAGAGGCATGGCCCCTTCAGGGGGGCAGTGAGAATCTTTTGCCAGCTGCAAGTCCCCCCAGATCAGCTCACACCTCAGAACATCTTGTCCCCAATGAGCTGGCAGGGGTGCTGGCGCGGGGGGTGGGGTTGGGGGGGGGGCGCTGCCGTATCTAACCGGGTCGATTGTGCATAACCGTCTGGGCTGGTTCATGGAATGTTCTCAGGGGCCCCCTGCCCCTCCCTCTTCACCCCCCCCCCGGAAGAAAGGAAAATTATTTTTCGTATTGTAAACTTTAAACACGAAAAAGCTGTTTTTAATTTAGCAGAAACTGGCTTGAATCTTCACTTTGTGAACGTTTGTGTCCTTCAGAGAAAGGCGGAACATGCCTTTGCACACACATGCTTACCCAAATGCACGCACATGCGTAAGCTCACATGCACACCTGCACTCACGCACTGACATGCACACTCACATGGTCACACTCGTGCTCACATGTAGCCTTGCCCAACGACATGCTCACGTGCTTGCTCACACAAACACACTCACACTCCCCCTTGGACCAGTCTGGGCCTCTCTGCAGAGCACCCCGAAGGGGTCTGGAGCCTGTCACCTCATCTCCCTCCTTTACCTTGCATCCAGGGTGCTTGGGCCATGAATAGCCAGCCATCGTGTGTAGGGACTGAGCTTGGGGAAAGCCCGTCTGCTTCCAGATGGCCTGGTTCCCCACCAAGGCCCTGGATGCGGCCGGCAGGAGCCTCCCTCCACACCTGGGCTCGGGCTGTGGGAAAACACTGTCTCCCGGGACACTGGGATTCAGGCCCGCTAGAGGCAGGCCAAGTGTGACTTCTGGGGCCTCGCAGCAAGCAAGGCCAAGGGGGCCTCCGGGGAGCTGTGTGAGGTGGGAATCTGCCCCGGACCTGGCCAGCTTGGAAACCTGCCCCTGGCTTTGTCTCCGAGAACGTAGCTCCTTCTCCTGTGTTCTCACAGGCCCCAGAGATTTTGCTTCTCATGGTGGAGAGTTGGTGCACGGGTTTTATTAGGGGCACCTGGCCTTGGAGGCACAGTCCGAATGTTTACCGCACAAACGAGAGGTCCTGGGATGGGGAGGTGGGAGCAGAGCCTCAACCACTCCGGGCCCATGGGTACCATCTGCCTGTGGACCCCACGGGCAAGAGGGGCATGAAGCTGCACTCCTGCCTACAGCAAGGCCCTAGCTTACATCTTGTGGCTGACCCTGCTTATTGCCATCCTGGCAGCCATTTCTCCCTCCTCACCAGCAGAGCCCTGATTTGGTGCCAGCAGCAGCGTGTCCAGCCTTGGGGGTTAATTTAGGATTTGGCTGAGCCATTCTTGGCAACGCCTTTTGCCGGGGTTGTTTTCTATTTGGGCGCATTTCCCAGATGTGGCCAGCAAGCTTTAAAGGGAGGTCTGGGGTGGGGGTTTCTGGACATGAGAGAGGCCTTATTGCCCCCTTTCCTCCCTTACTGCTTCCTGTGTGGACACAGTGCCAGGAGCTTCTGCAGCCATCTTGTGGCCATGAGGAGCAAGTTAAGCGAGGTGTAGAGATGCCGCCTCCCAAAGCCCTGAAATCACAGGGCCACCTGTCCCACCCTGGAACCTCTGACCTCCAGACTCTTTTTTATGAGAAATCACAACGCCTATGTTGCTTAAGATACTAGTGGTCAGATACTCTGATACTTGTAACTCAAACAGTTTAAAATTAGAAATGTAACATGCTGGGGATTGCCCATCTTATATAAATCAGGGTTTTTATTGCAAGCAAAGAAACTGCCTCAGGCTGATTTAAATGGCAAAAATGTGCATTGGAAGGCTGTTCATTTCCTCACAAAAGTGGCAGAAAGGCTGGAAAACCAGTCTCAGAAAGCAGTAGAAACCAAGGGGGCGAGGCAGTCAGGGCAATCAGCTGAAATCATGCCAGGGAACTGGTTGGTGGGGACACTTCTGCCATCACCACGGACTCCAGATGCCTCAATTGGCACTGCCACCTGCTCCTGGCACTCAGCCACAGCTGCCCCTGAAAACCAGATACCCCTGTCTCGGTGGCTACTTCTTTGCACCACTTGTTCCGAGCACGAACATCCTGTTGGCCTAGCCCACGTCCTGTGTCAATGCCCTAGCTGCCCGGAGAGTGGGGGAAAGGACGACCTCAGTGTGTTAGCTGCTACTGCTGGGTAACAAACAGCCCCACGTCTCAATGGCATGCAAAAACGGATGTTTGTTTCTCATGTGTCTGTGACTCAGCTGGAGGGTGCTCGTTCTGGGCTGCCCTCGGCTGGGTGTGCTCTCCCTCTGGGTGCGAGGCCCTGGAGTAGCTGGGAGTCTCAGATCCACCTGTCCCACAGCCTCGGACTAGCAGCTAGCCAGCATGCTCTACAGTGCTACCAGAGGACGAGTGGAATCACGGGAGCCTTCTAAGGTCACGATTGGGAAACCGTGTGCTGTCTCTTCTGCCCGTGTGCCTTTGGCCAAAGCAGATGACAGGGTCAAGTCCAGAATCAGGGCTGGGGACATATCTTCTAACTTAAGAAGATAGACCTACATAGGAGTGTTGCAAAGGCCGGGACACGGGAACAGAGGGGGGCTGAGGCCCATCGTTTGATCAGTCATACCAGTGGCTTTGAGGCTTCTGTTGTCAGTGGGGCCAACTTGACATTGTGGGGACTCCCCAGACTTGGAAGGGGACTCAGATGCTGGGCCACCAAAAAGAAAAGCCTGCTCCATGACTCTTGCAGCCAATCTACCCCCTGGCGGCTGGTCACGTTTTCTGTCATGTAGGTTGGGGCTCTAAGTGTCCTGGGCTTTTGGACTGCAGGGAGGGGGTCTGCATGGGGAGTTCAGTCGGAGCGTGTCCAAATCTCAGGGCAATGTCGTGTCATTGGAAGGCCTACCCCAGACATCCCCTCAGTATAGGTGGTTTCCAGGGAGGCACTGGGTTGTTGGAACTGCCTCTGTCCTGCTGTCCCATAAAGCCGTCCCCTGGGTTCTTGCTACCCTCTTTGGCAGCCCCACCCTGTCCCCCCTCTAACCTACTCTCAGCCTGAGATGGGGGGACATGGGGCCTAGATCCTCAGCAAACCCCTTCCTATTCCATGGTAAAGGGTGCATTCCATGCCTGGCCATTTCTGGCTTCCTTTAGGTTCTCCCCTTTTGCTTCGTAATCAAACCTGGCTCTCGCTTTGCCTTCTCAAAACTTTGATGAGGGCCTGGCTTGGAAGTCAAAGACGGGTCCTGGATGGTTTTCCTCTTTGCCTTCCCGCTCCAATGGCCCGAATTCACCTCTATGCGATGTGGGTACCCCGGATTGACTAAGATTCCTTATAAGGCAGTGCAGAAAAGCAAGGCATGAAAACTAACATCTCGAGGTAGGGTTTTCTTCCCTAACAGTTACTGAATGCTTGCGAGGAAGCAGGCGCTGAGCTAAGTGCTTCACACGCGTTATCTATTTAATCTTCCCAAGAGCCTGCAACGAGGAGTACCATCATCCACATTTAACACCAGCCAGGACAGCCTGGCTCAGAGAGGTGAAAAGTCACTTTTCTGTTGTCACACAGGTGGAGAATTGGTAAGGGATGGACCCCAAGGGAATGCTCAGGAGTTTAGGTTTACTTAAATTTTTTAAGATTTTATTTATTTTAAAAGATTTATTTGTCAAAGAGAGAGCGCACACACAAGCAGGGGGAGCAGCAGGCAGAGGGAGAAGCAGGCTCCCCGTTGAGCAGGGAGCCCGACATGGGAGTCAATCCCAAGACCCCGGGATCATGACCTGAGCCGAAGGCAGATGCCCGACCAACTGAGCCACCCAGGCGTCCCTAGGTTTATTTTATTATTATTTTTTTTTAAGATTTATTTAAGTAGCATCCACGACCCCGAGATCAAGAGTCATGTGCTCCTCTGACTGAGCCAGCCAGGTGCCCCAGGAGTTAAAGTTTTAATTTAGCTTGTATTTAGAAGCTTTATGCTGAGGAGTGCTATGGTCTGGATGCAGAGGAAGGACATTCTAGGCAGGGAGAGAGCCTGTGGCAGAATGCAGCAAGGCCGGAGTGGTGGATGCGAGAAAGGGAAGAGTGGGAGCTGATGCTGGGGAAACTCGCCAGGAACAAATGAAGCTAGGCAGAACTATGAAGCAGAGGAGAGAAAACCATATCTTGCAGGCAGCAGGAAGTGGCTTAAAAGGACTCATTTCTTAGCTCACACTTGGATGTGCTGTGTAACTAAAGTGAAACTATTCAACAATTGGACCCTCCTAGCCCCTTTGGGTTGGGATTGGGTGGAGAAGGACCCAGGGCTGGGTGACCCTAGAGGGAGGAACACAGCTCTCCTTAGGGCTCGGGATGGACTTTCTGGACATGGGGGCATTTGAGGTGGGTTCTGAGGGATGAATAGGAGTTTCCCAGGCAAAAAATGATTCATTTAACAAACATTTCTTAACTCTCCCTCTGTGCCTAGTTTTGTGTTAGCTCTGGGGACCCAGGAAAACAGAATGAATAGGCAAGTATAAAATGAGGCTTAGGGGTGCCTGGGTGGCTCAGTTGGGTTGAGCGTCCAACTCGTAATTTTGGCTCGGGTCATGATCTCATGGGTTGTGAGATTGAGCTCCTGTGTCAGGCTCCGAGCTTAGCAGGGAGTCTGCTTGTGCACACTCTCTCTCTCTCAATCTCCAAAATAAATAAATCTTTTTTAAAAAATGAGGCTTAAAGTGCACAGAACCTTCAAAGGATAAAGAATAAGCCTTAAGACTAAGGAATTGGTATGTCTCTATCCTTTGCACATCACACAGGGAAGTTAAGCCCAGGAATGTTTGGGTAGGGTGAACATACTTTCAGCTTCTGGTCTCAGTTGGTCTAGCAGGGAGCAGACAGGACCCTGGAAACAGCTGCCTTCAGAGAGTGGGATATTCCCGGGTCATGGGACATACACAGGGACCGATTTCAGATAGGTCCTCAGGGAGGGTCTCTCAGAGGAGAGACTGAAAGATGAGAAGGTGGAGGGTGCCACAACGATGCAGATGCAGTCAGCAGAGGCAGAGATGTGGAGGTGGTACAGCAAGGAGGCTGGACTGGCTGGAATGAGAGGCCAGGGAGGCGGAAGGGGGATGAGGGCCTCCTAAGTCGCCAGGAGGAGGGTGGATTTTTTCCCTAAGTGTGATGGGGAGCGTGAGATCCACCCTGATTTACAGAGACCATGGGCTGCTCCGAGAAGCCCGCCCAGGCCGCACTAGCATTAGCAGCTTTCTTTGATGAGTGAAGAAAGCAAAAACAGCCAGGGTTGGGTTTTGCCCTGGTCACCAGACGCTTCAGCCTCGCCTTCCTCGGGACTGGGGGTCAATGGAGCGGGAGGAGGGCTTGGGTCACTGTCCGGCCATTGCGCAATAAGCAGGCTCACAGCTTCCTCTGACTCATCACCAGGGTTTAGGACGGATTGAGTTACTGCCTGTGTGTGGGGTAAATGGGGGTGAGTAGGGCGAGCACTGGCTCTTCACCTCTGCTCTGCGGGCATGGCCCGGTTCGGTGACCTGATAACCCCTGCTACCTACCAATTCCTTTTTGTTTTCTCTGCCCAGAAACTGGCTTAGTAAAGGCATATGTAAGTGATCAGGGTAACCAGCAATTTCTGAGCCCTTGTTATAAGCCAGGCACCTGACATGTATTAACAGCATTTAAACCTTACAAAACACAGTGTGGAGAAGGAAGCCGAGCTCTGCTGTCAGGCCTGAGGTCTAGTCCTGGCTCTGGCACTTAACTTGGTACAGGCAGCTGCCATTTCTGCTCTGTCTCTATTTCCTCTCCAATCTTACAGGATGGTGGCTGGAACTGGAAGCCATATTTGTAGAATGCCCAGCTCTGCACCTGACTGCCAGAAGCTGTGGTCCCAGTCAGTCCCAGGGACAGAAAATAGACTTCAAATCGACTTCAGCAAAAAAGAGAATAAATTATTGGCTCGTATAACTGAAAATGCAGGAGGGTCAGCTTTAGGCATGGCTGGATCCAGGAGCTCAGTGTCTCTCTAGCTTTGGCTCTTTTTCCCTATGTGGGGTCACTCTCTTGGGACATCTCTCTTAAGTAGTGACCTCTGGCACTGCAAATTTGTGTTATCCTTCAAACCAGCCATCCAACCAGAAAGGGTGGTTCTCTTTCCAGTGGTTCAAGCGAAAATTCCATAATTGCATCTCACTGGGCAAACAGAATCACGTGCCTGCCCTGAGCCTATCGTGAAAGCAGAACAATGGGTTCTGATGATTTGCAAAGACTTCCAACTTGGGAAGGTATGTTTGTGGGGAGAGAGGGTAATGAAGCCCACACCATCCACATAGCATGGACTGAAAATTACAGAATGTTCCCTGAAGGGCAGTTGGTTGTTGGGACCCAAAAGGGGAGGGCAGATGCTTATTAGGCAAAACGGTTGGAAGACCACAAAAGTGCTCAAAACCGTATGAACAAAAAGGATAAAATAAAGTAGTGGTAGTGCCCAGGACAATCCAAATTAAAATCTATGTCTATTTAATATGGACATTTCAGTAAGTAGTTGTAAAGTGTGACTAAAAGCATGTTCAGAAAATACTGGTGATCTCCCTATGATCACCACTAGCAACCCCTCCAGCCATCTCTCCCCTAGTAAAAAGTATGCTTTCTAAAAGATTCTTTCTCTTTTTTTTTTTTTTAAGATTTTATTTATTTATTTGACAGAGAGAGAGAGAGAGCGAGCGAGCACAAGCAGGCAGAGAGACAGGCAGAGAGGAGGAAGCAGGCTCCCCACTGATTAGAGAGCCCGACGCGGGCTCAATCCCAGGACCCTGAGACTATGACCTGAGGCGAAGGCAGAGGCTTTAACCCACCGAGCCACCCAGGCGCCCCTCTTTCTTTTTCCTTTTCTTTTCCTTTTTTTGGTCTCTCTCTCTCTCTCTTTCTTTCTTGTGTGCTTTTTGTTCAATTAGAGCTGTCCCAAAGTTCCCTAGCTGCCCCTCTTGGCTCCCACCCTGTCTGTGCCTGGAAATCCCTGGAGCCTCCTGAATATAAACCTTTGATATTAGTGGTCATGGTCCCTCCGCTTGGGAAGGAACAGTTAGATGTCAGAACCTTTCTTGTTTCCCTGGGTCACCCTCCTGCCACTGGGAAGTCCCTGCTACCCTTTTCACTGCTGGATCTAGTCTAGGTGGGGTTTCTGGGCCTTTCCTATAGCACCCCATGACAAACCTGTGTTCCTTCAGGCTTAACGATCCAGAGAATAGAAACTGGTCAAATGTTAGGTGACAGGGAAAGCAAGGTGTTAAAGATGATGCCTGAGATTTGGGGCTGTGGGGGCTGCTGACAAGGTTCAGGCCTCAACTCAAATGCCTCCCCCCCCCACTTCCCTGACAATGGTGGCCGTGAACCTCCCTACCTATCATCAATATCCTGCCAGTCCAGGGGCATCTGGATGGCTCAGTTGGTTAAGCGTTTGCCTTCAGCTCAGGTCATGATCCTGGAGTCCTGGGATCAAGCCCCACGTCCGACTCCTTGATAAGCGGGGAGCCCGCTTCTCCCTCTTCCTCTGCTACTCTCCCTACCTGTACTCTGTCAAATAAATAAAATCTTAAAAAAATATATCCTGCCTGTCCATTACTAGTTTATTCTTTTTAAAAAATATTGTATTTATTTATTTGACACACATACATACACACACACACAGCGCAGGCAGGGGGAGCAGCAGGCAGAAGGAGAGGGAGAAGCAGTCTCCCTGCTCCAGGAGCCTGATGTGGGCCTTGATCGGGAACACCCTGGGATCAGGACCTGAGCCGAAGGCAGATACTTAACCTACTGAGCCAGCCAGGTGCTCCTAGTTTTACTTTCCACATCACAATGATCTCCATCAGAAATGTTCTTGGGTCATCTGTTGGTTGGTTGTGTCTGTCCCCCTCCTAACTGCGCACCCCGTCAGGTCAGGGACCACGTCTGCTTGCTCACGCCTTTCTCTCACTATGCCTGGCACATACAGGCGCTCAATAAATATTCGTTGAGTGAATGAATGCATGAATGAACAACTCCCTGAATTGGTCTCAAAGCTAAACTAGTCCGAGCCCCGGCTCAGCACCGGGGTGCTACCTGTCCTTGTTGGTTGCCGGCCCCATCCTTGTAAATTGGAAGGTTTTGGGTCCGGGAGTCTCCTTAGGGGCTCCGGCGCCCCAGCCCGTCCGCGAACCACGCTTGTCCAATAGCCAGGCGGCCGCTGTCCAGCGGGCCAGGACTCTACTCACTACGCATGTGCTCAAACCCTAGTCTTTTTCAGCCCCCTTTCCCCGCACCCCCGCCTCCTCTGTTGGACTCGAGCGCGGCCCCAGGGCGTGCGCATGCGCTATCGCCCCCGCGCCGCGCGCCGCTCCCGTACGCCTGCGCCACACTCGCGACCACCAAGGCGCCTGCGCACTGCCCGCCGCCCGCGGGCCCGGCCGGCGCTTGCGCGGTGGCATTGGCGAGTGGGGGGGGGTGAGGAGGTGGAGGAGGAGGAGGAGGAGGAGGAGGTGGCGGCGAGAAGATGGCGACTTCGAACAATCCGCGGAAATTCAGCGAGAAGATCGCGCTGCACAACCAGAAGCAGGCAGAGGAGACAGCGGCCTTCGAGGAGGTCATGAAGGACCTGAGCCTGACGCGGGCCGCGCGGGTAAGGGGGGCTGTCTGCCCCGACCCTTCGGGGCCGGGAAGGGAAGGAGGGGGCGCGTGTCCGGCGTGTGCACGGGGCGGGGGGCGCGCGGCGGGGGCGGGGCGCGCGCGGCGGGGCGGGGCTTGGCACAGCCTGAGGGTACAGGTGTCCCTACGCCCCGGGCATCGTGGGCGGGACAGGTGCCCCCACATCACCGATACCTGAAAGGGTTCAGGTGCCCCCACATCACTGCTACCTGGAGGTGGGGATAGGTGTCACTACATCATTATTATTTGGAGGGGACAGTGGCCTCTACCTTATTACTACCTGGAGGGAGTAGGTGCCACCACATCATTGTTACCTGGGGAGGGACAGGTGTCCTTACATCCTTGCTACCTGAGGGGGTCAGATGCCTCCATATCACTGCTACCGAAGGGAGACGGGATGACACCGTGAGGTGTATGAACGGGGCGTAGCTTGTAAGCATCGTCGTTACCTGGGCAGGGGAGGATAGATGTTTGCACGTTGTTGGTACCTGGTGCGGGAAAAGTGTCCCCACATCACTGCAACCTGAGGGGAACAGCTGTCCGCACATTATTGCTACCTGGAGGGATGGGTATCTCTACATCTTTGTCACCTGTACCTTCACTCCTTGGGTGTTGGAGGAAGGACAGGTATCTTCATTTGTGGACTTGAGGTAGAATAGGTATTTCTCCCTTACGGATTATCTGAAGGAAAGTTTTGGTGCCCTCTTCCTGAGGGTGGTCAGGAAGACAGATTGTGCTCCATCCTGGAGCTTGGAGTGGAGACAGCTACCCCTTCCCCATGTAGCCCATATGGTGGGGACCAGGTTGTGTTCCTCCCACTGAGACAAGGGACAGCTGGCCACGGATGGCTCCTGGCCTCTCAGGACCAGGGTGGAGGGACAGTTCTTCCTCAAGTTGCTGGCTGTGTTTGGTGTGCCAGGATAGGCCAGATTACCTGCTCATCTCACCTGGGAAGCTACTGTGGGCCCCGAGAGGAGTTGGAGGCCTAGCTCTTCTCCTGCGCCCAGCTTTCTGGCCACATGACTGCACTGAGGTCCCAAGCTCCTCAGGCCTTAGTATCTTCTTGTCAAGTCTGCCTAGCAAGTCCTTTCTTGTGGGTCAAAGAGGAGAGAACGCTTTGCACAGGTGGCAGTAAGTCTCTGCTGCATTCCTGCAGAGTGGCGGGACCCTCCCCCCTGTCCTGCATCCTGAGGTCTTGGGGAGGCTTTGAATGGGAGCTGCAGACACCCATATGGCTCGTTTCTGGATTTGGCCTCCGATCTGACTGTCCCAGGCCAACGTACCTCTGTGACACGAGCCTCAGTCTCTGATTCTTCAGGTGGAATTTTCAGTCATACTCTTTTCTAATTAGTTCCTTGTTTCTCTGTGAGATCATGACCACATAGGCTAGAATGCGTATCTTCATTTCTGTGGATTTGTTTGGCTCACAGTGATGGGGTGCTCACCATTGACCGGGTACCTGCTCCAGCAGCTTATGTTCTTGGTTAGCGTGTGGAGGAAGAGATGGTCGGTGAATGAGTGAATGAAAGCAAGCAAGCAAGCACCTTGAGCGTCCCCATAAGTCAGGGCTTCAGAGGGCAAGAATGTCCACTTTATTTTGTCTCATGCAGTCGGTGTACGTAGTGTGACAGGAAGAAGGGGGTCATACTAGGTTGATGGCTGTTTTCATGACTGGAGGTCTGGTTTCTGCGTTGGGGTTGGAAATGTATTACTGTTTTTAGAAAGATTTCATTAAAATAACAGCTTTATTGAGATCTGGTTTGTGTACTGTAAAATTCACCTGTTGAAAGTGTAAAAATTAGTGGTTTTTAGTGTATCTTAACAGAGTTGTGCAACCATCACCAGCGTCTAATTCCAGAACACTTTCATCACCCTTGAAAGAAATCCCGTCCTCACGTGCAGTCACTCCCCATTCCTCCCTCCCTCAGTCCCTGGCAACCACCAATCTGCTCTCTGTCTCTAGGGATTTACCTATTCTGGACATTTCATATACATGAATGTCCTACAACATGTGGCCTTTGTGTCTGTCTTCTCTTCATTCAGCATAGTATTTTCCAGGTTCATCCACATTATAGCGTGTATCAGAGAACTTCATTGCTTTTAATGGCCAAGTAATACTCCCTTGAACGCAGGGAGCACAGTTGCTCACGCGTCATCTATTGATGGCGTTAGAAAAGATGTGTAAGATATGCAGACAGTCATTCTCTGTCTCTTTCTTCCCTCTCTGTCACCTTCCTTTACACTGGGAGTTGGGCATGAGCCCCGGGCGGAGGTGAGCTGACACGGGATCTTGTGAGACAGAGCGGTGTTCTGTACCGGGGGGGTGATTCTGTCCCGCAGGGACTTTTGGCAGTGTCTGGAGACATTTTGGTTGTCTTGTTTGGGGCAGGGGGGCGCTCCTGGCATCTGGTGGGTAGAGAATAGGGATGCTGCTCAATACCGCACGATTCACGGGTGGCCCCCACCACGGAGAGGAATGCAGGCCCAAATGGCAGCAGTGCTGAGGCTAAAGACCCTTCAATTTGGAGGAAATGTTGGGGGACAGGGGTACAAACTTTGCACCTGGGCAGCTAGCGTTCAAAGCTCTGCACCCACCTGGATGGCTGGGCCATCTTGGACGGGCCGGTGGCTTTTCCCACACCTGGAAGTAGGATGGGCAAGCTCTCTCCAGGCCCGTTGGGCTCTTGCGTGTGACAAGTGGCACATCCGCAGTGCCTGGTGCGGGGGAGTGAACCCACGGGACGCAGGCTCCCCTCCCGCCCTCCTGTGGCTGCAGCCTTCCCCTGTAATAGATGCCAGAGCATCGCCCATACCTGCGAACAGGTGGGATGCAGCTGGTTCCATACTTCCTCCTTCCCCTGAATTTTTTAGGACAGCATGCCCAAGTGTCAGTCTGCAGTCCTGGGTGGTGATGGGCACGCCATTACCGTGTGAAAGCCAGCCGTTATGCATCCTGATGCGTAAATCCGTGCTGTGACATTACCTGGGGGCAGGGACCCTAAGGACCAGGTTGGGTGTGGGGATGAGGTGTGATGTCGGCGAGACCGCTTTCAGGTCGCAGGGTAGAAGGATCGGTGCGTGAGTATTCCATTCTTGTCCTCAGACTTGGGGGAGCCCAAGGTGCAGGGAGGGCTGTGGCACTCCGCTTTGTGACTTTGGGCAGGTCTCTTAACCTCTCTGGGCCTCAGAATCCTGACTAGCAAGTTTGGGGCAGCACATTTCAGAGACTGGCCAGGGACCATGTTGGGTGCTGGGGAAACAGCAGCATCTGAGGCATGCGAGGGCCTTGGTCTTGGGGAGCCAGTGTGGTTTTAGGGGGGACAGGAGAGAATTGCTGCAAATGAACAAAACAGATGTTCTCAGAAGCGACAGAGTGATGTGCAGGGACTGGCCAGGGTGGGAAGTTGGCACCCTGACAGTGAGATGCAGCCCCCCCACCGGGGAAGAGCGCCCCAGGTGAGGGACAGGCAGGTGCAGAGGCCCTGCAGTGGGAAAGGCTTGGCGAGGTTGAGGACAGATCAGCAGACAGTGAGGCTGACACGTAGAGAGAGCAAGAGTCAAGGTGAGGTTGGCGTGGCTTGGCGAGCCCTGGAATTCACCGAGGGGGGGCCCCGGCGAGGTTTGTGATGGCGAATGGCTTGATCTTTTGCTTTACTGAGATACAGTTCCAATATAGTCAGTCTGCACACCTAAAGTGTACCGTTCAGTGGTTTTCAGCATGTCCGCCGAGGTGTGCGACCATCACCAGTCAACTTTGGAGCATTTCCATCACTTGGAAAGGAAGCCCCACACCCCCTCCCCCAGCCCCGGGCGCCCACGCATCTGCTTTCTGTGTCTGTGGATTTGTCCGTTCCGGACATTTTATATACGTGGAATCGTGAACCACGTGGCCTTTTGTGGCCGGCCAGCTTCTCACTCAGCACGAGGTCTTCGAGGTCCATCCACGCTGCAGGGTGTGTCAGGCCTTCATTCTTTGTAAAAATAAATTGTGGTAAAACATATAGATCATAAAATTCACCGCCTTCACCATTTTTAAGTGGACAGTTCCGTGGCAGTGAGTACATTCACAATGTTGGGCATGCGTGTCATTTCCTGTTTAAGGCTGCATAATCCTGCCTTTTGTGGCCCTGCCACGTTCCGTATACCCATTCATCCACCGAGGGACGTTTGGGTCGTTTCCACCTTTGGGCCATCGTGACTGTCCCTGCCATGGACTTCCACACCCGGGAGCTTATGTGGCTCCAGCTCTTCTTCTCCCTTGAGTGTGTACCAGGGAGCAGAGGTCACATGGCACGTGCCAGGTCATAGGGTCACTGTCCGTTTAACCATTTGAGGACTCTTCATGTCTCACGAAGGTGGCTGTGGGCTGAACGGGCCAGGGGGTGAGAGGGGAAGCAGGCAGACGGTGAGTGGCTGCTGTGGCACCCAGGTTTGGGAGCGGTGGCTTGAGCAGGGAGGTGTCTGTGGCGGTGACCAGGATCAGTGGCTTTGGGTGCTATTTCGGCAGCAGAGTGGCCCAGATGTGCAGGTAGATCTCGTGTAGGGGATTGAGGGGAAGGAGTATGGGGTGTGTCACCTGCCTGCCGGGGACTCAGGACACAGCAGGCTCTGTGTGCGACCGATCACTGAGCATCCCAGGGAGCGGCCCCTGGGCCAGAAAAAGCCCCCACACAAAGCAAAGCGGTCCACGGTGTCCCAGCCAGGCCTGCCAGTTATGGCTGCACCGAAGGAGGGTATTCTCCCGGCCCTCCCCTGTTATGGGGGCGGCTCTGCACAGACTGGAGGAAAACGGGTCCCTGGGCGGCAGGCACAGCGCAGCGGTGGCTCGGGTTCGCTGAGCGTGAAGGCCGCCCCCAGTCCTGGCCCCAGGCCTGGCTTTGGCACTGTTTGCCTCTGTGCCGGCTGCTTCAAGTGTCTGGTGCCATCTGCAGCCTCAACACACACGCACGCAGGGCTCCCCGAGCTGCTCCGTTGGAGAGGCTGGAGTGAGCCATCTCCCGCCCCCAGAAAGCCCCAGCAGGCTCCGTGCTCTCCAGGTTGTGAGCCGCACGCCCAGGATCAGGTTGAATAGGACAGGGGCCTCTCAAGAGATTGGTCCATGTCCGGACCCCCAGAACCTGTGGCCATGACCTTATTTAGAAAAGATGTCTCTGTAGATGAAATTAGGGTAAGGATCTCGAGATGACATCATCCTGGATTTACGGTGGTCCTGAATCTTGTGACTGGCGTTCTCGTAAAAAGAGGACATACAGCCACGCGCGGGAGAAGGCCACGTGATGTTGGTGACGGACGCAGAGACTGGCGTGTTGCTCCCATGAGCCAAGGATGCTGGGAGCCCCCAGAAGCTGGAAGAGACCAACCTCCCCTAGAGCCTGGGGGGAACGTGGCCCTGCCCACACCTGGGTTTCTGAAGTCTGGCCTCCAGAACTGTGAGGGAATAAAGTCCTTTTGTTTTCCACTGCTCACTTTGTGGTCCTTTGTGATGGTGGCCCCAGGTCGCCCTCCCCCCGGGCTCAGGCAGAGTCTGGGCGCCTTGTTGAAACCAACTTGGGACAGTGGGCCTCGGGCTTGTCTGCAGATGCACACATCTGTCCTTCTCTGGCCTGCTCACACGGGTCGTGTGGCCATTGAGGCCTAGAGGGGACCCTTCATTCCTCCGTCGTCAGGAACTGCGGACCCTCACCCCATTGCTGGCCGTGAGCCAAGGGTGAATAAGCCAGAGGGATGATAATAGGAGCAAGGCCCGGGGGCGAGATGAGGGTTTATCCTAAGGCAGTGGGTCAAGTTTGCCCTCTTGGTTCCTGATCCCTGCCTGGGATCACTCAGTGTGATCCTTCACTCAGTGGCCTTCATGTGTGGCCTTCACGTGTGGCCTTCACGTGTGGCCTTCACTCAGTCCTTGATTCTTGATGCTCAGCCCCCCTCAGAGAGGAGGTGTTGCCTTCCCCGCCATATAGATGGGGAAACTGAGGCCCAGAGTGGCGTCCTAGCTGGGAAAAGGTAGAGTTGGTGCTGAGCCCCGAGAGAGTCACACACAACGTGTCTGAAACAAGGCATTAAAACCACAGACTGGAACCTTCTGGTGCTTGCCAAAGCACATGTGGTCCCACTTGGGCCTTGATTTCTCTGAGATGCGATTGTGTCTGCAGCTACGCACCTGTTCCTCCTATGACCCAGGCATACATATTTCTTGCCATTAACTATTGTGTCACAGGTGGTGGCTCTGGGGTGCGTCACATGCCCCTGTGTGCATGACCTGTGGCTCTTCTCCCTCTCAAAGTCACTGCCTAGATCAGGGTGCTCCAGCTCCGCAGCCTGCAAGAGACAAGCTCCTAAGGTGTCGTTTGGAAGGAGGCTTTTCATGGGAGTCCCAGCCCTTTCCCAGCCTTTCCATGCATGCTTCCCACAGGTGACTTTCGAGCATCCCACACCAGCCTGAGGTCCTGTGCAGAGAACCCCTCCCAAAGCTCACACCCAGCCCCAGGTCCCCCTGGTTCCGTGCACATTAAAGGTGCAGGAAGGCCTCCTGGGTTCCTCAGAGCAGGTGGGCCCCACGTCTGCATACCGCCTAGGGAATCTGTGTTCATGGCAGTTCCTCTCCTGTCCCGACGTGAAAACGGGCTCAAGCAAACGCTTGCTGGGCGGGGGTGGGGGGCTTAGTCCCGAAGATGCCTTCTCACTTCCTTGACTGTGACCCAGGTGGCAGGGTTAGAAATTACTGTTTCGTGGCATCCCAGCACCAGACATAAAATCGAAACAACTTTCTCCAAGGAGTCCTGCCTCTCCTGTCTGTGGAGGGAAAATTGATAAAATCCGTTCCCTTCTGTTTAACGTAGAATGCTAGTGGGAACTCAATGAATTGATTCCTTACGCCGCTAATCCGGAGTTCGGCGACTATGCTTGTTTTTGTTAAAATAAAGCTTTATTAGAATGTGGCCATGCCCGTTTGTTTATGCCTTATCTATGGCAGAGTTGAGTCATTTTGACAGAGACTGCATGGCCTGCAGAGGCGAAAATATTTACCACCTGAAGTTTTGTGGAAGGTTCGAGGGCACCAGGACAATGGGGCTTGCCCGTGGTTTGAGACCTGGTGGCTTAGAGCAGCAGGGAAGGTTGGGAAGATGGTGGGCGGTGGTTCTGTCACTTTGGGGGCCTCTAAATCACCCATGAGATAAAGGATGAAGACTTCTGGGCTCCCCCCTCCCCAGATTCTGCTTCTGCAGATCCAAGTGGGAGCCTGAATTCTGAGTAGGGACCTGAAGAGCCGGCCATGCAGGCCTCGCTGGCAGTCCTGTGCCCTGCGGTCACCAGGACTGTGCCACGCAGAGGGAGAGGGTCGGCCCTGGTCGGGGGTGTGAACCAGCTGCCTGGACCTTGGTTGGTGGCACGGTGGTATTTGCGGGTCCATAGAGCCGAGGAAGGGGTTCCACTGTCACCGTTCCTAAAGCTGGCCCAGGGGACAGTGTGAGGTGATTCTTGTTTTTGCAGTGGGCCTTCTGATCCTGGTTGGGATTAATTAGATTTCTCTGGGTCAGAACTGGGCCATTGCAGGCACTGTGGAAAGCGACACGTTAGCCCTTTTCTGCTGCTTTTCTGTGCTGGGGGCTTTCTGGTCTTAGCTCAGGGGTCTGGGCCTCCCTCTGGTGCTGTTCCATGAGACAAGGCAAAGCTACCTCAGCGGTCAGGATTAAGAGAGCGTGGTGCTAGCGATTTCTTTTTAAATGGCTCCCTCTGGAAAATGCCATGCTGATGTCATGGGTGGGATCCGGTCTTGGGAGAGACTGGCCTGAGCACAGTGCCAGGGAAGCATCAGAGACAAGTGGCGCGGGGGGCTTACCCCGGCCCGTTCTGCCTCCACGGGCATTTGGCAACACTGGGACATTTGTGGTTGTCATGACTCGGGCTGGGAGGATGCTGTTGGCATGCGGCGGGTGGGGTCTGGAGATGCTGCTCAGCACCCTGCGGTGCCCTGGACAGCCCCAACCCAGAGAAGGATCCAGCCACAGGTGTCTGTGGTGCCCAGGCTGAGCCGCCCTGCTCTTGCAGCCCCCCGATGTGCCGGGATTGCGCAGGTGTAGAGGGGTGGGGGGGCGAGGCCCCAGTTCCAGGAGCTACAAGCGTGAAGCCTAGTGACAGGTAATAACGCCCCCGGGCAGCTGATGGTCTTCTCCCTGGTTTATAGAGGGGGAAACTGAGGCTTGGAGAATGTCACAGCATTAGAGACAGGTGAGCCGGGATTTGACCTGAGTCTCCTGTGTGTTTTCTCTCTTCTCGTGCTTCTCTAGGAGTTTGCCAGCTGGTCAGGGTGGAGCAGAACCTTCCAGGCTCCTGAAACCCTGTGCTCGAAGAGCACAGACTGCATGGGCAGAGCAGCTGGGAGGGAGGCGGGGCCGATGGTGGAGGGCTCTGGGCCAGACCCTGTGTGTGGGCCATGGGGAGCCATGGAAAGTTCCAGCAGGATGGCAGCATGAGTGACACGAAGATGCAGGGAGTGGCAGAAGCCAGACTTGCTAGAGCCCATGTGCATATGCCCAGTGGGTTGTCGCAGTAACCCACGAGGAAGCCTGCTGCTTCTCCTGTTGCACGGATGAGAAACGAGGGGGAGAGGCGATTGGCTCCCTGTGCGGAGGGGCTACGTTTGAACCCATGTCTGAGTCCGGGGCTCACGTTGCTCTTCACGTAGGCACAGAGGACCCTGTTATATGCTGAACTTTAATTCGTATCCATCTGTTGAGGATCATGGAGGCCATCCCTGGTTTTTTGCAAACCAGACATTTGTTACGTTTGTCCCCATGGGTGCACTCACCTAGCATGGCCCCATCTGTGTGTCCTTTTGCCCCACAGCGGGGAGGGGGCACATAGCAGCTTGAGGTGGGCCGTGGGACAAAGAGAGGGCTGATTTGGGACATTTAGAGGGTAGTGATGACAGAGTTAATCAGGTAGTGAAAGGAAGGAGGGCAGGGTGGAGGCTCCCTGGCTGTGCTGGGGGAACCAGAGAGAAAGGGATGGGGGCAGGAGAGTCCCATTTTGCCTTGGAGCTTGTGGGATGGAATGGCCCCTGGTCCTGGCTGGGGTGGCTCTGACCCCCTACCCTGCCTCCTGCTACCACATCCAACCCCGTCCCAGGGCAGAGGTGGATGCCTTGCCCTGGCTGGGTGTGGCCACGGTGCTGCTGGCCGGATGGGGGTCCAGGTGCGCAAACAAGGAAGCCACGGCCTGCCTCACGGGCCAAGGACACCGAGAGTCAATATTTATTATTTGCCAAATGAAAATGAAGTGCAGAAAGTGGAGGGGGGGGATTCTGTAGCACCTGGTGCCCGGCCCGGGGCCACGGCTGCTGGGCTTCTCCTTGCTTCATCCCAGGTGAGTTTAGACCTGGCTGAGCTTTCTCTGTGCTCCACTCCCTCTCTGTAAAGCAGGGGACCTGGTGGTCTCTGTCTGGTTGGACTGTGGTCAGATTTAGGTTGACGCAGGTGGCGCATCCAGAATGGGGCCAGTGCAGAGACGCTCACTGTGTGGTCGCTGCTGCTGCTGAGATTCTGGAGGTGTGTGCACAGTGAACACATGGTGGCGCTCAGTGGGCACGCTTCCGATGGCAGGCGTTCAGCAGGCACACTGTGTGTGTGTGCTTAGCAGGTGCTTGGCAGCACTTGGCAGCAGGCGCACGGTGGACTGCGGGTGAGCACACAGCTTACAGTCAGCAGGCGGTTAGCCTGCACACACTGTGTGCTTGGCAAGCATTCAGAAGGCGCACAGTGTGTATTCAGCAAGCATTCACAAGGTGCAGTGTGTATTCGGCAAGCATTCACGAGGTGCACAGTGTGTATCCGGCAAGCATTCACGAGGTGCACGGTGTGTATCCACAAGCATTCACGAGGTACATGGTGTGTATTCGGCAAGCATTCACGAGGTGCACGGTGTGTGTTCGGCAAGCATTCACGAGGTGCACGGTGTGTATTCAGCAAGCATTGAGGGGGTGCACAGTGTGTATTCAGCAAGCATTCACGAGGTGCACGGTGTGTATTCAGCAAGCATTCAGCAGGCATTTGGCAGGCACACAGAATATACTCAGCAGACATGCAGTAGGCGCATAGTGGGCATTCAGCAGGTGCTAAGCAGACACTGTGACCTCCCTGTGGCAGGCCTGTCTCCGGTTCATTGTGGAATTGCCCAGGTGCAAGTGTTCTTTAAGATTTTATTTATTTATTTGACAGAGAGAGATCACAAGTAGGCAGAGAGGCAGGCAGAGAGAGAGGGAAGCAGGCTCCCTGATGAGCAGAGAGCCCGATGTGGGGCTCGATCCCAGGACCCTGAGATCATGACCTGAGCCGAAGGCAGAGGCTTTAACCCACTGAGCCACCCAGGCGCCCCGCAAGCGTCCTTTAAAAGGGCCAGTTTCCCACCACACAGTCAGGCTTCCCTCCCTTATGTAGCAGGAGTGTGATGTGTGTTCCTCTTTGCAGTCTGGGAACACATCCGAGGTGCTGAGGGGCCATGGAGCCAGGCGGGGAGCATGGTGGTCTTCCCAGAGCTTCAGTTTGGCTGAACAACTTCAGGGAGAAAGCCTGAGTATTGACCAGGCATGGTGTGTTATGGCGTGGACTGCAGACCCATGTGGGCTGGAGGCCAGTGGGCCTGGGGCAGCACGGTGCCTTGGGACGGAGTGTAAGAAGCATCAGGGTTGCCCAGTGAGATCTCCCTGCAGTGGCCACAGTTTGGACTGGAAAGTCCATTTGTTAGTCAGTATTTATTTATTTATTTATTTTTAGAGATTTCATTTATTGAGAGAGAGAGCACGCGCATGAGTGAGAGGCAGAGAGAGAGGCAGAAGGAGAAGTAGACTCCCTGCCGAGCAGGGAGCCCGATGTGGGGGTCGATCCCAGGACCCTGAGATCATCATTCAGTATTTATGGAGCACCTACCTGGTGCTGTGTCCTGGGGAGGCCTTGCAGAACAAGTCACAGGAAACAGTGGCCAGCTGGTCCCCAGCCCTGAGGTCATGGCTCTAAGAGAGTGAAATGGGGTGGGGACCCTTTAGGGGAGGTGATGTTTGGGCTGAGCCCAGCGGATGAGGATGAGCCATGGTGGGGAAGTTTGTCATGGCGGGCGAGCCTGACCTGACCGAGCTCAGTGAATGGTTAGCTCCTGGGCCCTGGTCAGCGGTCAGGGTCTGGTAGTGGGCTGCTCTGGGAAGGTTTTAAGCAGGGCTCTGATACAAGATGTCGGTTTAGCAAAGATCCTTCTGGCTGCCATATGAGGGGTTGCAGGGACCTGAGACGGGGCTGGGGCAGGGGTCTCCTTCCCTCCCCCACCCGCCCCCCCACTCCTGCGATCATGGGTGTTGGATTCGTTACAGACCAGGATTTGCTGACCTGGGAGATGTTCTTTCATCCAAGAATCAGGAATCTGATTCCCCAGGAAGGTGATGGGGGGAGTTTATATTACGTAGCTTTGACTTTGTGCTCCTGGGCCGAGGAAAGGCATCTTTGCAGTCGAGACCTGGAGTCCTAATTTCATATGTGAAATTCCTCTGTGTGGTCCCAACCTGACACCCCACTGGTCACAGGGTTTTCACCCCAAAGCTGGGGTGTGGCATTCTGTCCAGAGGAGTGAGTCTCTGCTTCGAAGGACAGATTCCTGAGTCAGCTGTTCAGCGGACCAGCACCCACTCCCAGCCACAGCCTCGGAGCTCCGTGGTCCCTCCCTGACTGCCTAGGACTCCACTGTCAAGGCGGGAGGAGTCCCCTGAGAACTTTTGCAGGCTGCCTTCCCTGCCTGCTGGGCTTGCAGGGGAGCTCTCTGCCACACCTTTTTTAAATTTAATTAAAAAAAATTATTTTTCCAAACTTCGATGAAAATTGAAAACAAAACCCAAAGCACTTCGCCTTTCTTCTGTGCATCTGACACAGCTCACCTGGGTGCAGAGGGTGGGTGGGTACGTGCCAGCTGGTCACTTGCCTGGAAATCTCGGGGAGGAAGTGTCGGCCCAGCCAGGCACAGTGCCCGGGGCTGGCTCTGCAGGGCCAGCCAGTCCTCGGGCTGGGGGGCTGGATAGTTGGGGACAGGGGGAGGCAAAATGCGTCCCAGCCTGGCTAAAAGCCTTTCTTGGTAAGTTCGGTGGTTCTCAAGAAACTAAGAAACAGGCTCCTGCAGCCCTGTTCCGTGGGTCCTTCCGCACCTGTGAGCATCGTGCTTTCTCAGTCTCTTCTGTCCTCCCAGGCAGGCGAGGTTTGATAGCTGTAATTAGGACGGGAGCGGCTCATTAAATCATCACAGAATCAATGTGCAGCCCCGGGAGTGATTTGTAGGCCCAGCAGCCTCAGTCTTTGCCTGCAGGTGGCAAGGAGATGCTAATTCCCTCACCGCTGACTCAGCACACGCAGAGGGGGGAGCCCTAGGGGTCCATAGCAGGGCCCTGCTGGAGGCCACTTGTGCCCTAAGAGCCTGCCCACGGCCCCGCCCTGTCACCCCAGCGGCCAAGTGGCTCCCTCTGGCTCCAGCCCTGCCTCTGCTGGCTTCCCTCACATGACTCCACTTCTCAGTGCCTCAGTCTCCCATTGGTAGAGTTGTACAGCTTAGGACATGCTCGCCCCAAGTGCTGGGCTCCTTGCCTAGCTGCTGGCATCAGGGTGTCCTATGGGGCAGCTGTAAGGGCAGGGTCTTACCCTTTGAACCCATGTGCCGTGGCTTGACATGTGACAGATGCCACGATGTGGCTTACGAACCATTTGGTTGGTTTCATTGGAGGGGGGCAGTGGGTGTATTCATTTCTCTTCATTTTTTTTTTTTTAAAGATTTTATTTATTTATTTGTCAGAGAGAGAGAGAGAGAGAGCACAAGCAGGTAGAGTGGCAGGCAGAGGCAGAGGGGGAAGCAGGCTCCCTGCCAAGCAAGGAGCCCGATGCGGGACTCGATCCCAGGACCCCAGGATCATGACCTGAGCTGAAGGCAGTTGCTTAACCAACTGAGTCACCCAGGCGTCCCTTCTTTTTTTTTTTTTTAAAGATTTTTATTTATTTGAGAGAGCGTGCATGCACACGAGTCAGGGGCGGGGCAGAGGGAGAAGCAGACTTCCTGCAGAGCAAGGAGCCCGATGCGGGACTCAATCCGAGGACCCTGGGGTCATGACTGGAGCCGAAGGCAGACGCTCAACTGACTGAGCCACCCAGGCACTTTTTCTTCTGAGAGAGTTCTAGATTTCAGTGAGAAGCACAGGCCGCGTCCATACCTCCTCACTCCCGCCCTTGAACATGTCACGTGACCATCGTGGGCCGGTCAAACCAGGACAGCAGTGTCGGCACACTTCTATTGACTGGGCTCCGGACTGCGTTTGGATTTCCCCCACATGTCCCCCAGTGGCTTTTCTCTGGCCCAGGATGCCGCCCGGGCTCCCATGTCACATTTGGTCATCATGTCTCCTCAGCATCCAACCCATGACCATTGCTCAGGGTTTCCACATCACCCATGACCTTCAAGCCCTTGACGAGGACTGCTCAACCTCTTTGTTGCTCAGGGTGGTTTGTCTGATGTTTTCTTGCAATTGAGCTGAGGTGGTGTGTTTTGGGCAGGAATCCTGCAATGCTAATTTTCTTTTTATATTTTTCCTTTCCTCAAATTGTGGTAAAAAATGTACATAAAATTTACCATCTTACTCATTTTTAAACGTGTGGTTCAGGGCGCCTGGGTGGCTCAATCGGTTAAGCGTCCAGCTATTGATTTTGGCTCAGGTCATGATCTCAGGGTCGTGAGATCGAGCCCTGCCTTGGGCTTCATGCTCAGCACGGAGTCGGCTTGGGATTCTCTCTCTCCCTCTCCCTTTGTCCCACCCTCCCATCCCCATACATGCACGTGCACTCTCTCTCTCTCTCTCACTCTCAAATAAATCTTAAAAAAAAAAAAAAAGTACGTTTGTGGTTCATGGGCATTAAGCATATTCTCACTGTGATGCTACCATCCCCACCATCCATCTCTAGAACTTCGGAGGGACTCTGTCGCCATTAAACACTAACTCCCCATCCCTTCTCGCCCTGCTCCTGGGGCCCGCCAGTTCCACTTTTCTGGCTCTGTGAATTTGACCACTCCTAGAAATGGACTCCTAGGATTTGTCGTTTTGTGACTGGCCTATTTCACTCAGCATAACGTCCTCAGTGTTGTGGTACGTGTCTATGTTGTAGTGTGTGTCAGAATTTCTTTTCAGGGTTGAATAATACTCCGCTGTATGTACGCATCACATGTGATTCATCCGCCATCTTACCCCGGGCACTTTTTGGCTCTTTCGAATAATGGTGCTGTGAACATGGGGGTATGAATCCCTGCTTCCATTTTGGGGGCATATATGCAGAGGTGGGATTGCTGGTTAATCCTTTGAGGAACCGATGGGCCGGTTTCCACAGCGGTTGTGCCGTTTCGCATTCACACCAGCAATGCACGAAGCTTTCAGTCTCTCCGCAGCCTCACCAACGCTTGTCCTTCTATGGTGTTTTGTTTTGTTTTTGTTTTGTATCCTATCCTTGTGGCTTCGAGGTGGTTCCCATTGTGTTTTGATGTGCATTTCCCTAATGACGAGTGACGTTGAGCATCTTTTTATGTGCACATTGGCCATTTGTAGATCTTATTTGGAGAAATGTCTATTCAAGTCCTTGGCCCGTTTTCGAATTTGTTTTTTGTTGTCGAGTTGTAGGAGTTCTGGACACATTCTGGATATTAATCCCTTATCCAGTGCATGATTCACGAATGTTTTCTCGCCTTCCTTGAGAACGGGGCCTTTACGCTGTGTCTGTTGGGTCCTTTGTTGCACAAATGGTTTTAATTTCGATAAAGTCCAATTTATATATTTTTTCTTTTGTTGAGTGTGCTTTTGGTTTTATAGCCAAGGAGTCACTGCCAAATCTAATATTATTAAGCTTTTCCTCTGTTTTCTGAGTTTTATAGTTTTAGCTCACAGTCTTTGATCCATGTTGATTTTTATATATGGAATAAAGTGTGGGTCCAACTTTATTCATCGCATGTGGAGATCCAGTTTTCCCAGCACCTTGTTGAAAAGACTGTCCTTTCTCTCTTGAATGGTCTTGGCACCCTTGTCAAAAATCATTTGACCGTGCATGCAAGGGTTTATTTCTGGGCTTTCTATTCCATTGGTTTCTAGGTCTGTTTTGATGCCAGTACCACACTGTCTTTTTTACCGTAGCTTTGTAGTAAGTTTAGAAATCAGGAAGTGTGAGTCCGCCAACTTTCTTCTTTTTAAAGATTGTCTTGGCTGTTCAGGGTCCTTTGAGATTTCATATGAATTTTATGGTAGTCTTTTCTGTTTCTGCAAAAATCATTGTTGGGACTTTGATAGGGATCGCACTGACTCTCAAGATTGCTTTGGGCCATGTTGCCGTCTTAACACCATGAAGTCCTGCTCTTCTCCACCCAGCCGCGTGACCCTGGGCAAGCACATAACTGGGTCCTGTCGGGTTCCTCGTCGCCACTCCTCAGATGTGCTTGTGGAGTGAGTCAGCTCTGTCAGCGCATGGATAGCCCTTAGGACTGGACCTGCCCGGGCTGGTGCTCTGAGGAGGAAGTGGGTCTGCTGACTGCCTTGAGGAGCCACTGACTTAGAGGAGAGAAGAGGCTGTGGGAGGGCGGGGCCGAGCTGGGAGGGCTGCCTGGAAGAGGAGAGCTCTGTGGTGGGACAGGAGGGGGTAGGGAGGGAAGGAGCTTTGGGAAGAGGAGGAATGATGTGTCCGGAGGCACAGAGGCTTGAAGAGGGATTGTCTGGGGCGAGACAGTGGCATGAGACGAATCTCCAAATCTCCGTAGGGGGCGAGTGGCGAGAGAGGAGAGTGAAGGGTGGGAGTCAGATCTGGAAGGGCCCTAAGAGCCAAGGTGGGGAGCTTGGGCACTACCCAGAAGCTAACCAATGTGGTATGGAAGGGGAGACTCAGGATTAGCTTTGGGTTTTAGGGAGAGCTTGAGAAAAGATTGGTTGGGAGGAGCAGGAGACCAGGTGTGGGAGGCACGGGGTCCTGGGGAGCTCAGGAGCTGTGAGAGGTGCCTCCCAGTTCAGTGAGGGCGCGAGGCCTGAGAGGGCATGGGCTGCAACATAGGAAGTTCATGGTGCCACCTGCCAGGGCCAGGAGGAGCAGGAGGGTGGAATGGAGGATTTGGGAGGACACGAGCCTGGTCAGGGGGCTGCTGGGATAGAGGAGGCTCCTCTGAGCATCGGGGGGTGTTCCGAGGGCAGGGCCAGGTGGCACTCGGGAGTCGCTGGCCGACTTGGCATTCAAGGCCTCCCTAGGAGGGGTGGCATGTGAGGGACACAGAGGCCTGAGCCCTTGCAGAGTCATGTTCGAAGGAGTTGGGTGGGGGGGACCACAAGGCAGAGGCCAGAGGAGGAACTGTGGGATGAGGGGTGGGAGGGGGTCCCCCTGTGAGGGCGCCCACGGGTGCCAGGCGGAGAGGCTCCTCCAGTGAACGGATGTGTGACCAGACCTGCTCGGAGCCTGCCCGTGCTGGGAGGTCCGGGGCTGCAGCTGCTCCTGGAGCAGTTGGTGCCGGTGGCACACGGGGACGGTCACATCGAGCACAGTGGTTCCTCGAGTGAGGTGTACCCAGGGGGTAGGAGAAGGTGCACCTGGTAGGGGCTGCAGGAGCTGTGGAGGCTTGGCCTGGGGGGGACATGTGCATGAGAAGGCGGGGCCCAAGGGGATGGTCCTGGGAGTGCCCCGGCTTAGCCTCATGTTCCTGCAGGCACAATGGACTTCATCCTGAGGGTGGCGGCGGGAACCCTGCAGTGGGGGGCACAGCTGCTATTGCAGGGAACAGGTGGGGTGATGGGAAGCAAGGACAGCTGTGGCACCTTTTATGATTCTCTAGTAGTCACACGGTCTGAGTTGGGGTCTGGACACGAAGGAGGGAGACATCAGGAGGAAGGCTGTCCCGCACCTGCACTGGAGTGAGAGAGGGACAGACAGAGTGTTTGGCCACAGGCTGTGTCCACGGGAGGCTGTGGACAGGTATTGGCGTGAGCCGACATGCCTGTGGACACCCTCCTGGGACCCTTTGGGAAGCTGTAAGTCCATCCAGGGGTGCGACCTAGGAGCACTCAGCCCCTGGGACAGGTGCCTCCAGGTTCTTCCTGGCCGGGGCAGTCTTCCTTGTATCCGGACAGCAGCTAACCAACCAGATGTCTCATTAGGCCCCATCCTGGAAGGTACTGGAGTCAGGGGTCCCATCCGCATCTGCCCTGTGTCCTATCTGCCAAGAATGAGCCACCCACTCCCACATTGCCTACCCCACCCTGGCCCCTCAATCCAGCTCCTCCTGGCACGGAGGACTCTGTGCAAGGGAAGGTGGCTCAGGTCACTTTGGCTTAAATCTTTCCGGTGGATTCTCATCATACTCAGAGTGAGGTCCCATGAGGCCCTGAGCCTCCCCCTGCCCCAGCCTCCTTGTTTATGGGTGGGTGGCCTGGCCCCCTTGTCCCCTCCATGCTGGTCCTCCCCCCATCGTGCTCATTCTGACCTCAGGGCCTTTGCACTCTCTGGGCCTCCTGCCTAGAGTCCTCTTCCCAGCTCCAGTGTCACCTCTTTGGCCACCTGCCTGCTCCCCCCCCCCGCTTCCCCCTCCCATTTCCTGCTTGTTTTCGGCCCTCTTACTCAGAAATCCTCAGCCTCCTAGCCTCCTTCCTTTTCCAGCAGTCTCTCTGCCTAGAGCACACCAGGACCTGTTTGTGCTTTGTGCTTGGGACCAAGCTCTTGAGCCGGTAGAGCTTGTCCCCAGACAGTACGGGCCTGCTGGCTTCCTCTGCCAGCCTCCTTTCCAGCACCTTTGGGTGACAGGTTCCCTCTGTTTCCAGCTGCCTGCCCAGGCCTCCTGCCCTGCTGACCCTAGACAATGCCCTATGGACCCTCCCCGGAAGGGACCGACCCTGCCGGCTGGGCCAGACATGCAGAATTTTCAGGGACTGCTGGAGGGCAAAGCCGGGAGCCAGTGTGAGCAGCCGGGCTTCCAGGCTGTGTTGGGCTGTTCCCTCAGGTGGGTGCTTTGGGTTGGGGTGTAGTGTGGGCTGCCCTCCTGGAACCTGCGGCTCTTGAACAAGCCTATACCTAGGCCTAGGCCTGGCTGCTGACCCCTCTGTTTTACCGCCGCCCTCCTCTCCATGCCCCAGGGCTCGCTCTGCAGACCTCTCAGCATCCACTTGGGCCTGGGCTGCTAATGGTTAAATGCTGAGCAGGCAGCAGTGGATTTCTGTGGGGTTTTGGCTCAGGGTGAGACCTGCATTCCGGGCCTTGCTTGGCCCACATGCAGCATCCTCGCTCTGCACCTTCCCGTCCCAGTTGGCCTGCTTCTTGGGTGGGGTGGGGGCTTCCTCCCTCCAGGCCTTGGGTCAGGCCACGCAGCTGCCGAGCTGGAGTGAGGGCAGCAGGGATGAGCTGGGCTCGGAGGCCCCAGGTCTGCCGCCAGCTGGGTGACCTCAGGCTGTGTCGACCCTCTTGGAGCCTGGAGTTGGGTGTGGGGTGCGAGGGGATCCGTGGTGCCTTTATGCCTGGCCCCGTGCTGACAGATGAAAATTCACCAGCCGGGAATCCAGGCCCTGAGTTGTTGGCACTTCTGGTGCTTCAGGAGAGGCCAGCAATTCTGATGTTTAAGTTAATTTAAAAAAAAAAAAAAAAAAAAAAATTTTTTTTTTTTTTTAAAGTTGGCCACCAGTTCACATTCTTTAAAATGCTGCTCAGACCTCAGGAAGGCCGCAGCTGCAGCCACCGTGCTCCTGCCTGCCAGGTGACGGGCTCTGATGTGGGCCAGTGGACCCTGAAGTCGTCTGGGTTGCAGTGGACGGCCGGCCGTGTGGCTCCTGGGATGGGTGCCTTGTGGATCCCCCCATTCCTGGGCTGCCCACAGAGGGGGTGTGCAGTGGACAAGGGGCCACGTGGCCCAGGCAGGCCATGACCTTCCTCTGGGTACACTAACTGGGGCCATAGTGGCTTCCCAGTTAGACCACACTGCTCTGAGGGCAGGGATGCTGTCCTTGGTGACAGTTGCCTACCCATGCTGCTGTCCCAAAGGTACAGGCTGGGGATAAGACACTCTGGGCCCTGCCCGCTGCTCACCCTCACGCTGATGTGCACTTTGCCCTCGGCCAGAACGTCGGGAATGCTTTTCATTTCTTCTTCGTATTTTTTTTATTGTGGTAAAATTCACAAAACAAAATTCACGATTTTTCAGCAAGCAATTTGGTGGCGTTTAGTACCTTCACAGTGTTGTGCCGGCACCACCTCTGTGTGGTCCCAGAATAATTCCATCAGCCCTGCAGGAAGCCCCGTCCCCGTTAGTACGGCCCCTCCCCCAGCCCCTGGCCACCACTGGCCGTCGCTATGGATTCGTGTGTTCTGGACATTTCATGTAAGCGGGATTGTACAATCTGTGGCCTTCTGCATCTGGCTTCTCTGAGTGTGCTGTTTCTGAGGGTCACCCACATTGTAGCCTGAGTGCATGCTTCATCGCTCCTTTTTACGGCTGAGTAATATTCCACCGTCAGGACGAACCACATCTTGTCTGTCCATTCACCCATCAGTGGACATTGGGGTTGTTTCCACTGCGTGGCGATTGTGATGAGTGCTGCTGTGAATGTGTGTGTGTGTAAGTTTTTGTCTGAACACCTGAGTTCTTTGGGGTCTATACCCAGGAGTGGAAATGCCGGGTCATGTGGTAATTCTGTGTTTCACTCTTTGAGGACCAACCAGACCATCTGCCAAGAGCAGACCTGCAAACCACTTCTTCCACACCCCTGGCTGCACCCTTGCTTGGGAGCTGGGGCTCTCGGCCCACTTCTGGGTCCTTCACCTGCCCTCCCCACGCACTCCTGATTTTATTGGGTGTATCATTACTTTACATCTTTGAGGTTTGTGGCATTTGCTCATGGCCCTGTAACTGTAAAGCTCACTGCCGGTTGGTCTTACTTAGCTCAGTGCCCAAGGAATCGATGAAGGTTGGGATTCCTGCCCTGGTGCATCTGGAATATTCCATTCGTGTGCTAGGAAGTGAAGGCCTAGGGATGTGACCCAGCACACCCAGGGGATGGATCGGAGTGGGGAACCTCTTTGTGTGCCCAGGGGTCGCTCCTGGATGCCTATGCCATGGCTGCCCGTGAGTCCCCAGCCCAGTTGTGCCTCAGACCCATGCAGTCCATTCTCTATCCTAGCGGGAGGGCCTGTGAGTGTGGAGACCCACCTTGAAAATAGCAGCCACGCGGCCCCCGTGAGCTGCCTGTGCTGGCCTCCTCCCCGTGCACAGGGGCCCGCCCAGGAGCCTCAGAGTGGGGGTGCTGGCCAGGGCCCACACAGCCTGTGCCACAATGCCAGGCAGGCCGCACACGCAGGCAGACCATCTGAAGCAGGGGGTCATGGGGGCCCCAGAATCATACTGGTTCCATTTCTGGGAAGATGGTGTAATATGCATACCAACGTGAGGGAGCCCCCTCAGTGGAGTCTGGGCAGCCTCCTAGTATGGGCCTGGGATATGTTTGCACCAAAGTGATGCTCTGAGAACAGACCGGGGCCAGTAATCAGATGTCACTGCTGGTGGGCTTGTGGCACACTTACCAGAAGGGTTTCTGTGGAGTTTTCAGTATTGCAGGATGACAGGATTGGGGCATTGTGTCCCCCTGCCCAGGGGTGGTGACGACCTCAGGGGCCTCCATCCCCTGGCCACATTCTGCTGCCTGCACCTTCCTTGCCCTCCCTCAGTGCCTCTGAGGGCCCCTCCTGCCCCCGCCCCAGGGTTTTGGGTGCATGGCCTGAGGGCAGTCTTGGGGAGGGTCTCCTGGGAATGTTCGGGGACAGTTCTGGTATTGTGTGTCTTAGTGCCCCAGGGGCTGCCGCAGCAAATGACCACAAACTCGGTGGCTTAAAAACGATAAGAATTTATTGTCTCGTATCCTGGAGGCAAGCAGTCTGAAATTAAGGTGTCGCCAGGGCCAGTCGTTCCTTCTGGGAGCCCTGGGGGAGGAGCCTTCCTTGACCTCTTGCAGTTTCTGGTGGCTCCCATTGTCCTCAGCCCGTGGCCACATCACTGCGGTGTCTGCCTTCCCCTGGGTGTCTCTGTCCCGTCTTCTCAGAAGGACACCCATCATCGGGTTAGTGGCCACCCCACTCCGGCGTGGCCTTGTCTTAACTTGATCAAATCTGTAGATAATCCTGTTTTCAAAGTCACATCCTCCCGTCCACTGGTTAGGACTTGGACATCTCTTTTCGGAGGGACATAATTCAACCTGCAACAGGAGCCGGGTGAATGAGACAACAGCACGGTGAAGGCTCTGAGCCCAGCTCGGGAGGTAGAGCATCCCCCTTGATGGCCTGACGCCCTCCACGGACACCCCCGTCTTCCCACTCCACCACAATCCTCGGTGCGTGGGCATCACACTTGGCCTTTGTCGCGGAACTTTGATAGCCCAGAACGGAGTGCTGTTTGCCTGTGTGCAGGTGGACCCCCAGGGCTGGCATCTCTCTGAGTTGGCCTGGGTCTCCTCGGCTGAGGAGTGAGCACGCCTGCCCTGCTCGGCACCGGCTCGTGTTCCTTAGTTGGGTTTGCCGCGGTTGGTGCTCCTGCCCGGCGTGGCTCCCGCTTCGCTGTGGTGCGGGGCTGCGCCGTGCATCCCTGTGGTCCTAGCCCGGGGCACGCGTGCAGAGGGGGGACGATGCTCCGGCCAGGCCCCACTCTGGGCTGCAGGCGGAGAGAAGCCTCAGGGGCTCTGAGGATTCCACGGGGGGCGCAACAGCCGCGGCCCCCCCCTTGTGGCTCCTGCAGCCCAAGGAGGGGACCTTGGTCCGAGGATCCTCGTTGGAGGTGGTGCTGGGATGCAGCTCCCGTGGAGCCCCGGGTAGGTGTGGGGGGGGGAGGGGGGGAGCAGGGCCCGTGCTGGTAGAGGCTCCCGGGGAAGTGAGGGCCAGAGGGCCCGGTGAGGAGAGTCCCTCTGCTCAGGGCGAGACTCTGGCTGCCACCTGCAGCGGGGATTAGGGGCTGCGGAGTTGATCTGGGTGCTGAGGCGGGAGGCGTCTGCATTTGTGGGGCCAGAGGTGGTGGGGCTCGGATCCAGCGGGTAGCGGTGGGAGCGGGTGATGGCTGGGGAAAGAAGGGCCTGGCACTAGAGCAGGTGTGGGAGCGAGTTGGGGGACTGTGACTGAGAAAGATGCCGTCCCAGGGGACGATGTGAATGTGTGCACAGGTCAGCGTGCATGAGTGAGTGAGCATGCGCATTTGTGGACAAGCGTGCACACAAGAGTGTGTGGATAAGTAGTGTGTACTCGTGCCTGCGTGTATGCCTCCGGCAGCTGGGTGTGTATGAACACGTGTGTGTTGGTGTATGTGCCTGGGTGTGCATGCGTGCTTCTGTGCACACGTGTGAGCGAGAGTGTGTGCATATGCTTGCCTGGGCTCTCCGTGCAGCCTCCCCGGGAGCATGGCATGCGCTGGGTGGGAGACATGAATTTGGGGGCTTCACGAGGATCCTGACAAACGTGAGGTGGGGCAGGAAAGAGGGCTGCTGGATTGGGGAGTGGGCATCCAAGTGGGCTTCAGTCAGGGGTCAAGGGGAGGGTCCCCCCGCCCGGCACCCGCTCGCGGGATGTCCTCTAGTTTACAGGGTGTCCAGGGTGTGTGGAGCTCAGGACAAGGTCTGTCTCTTCCAGGTCCTCTGTCCTGGGTGCATCAGTAGCTTCTGGGCAGCAGTTCTTAGGGTCAAGCCCGGCTTCAGTCCTCAAAGTGGTCCATGAAGGGGATCACGGTTGCCACCGTACCCTGCATGCAGGAGCAGAACCACTGTGCGCTGGCAGAGCCAAGGGGCCAGGCCTTCCTGTCCTCAGGGGCAGCCCCCATGCGACCCCAGGCATCTGCAACACTGCTCCTGTCCTCCTGGGCCTGGAGGAGGAGGTAGGGAGCTGATGAGGCTTGGGGATGAGGCAAGGCTTCTTGGAGGAGGGGGCTCGGGGCTCAGCGTGCCAGCTCCAGGCTGGGGCACAGCCATCCCAGAGCTGGGCAGGTGGAGGGGCCGGCGCAGACAGAGGCCCTGAGGGTGAGGGCCTTGGCCATCTCCTGGAGCAGGAGGAAGAACCGGGAGGTGGGACAGGGAGCAAGGGCCAAGATGGCAAGGCACGGCCAGCCTGGTGATGGAGTCTGGTTTGATTTTCATCTGCCATCTATTCATTATCAAGGCGACTTTGAGATAACATAAAATTAGCCATTTCAGATGCACAGCCGAATGCCACTTAGGACATTGACAGTGTTGCGCAGCTGACACCATCGTCTCGTTCTGAAATATTTTTGTGACCCTCGAAGGGAAAGCCCATCCCCACGAGCAGTCACTCCCCGCCCGCCTCCCCTAGCCCCAGCACCTACTGATCTGCTTTCTGTGTTTGCGGACGTGTCTTCTGGACGTTTCACGTGCACGGAATCATGAACCATGTGGTGTTTTGTGACTGGCTTCTCGCACTGGGCGTGGGGTTTTCGGGGTTCATCTGGGTTGTAGCGTGTGTCCGGGCTTCGGTCCTCCTTAGGGCTGAGTAATTCCATCGTGCGGACGCCCCGTGTTCTGTTTATCCGCTCATCCGTCGGCGGACCCTTGGGCTCGTCCCCCCTTTCTGGCCACTGGGAACCCGGGAGTGCATGGATGTAGCCGTTAGCTTTCGTTTTGTTGGGGTGTGTGCTGAGGGGGTGGAGTTGCTGTGTCGTGTGGTGACTCTTTAACATGTTCAGGAGCCGCCAAACTGGGGTCGGGATTTATTTTAAGCAGGGTGGCAACCTACTGGTGTGTTTGAAACAGGAGCGTTAGGCGGCTTGAACTTAATTAATCAAGAAAAGGAGAGGAAGCGCTCCCGGCAGCAGTGCGCGGAGAAGAGACGGCTTCGGGCAGGAGAATGGGGAGGAGGTGGTGTGGGTGACCTGGTGCGAGATGACACGGGCGGGGACCAGGGAGGGGTCGCACGTGGCCCTGGAGTTTGAGCTGCTGGGACTTCCTCAGGGCAGGGACAGGGGGAGAAGGAGAGGGGGGCCCGAGGAGACTCCACGGTGCTCCCCTGCCAGCCCCTTACCTCCTCGGGGCAACGCTCACGCCCGGCCCCAGCCCATCCTGGCCAGCCCTCCGGCCTGCCGTCTTCACAGTCTGTCTGCCGTGTCGCCTGTCCGGCTACCCAAGCCCCACACAGTTCTGTGTGGGGCCCATCTCACCGGGCCGAGCGTGTGGTCTGAGGGCAGTGAGGCAGCTGGAGGCCCGACCCCGCCCCGTCCCCATGCCTGCAGCGGGTGCTGCCTTGGGTATGTGGGGGCTCGGGGGGCTTGGGGCAGGACGGCCACCCAAGCGGGCACAGAGGGGGTCTGGGCGGCCTCCAGGATCCTGCCTTCCAGACCACAAAATGGCTTTCATTGTTATTATGTAACTCCATAGTTGTGCTATGTCTAAAAAATGGAGCATAAAGCTATTTTGGGCCCATGGTAATGAGGGCATCTCGCTTTTGTCTTATCTTCCCGTGGCCCCAGCCAGCCATCCTCGGGGGGCAGGCAGCGTTGAAGGAGCTGCACGCAGGAGGTGGTTCCCCCCCGAACCCGGGCAAGGCTGTGTGTCAGCATGTGGGTGCCGTTTTCAGAAGTCATTTGTTTGGCATCAGCCTGAGGCCACTGCCAGCAGACCGCCCTGCGGTACCCGGGATAGGGGAGGCCAGTGGGCGCCGACCACTTGGCAGGGGAAAGGCCGACTTTCTTGTCGCCTCTGGGACCCCACTCCGCGAGGCCGGTCCCGCACCTGTCGGAGACGCGGCCTGCTGTTGTCCAGGTGGGCTGGGCCGGGGGAGGGGCGGGGCCCGTTCTGGCGGCAGCATCCCGGTCTGGCTCCCTGCCTTGGCCAGGGGGCCGCTCACTGGGAGGCAGCCCCCGTTTCTAGTGGCCGGCATTCCGGCTGGTGATTTGTGTTATCCAATTGGTGACGAGATTTAAAATTAAACTGCGAAGGATCTGTTCCCTCGGCTACAAATAGAGACGTGTACTCGTACGCTCCAGAAGCTGCATGTACCTTCGGGTGTGTTCCGAGTCAAGGCGGGGAAAGGACAGGTTTTAAGTTTTCTCTCTCTCTCTCCTACATACCGCACGAACGTCCGTGTGGGGTCTCCCGTTCTTAGTGTCCTGGGGCTGCTGTAATAAATAACCACAAAGTGGCAGGCTTAGACACCAGAAACTGAATTGCTCACAGTTCTGGAGGCCAGAGGTCCAAAATCGGGGTGTCGGCAGGGCTGCACTCCCTCCAGAGGCTCCCCAGGAGAGGATCTTTCCTTGCTCCTTGCAGGTTCTGGAGGTTCTGGCATTCCTCGGCTTGTGGCTGCGTCACCCCAGTCTCTGTGTCCGTCTCTGTGTGGTCTTTGCCATGTCTGTGTGTCTCTGACTGCTCCTCCTCACCTGATAAAGACACCAGTCAGGGGATCAGGGCACGTACTGCTCTAGTATGCTTTCGTCTTAACTACTGTCATCTTCAGTCTCCAGATAAGGTCACAGCCCAGGTACACGGTGGTCAGGACATGGATTTAGATTTTGGGGCGACACAGTTCACCCCACAACAGATCCTTCACCAGGCGGGTCCCCTGGCCCTCGGTGAGGCCCGTGGAGAGGCACAGCGACATATCCGCCTTACATTCAAGCACACGGGGGTTACCTGGGTCACAGTGAGGCCAGGGGCTCGGCTGAATGTGGATGGGGTCTCTGCTGTCTGGGCACAGAGCGTGGGTTTTGGGGACAGGTGCTGTGGGCCCCTGGTGTCCGTGCACAGGCTCACTGCGTCACGTTCACTGCATGACGCGTCCTGTGGGAGAATCATCTGCATGTCCCACCATCTCACCAGGGAGATACTCCCAGCCCCGTGTTGCAGATGGGGAAACTGAGGCCAAGCGATTACAAACTGGGCTGTGGTCCCTGGCCAGGGAGTGGCAGGCCAGGGGCAGGGCTGGGCACGGACACAGGCCGTGCGCACAGTGGACACCCCATGCTCACCGTCAGCCTTATAGCAACCCTGGTGGAGCGGGTTGCATGGTGTCCCCCAAACACCTACGTCCGGGTTCTAAACCCCGGAATATGTGGCCGAGACCCACTTTAGTAAAAGGGTCTTTGGAAATGGGACTAAGTTAAATATCTGGAGATGAGATCGTCTGGAGTAGGGCGAGCCCTGATTCCAATGACTTGTGTCCTTCTAAGAAGGCCACGTGAGGACAGAGGCGGAGATTGCTGTGAGCGCAGCCGCAAGCCAAGAAACACCAAGGATTGCCGGGAGCCCCCAATTTTTAAGTTAAGATAAAATTTACCGTACATTTTTTTTAGAGATTCATCTATTTTAGAGGAAGAACGCAGGTATGCGGTGGGGGAGGGGCATAGGGAGAGAGAGAATCTCAAGCAGAAGCATGGAGCCCGAGGTGGGGGCTTGATCCCATGACCCCCGGATCATGACCTGAGCTGAAACCAAGAGTCGGATGCTCTACCGGCTGAGCTGCCCCGGCGCCCTGAATTCACCATTTTTGAGTGGACAGTTCAGTGGCATTTAGTGTAGTCACAGTGCTGTCGCAGTCGTGATGTCTGTCTCGTTCCAGAACATTTTCATCACTTCAGAAGGAAATCCTGTCCCCCTAGGCAGTCAGTCCCCACTCCCCTGCCTCCTTGCTCGTAGCCCCCTGCACCCACTCATCTGCTTTCTGTCTGTGGGTTTGCCTGGGCTGGGCATTTCGTATACATGGAATCCCACACGACATGGCCTTTTGGGTCTGGCTTCGCTCTGTCAGCGTAAAGTTCCCAAGGTTCATCCACGTTGTAGCGTGTGTCCGAGGCTTAGTCCTTTTTATGGCTGAATGATCTTCCACTGCATGGTTGGACCACGTTTTAGTTACACCTTCATTGTGGGGCCCTTCTCCCCCACCCTTGGCCGTTGTGAATGGCCCATCTGCAGTTTATACACTTGTTTACCCCTGACCTTCAGCCTCCCCACCACATCTGTCCCTGTCTGCCCCAGTGTTCCTGCCCTGGAAGCCGGTGCTCAGGAAGTACCTGGGAGCCAGGTGTGGATGCAAGAGGCCCTGGGAAGGGTGAGCGTCCGCCCTCCTAAGGCCAGCAGGTGCAGAGTTCTGTGGGGCCGTGGGGCCGCCCGACCTCGGGACGTGTAGCGCCACCACACCCCAATTTAACATGTCAGATATTTGTGGCTGTGGCCACTTCAGGGTGGCGTTCCTAGCAATGGGCTTGGTGCCCGCTGGTCGGGGGACCTTGTGGGGAGCTCTGGGCCATGTGCTTACCTGTGTGGTGTTTCCTGCCTTGGGGCCCTTTGGGGATGGGCGTGAGCCCCGGATGGTCAGAGGGGCTTCCCAGTAGGAGGGCTGCAGGGCCCAGATGTAGGGAGAGGGTCACCCCCTGGCCGCCATCGCCTCAGAGCCCCTGGAAGGCTGGACGTGAGTCAGCGTGTCAACAGTCGTGACCTCCCGCATCACGTGGAGGGAAGCATGGTGCAAGCACAGGTCCCCGGTGGCCTCCTTGTGTCCCCCTCTTTGCGGAGGCCGTGATGACACGGTAGTGACAGCCATTAGGTTTCGGGCTGGGGCAGAGGTGTGTTGTTTTTTGTGCTCGTGGGATGTCAATTTCATGTTCACGTTAAAAGGAAGAGGTAATGGGGTGCTGTCTGAGTTTGGGAGCGTTGGGTTTCCTGGTATGGGCTTGGGTTTCAGGGCCCACGCACTTGACCTCAGCCTCCCCTGGGCAGGGGAGATGGTGGCACCTGTCCTGGCTCAGGGGTGCCGGGGGTGTGCGTGTCCTGGGGCTGCGGTAACAAGGGCCACACGCTGGGGGGCTTACAACAGTAGGAGTTAGTCACCCTGTGGTCTGGAGGCCAGAAATCTGAAGTCGGGGTGTCAGCAGGGCCACCCCATCTCCGAAGCCTCTGGAGGAGGTTCCTTCCTGGCCTCTTGCAGCTCCTGGGGGCGCTGGCGGTTCCTGGCTTGTACTGTGGGACCCCAGTCTCTGCTTCCGTCTCCACATGGCCTCATCCCTGTGTATCTCTTATAAGGACACTTGTCTTCGGAGTGAGGGCCCACCCGGAAAACACGAGATTTCTTCATTCTAATATATTTACCTTAATTTACATTGGCAAAGATCGTTTTTCTAAATAAGGTCAATCCCAGGCTCCAGGGGTGAGGATGGGGACATAAGTTTTCAAGGACTCCCGTGAACCCACTGCAGGTACCTGAGTTGACCCGCCTTCAGTGCTTCAGTGACACCCACGGGACGGGGGGAGGCACCGGCTGGACCTTGCTGATACTGTGTTCTTGACTTTGTCAGTTTAGGGGCTTCCAACCCTGTTGCCTGCCCACCCCCCACCCACTTCGCCTCATTGTGGTTACCTGCCCCTCCCATCCTTGTGCCCTTTTTGGGAGGGGCCTGCCCGGAGCTGCGGAGGCCCCTCTGTCTTGAGTATACCAGGCTGATGTCTGTGACCTGCTGTCTGTATGTGGGATCACACTCCCGCCACTCCCCCGGCCCCTTGGCCTGAGTAGGGGGAACCTCCTGTCTAAACTCTGTGGGGCCTCACGGGGTACCTGGGTGGCTCAGTCATCAAGCGTCTGCCTTCGGCTCAGGTCATGGTCCTGGGGTCCTGGGCTCAAGCCCCGCATTGGGCTCCCTGCTTGTCGGGAAGCCTGCTTCTCCCTCTCCCACTCGCCCTGCTTGTGTTCCCTCTCTCGCTATGTCTCTCTCTCTGTGTCAAATAAATAAATAAAATCTTAAAAAAAAAAAAAAAGAAACTGTGGGGCCTTTGCACCTGGAGCATCCCCCTTCCCCAGCATCATCCAAATGGGGTGTCCCTCCCCAGGGTCTCCAGGGAGCCTTCCCCATTCTTACAGAACCCCTCACTGTCCAGATCATTGCACTGGCCTGTGTTCGGGTTCGTGTCAGCCTCTGGCCTGGAGGGGATGACATGGAGTGTTGGGCCCTGCTTTGAGCTCAGGTGGCCTTGGTCACTCCAGTTATATGGTTCTCCACCACCCTTCCTCCGTTCTGGAGAATTCCTCTCCTGTCTTAGGAGGCATTTATGGGGCTGTTGGCCACCCTGCTTCCCCACCCTCCCCCCTGCACACTCCAGTGTCCAGCCCCACTTGGGGACGTCCCTGGAAAGGGAGTGGCCCGGCCTTATCCCAGGGCTGCCTGTGCCTGCAGGGACGGATCTCTGCAGAGGGCGCCTTCCCACCCCAGGGGCACGTGTCCTGCTCTTCTTCAGAGTGGAGGCTCCGCCCTGGCCTGGCTCGGGCCTGCAGCACGGTTTAGCTCCTTGCTCTGAGGACTGACCGGTGCAGGAACATCTTTGTGCATAAATCTGCATTTTGGACGATCTCCCTCAGGAGAGCTTCCCAGAAGTGGAATTACTGGGTCAGAGGGCAGGAACGTTGGGTCCTTACAGACCCTGCCGAATGACCCTCCAGACGCTGCCGGCCACCTGCCTGGCAGGGTCCCAGTTTCCACAGTGGCTGGTGGGTGCTGGGTGGGTGCACATGCCACCCAGCTTTACCCCTCTGCCCTCAGCTGACCAGCGGAAGGAACGGGGGCTCTGGAGGGGAGGGCGCTGCCCGGGAGGCCCAAGGGCCGGCTGCAGGAGAAAGCCGGGGGCTTGAGCTCGAGGGTGCTGCCGTCATGGGAGGCTCTTGGCGTGGGGCCTGCGGCGACACAGGATGAGGTGACTGTGATGTGTCTAAGAGTGTCCCCCGCTCCCAAATTTGTGTCCAACCAGAACCTGTGAATGAGACCTTTTTGGAAATAAGGTCTTTCAAGGTGTCATCAAGGCAGCGTGAGGTCAACCTGGAGTAGGGTGGGCCCTCAGTGCAGAGACTGCTGTCCTTACAGGAAGATAGCACAGAGGCACACAGGCGGAAGGCCGTGTGAACTACCATAGAGCTGGGGGTCCGAACGAGACGTCCGCAAGTCCAGGGACACCGTGGACTGCCAGCAGCCCCTAGAAGCGGGGAGAGAGGCCTGGGACAGATTCTCCGACAGAGCTTCCGGAAGGATCCAGCCCCGCCCACACCTTGATTTCAGTCATCTGGCCCCTGGCCTGGTGCAGGGATACATTCCTGTTGTTTGAAGGCCTCCGGCGTGTGGTCCCCTGTCTCGACAGCCCCAGGAAACTGGTCAAGCGCCCAGGAGTGGGAGTGGGCAGAGAGCCTCTGGGGTCAGGATCCCTGCCCTTGGAGAAGCTCCCCTTTCCCGGTGCCCTGCCACCCGCCCTGTCTGCACCCCTTTCCCTCTTCCTGGCTCTCTTTGTTCTTGTTAAGAGGCGAGGAACTTTATTGACCTTGTCCTGCACTTTATTCTCAGGCTTCTTCAGCTTGATTAGGTGTGCAGAATGGGCGGTGGGGGAGCAAAACCCGGAAAGAGCTGCAGGGTCCAAACGACTTGGGCTTAAAAATATCAGTGATCTAGATCTTATCGGCTCCCGAAAGCAAGTCACACTAGGGCGTGGTCATAACCAGCAGCTCCAAGTGACTTGTTTAAGCCTGGTCTTTAGAAGTTGACTTGATGCGTTTGCCTCCTTCTTGAAGCCCCTCTGGCCATGAGCCCTCCAACCCTGTGGCCTCCCCAGAGCCTCTCCCAGAGGCTGGGAGATCTTCCACACAGGTGAAGCCAGCTGCCGCTGGCCCTTTGGACGGGGCCTGGATGTGCGCCGGGGCCGGCCGCCTATCTCAGGGGACGCTGGCCAACAGTGAACATGCTCGGCTGTGCTGTGGGAACCCGGCACTCAGACGAATGGGGGCTGGGGTGCCTCTCGGGTGTCGGTCATCCTGTCCCCTTGCGGGCCGGTCGGCTTCCTCTCCTGCAGCCACCGTGACGTAGAACCTGGGCGAGTAGATAGGGGAATGTAAAAAGCCGCCGGAGCAGCGCGGGTCATCCGTGGCCTCCAGCAGGTGACGGCCGAAGGTGGCCTGCGGCTGTGCTGGCAGTGCTGGACTTTGCTTTTGAGCCACGTGTGGACCCCGACGAGTACTGCCCTGTCTCCCGCTTGGGGCCCTCACGCCTCCCTGGGGCCTGCCTGGGCCTGTACGAGGCAGAGGCAGGGGAGTGACCACTAGACCCCCCTGGCCTGCTGTGCATAGCCCCCTGGGGGTCCAGCAGTGACGTGCTGCGGCCCTGCAGTCAGTATGTGGGTGAGGGAATGGGGGGGTCATGCTGTGCAGGCCCCCGCTCACCGGATCCCACCCCAGCCCTGTAGGATGTGGCGCCCGCACGCGGGCCAGAGGGAGGCATGGGTAGCCAGGGCCGAGTGTTGTTTTCCGAGAGACCCGGCATTTCCCTCACTCCACCTCATGCAGCCGCCTGGACCTGGGGGTGGGGTTGTCTCCCATGACCTAACGGGGAGGTGTGTGATGGGGGTGGGCCCTCCCGCAGCTGCTGATGTGCCGAGACTCCCCTGCCTAGTGAGCCCGCTGTGGTGTTACCAGCCCCCGAGTCACCGTCCCTTGTGCTGCCCTGGTCTGGGCCCCAGCACCGCCTGCCCTGCCCCTCTGCAGTGCGTGCCCATCAGGGCTGGCCTGGCCTTGTCCTTCCTCTCTCTCTCCCTGGGCCTTCACTTCTGCCCCTGCTGTTCCCCCTGCCCAGATCCTTCCTAGCTCATTCCTTTTTTTTTTTTTTTTTTTTAAGATTTTATTTATTTATTTGACAGAGAGAGAGAGATCACAAGTTGGCAGAGAGGCAGGCAGAGGGAGAGGGGGAAGCAGGCTCCCTGCTGAGCAGAGAGCCCGATGCGGGGCTCGATCCCAGGACCCTGAGACCATGACCTGAGCCGAAGGCAGAGGCTTTAACCCACTGAGCTACCCGGGCGCCCTCCTAGCTCATTCTTTGAGGATCCCCATGGTCGGCTCTCCCCAACTATTTAATTTTCGGGTCTCCTCTTGCCCCAAGCTCCGCTCTGAGTGGCCCTGCCTCTCCCGAGGGCCCCCCCGCAGACTCTGCTCTGCAGCAGTTTGTTTCCTGGGGCTGCCACAGCAAAGAACCGTCAGCTGGAGGCCTAAAATGACAGAAATGTATTCTCTCACAGTTCTGGAGACTGGAAGTCAGAGATCAGGGTGTGGGCAGCGTTGGATCCTTCTGGGGCTCCTGCAGGGGAATCTGTCCCAGGGGAATCTGTCCCAGTTTCTGGAGGCTTCCTTGGCTTGTGCTACATCACCCTGATCTCTGCTCCATCTTCATGTGGCCTTTTTCCTGTCTCTGTGTCCTCTTCTTTTTCAAAGAGTTTTTTTTTTTTAAGTAATCTCTACACCCAATGTGGGACTCGAACTCACCACCCTAAGATTGAGTTGCATACTCTACCGACTGAGCCAGCCTGGCACCCCTCTGTGTCTTCTTATAAGGACAGCAGTAATAGGGTTTAGCGACCTCCTTAAAAACAGGATGACCTCATCTCAAGAGTCTCAACTAATTACATTTGCAAGAACTCTCTTTCCAGACGAGGTCCCATTCTGAGGTTCTGGTTGGGTGTGAATTTTGGGGGCACTGGTCAGTCCAGTGCAGGGGCTGAGCTGATCCCCCTCAAGCTCTTCCCACTCTGTCACACTCCCTTGCAGCCGCCTGAGCTGTTCTCCGGTTCTGTCCCCCCTGCGCCAGTGTCATTTTATATTGGGACAGTGGCGTCCCTGATTCCCACCATCGTGGCTCACTAGCCCGGCAGCCCCAGGGGAGCACGCGGTGTTTGTCACCCTCAGCTCACTGACCCTGGGGCTCTCCAGGGCCAGGCCCTGAGAAGGTCTGTCCTCGTAAGCTGCCGCAGCCTGCACCCTGGGAGCTCCTTTTGCGACATTCCCGGGGTCCCCAGGCTTTGTCTGGGACTGGCTAGCGGTGGGCGTTCCCAGAGGACTCAGGGGTCACTTCCCGGAAGTGGGCTCTGGTCCCTGAGGCGCCTGCGGTGGTCTGGCACGCCGGGTTGCAGCCGTGAGGACAGGCCGGCCCGCTGGAGAGACACCGGCAGGCAGCATATCTGCGAGAGGGTGTTGTGCGCTGAAGCGTGTCCCCCACATTCCTCTGTGGAAGCCCTAATTGCCAGTGTGTGGAGATGGGGTCTGTGAGGAGGAGGTGACCAGGGTGAATTGGGGTCCTGAGAGTGGGGTCCGCATCTGCTGGGACAGGCGTCCTTACGAGAAGAGGAAGAGCGAGGAGAGAGCATCCTCTCCACCCACACGCACCACCCAGAAAGGCTGCGTGAGGACACGGAGAAGGTGGCCTTCTGTGGGCCAGCAGGAGGGCTCTTAGAGGGATGGCACCCTGGTCTCGAACGTCCAGCTTCCGGAACTGGGAGAAGTAAGTGCCTATTGTTCCAGCCACCCAGTCTGTGGTGTTTTGTTACGGTGGCTGGAGTGAACACACAGGGTTATTTTAGAAGGAGGGGGTCAAGGAGAGGTTCTTGAGGCGATGTTTGAGCTGAAACCTAAATCATGAGAAGGAGCTCCATGGAAGGTTCTAGAAAAGAATGAGTTGGGTGCAGGGGGCCAGAGGCAGAAATCGGAGCAGGGAGGGCCTTGTGGGCCTTGCTGGAGAAAGACCCTGGATTGTAACTGAGGTCCCCCTCCTGTCGCCAAGTGACCTCAGCGCGAGCCCGTTGTCCCTCAGTGTTTCGGTTCCCCCCTTGTAAAATGGAGGTGAAGCCATGTCTCCCCGTCTCAGAGCTGCTGCAAGTCCCCACTCAGGCTTGGTTTGCAGCTGGCTGGTGGGGCCAGGGTCTCGTTCACAGGGAAAGAGGCCCCCGTGAGCCAGCTGTGCTGTGCTCAAGCCCCGAGGGACCCTTCACACATCCCAGCCGGAACGTCTGTGCTCCACCGCCGCCACCAACAAGGGAAGCAGAACGTGCTCACAGAGGACCCTCTGATTCAGCCGGGGCTGGGAATTTGGCAGCGGCAGCGGAGCCTGATTAAAGGCATTCCGAGGCGCACTCGGTGTTTGTGTATCTGGTTCTGTATTTACACTTTGGGAACGAGTGAGGAGGCAGCTGGGGAGTGTCTCAGTCGGCCGGGGGGCCGGGGGCAGGGGTGACTCAGCCTGGAATCCACGCTCGGCCACACGCCTGTGACGCTTTCATTCATTCCCTCATTCATTCAGTATTCCCTCCCGCGCTCAGCAGACGTCAGACGAGCCACTCCAGCGTGCCAGCACGCTTCCGCGGGGTCAGCCGGACGCCCTCTCGGCCGCCAGCGAGGGGGTCACTGGGGCAGCAACGGAATTGAGAATTAACTCACGATGTACCGAAGCCCTGACTCTGAGATCTAAATCTAGAAAGCTCCTGGAATGAAGCAAAGGTGTGAATCATCCCACACTTAGATGAGGTGATGGGTTTTTATTTATTTTTTATTTTTTTCAAGATTTTATTTATTTGTCTCAGAGAGAGAGCGAGAGCGCATGCAAGCAGGGGGAGCAGCAGGCAGCGGGGAGCCTGACACGGGGCTCGATCCCAGGAGCCCGGGATCGTGACCTGAGCCAAAGGCAGACGCTTAACTGACCGAGCCGCCCAGGCGCCCCGAGGCGATGGGGTTTTAGATATGATAGTAAAACAATAAGCAACAGGGGCGCCGGGGTGGCTCAGTCGGTTAAACGTCCAACTCTTTTTTTTTTTTTTTTAAGATTTTATTTATTTGTCAGAGAGAGAGAGAGCACAAGCAGGCAGAGTGGCAGGCAGAGGCAGAGGGAGAAGCAGGCTCCCCGCTGAGCAAGGAGCCCGATGTGGGACTCGATCCCAGGACCCTGGGATCGTGACCTGAGCCGAAGGCAGCTGCTTAACCAACTGAGTCACCCAGGCGTCCCAAACGTCCAACTCTTGATCTCAGCTGTGGTGTTGGTCTCGGGGTCGTGAGTTCGAGCCCTGCATTGGGCTCCATGCTGGGCGATTCATTCCCTCGTTCACTCCTAACCGTTTACCCCGAGGTCCGAAGACGGGGACTCAAACAGATACTGGTACTTGCCTGTTAAGTCACAGCAGCACCGGTCACAATTGCCAAAGGGCAGAACCAGCCCAGATGTTCAGCAGGAGCTGAACTGGCAAACAAAATGTGGTCCCGCCCTACGAGGGAGTATTACTCAGCCGCAAAAAGGAGCGAATCCCCGACACAGGCTACAGCATGGATAAACCTTAAAAACATGGTGCTGAGTGAGGAGCACCTGGCCGGCTCAGTCCGTAGAGCACATGACTCTTGATCTTGGGGTCGTGAGTTCGAGCCCCACGTTGGGCATGGAGGTTACTTTATAAAAAACAAAAAACCAAAAAAAAAGTGCTGAGTGAAAGAAGCTTGTCATAAAAGGCCATGTGTTACGTGATTCCATTTAGGTGAAACGTCCAGAACAGGGAGATCCGTAGAGACTGAAGGCAGGGTGGTGGTTGCCAGGGGAAGGGGGATGGGGAGTGACTACTGATGGGAATGGGGTCTCCTTTTGGGGTGCTGGAAATGTTCTGGACCTGGATGGAGGGGATAGTTGCATCTAACGTCGTGTGTGTACTGTATGCCCCGGAATCGTACGTGCTGGAAGGGTGCATTTTTATGTTACGTGACTCTTACTTCAATGAGTAAGTTTAGAAGGATAGAAAAAGCCGTCACGGCCCTTCCTGGTCAGGCACCCGTGCGTGCCCAGCTGTCTCCCCCAGAGCCCCAGGTTTCCGATCCTCTCTAGAGAGTGTTCACTCTCTACCCCCCTCTGACGGGTGGTTCTTTGCCTCTGCACTTGGGCAGCTGGCCATTCCCCCCTGGGCCTCATTTTACCGGCAGTGGGGAGGGCGGGCAGGATGTCTGTGTGGTTGTGGGAGAAAAGTTGTCCCTGCCTGGGACTGACAGTACACCCTAGTCCGCTCTACACGCGTGCGTTCTTCCAGACACAGGTTCCCCCTGTGGATGCCAAGCCCCTCCTTTGTGCCAAGGTCCTTGTGGGGCTGACAGTCTGATGAGAGGAGATGGTCCTCAGTCCGGTGGGTTTGGACACTGAGCCGTGGAGGAGGTGATCCCGTGGAGGTGAGATGCGCAGCGTTGGGGTGACCCAGTGGGGGAGGGGGTGCCAGGGTGAGCACCCCGAGGCGGTGACCTGCTCTGGTGGTGGAGAGCAGAGGGCCAGACCATGCACGCCTTTTTTGGTGGTGGCAGCAGGGAATCAAGGTCCCTTGGGAGCACACAGCTCCTCCCTGGGCCTGTGCAGCATGGCCCCCACACTGGCCTTGGCTTTGCAGAGGACGAGGCTGAGCCTTCAGCAGGTCTGTTCCCCTTAATCTCATTAGTAGGCCAGCCGGTTGCCATGGTGATTGCTGGGCAGGGTGGGGGGGACCAGGGAGAGCCAAGGCCAGCTTCATCTGGAGAGTGAGGACTGGGAGGGGCTGGCAGGTAGGGGTGTCGCTGCAGCCTGTTCAGCATCCTGGAGGACTGGGGTCTGCCCTGGAGAAGTGTAGGTGTTTGTCATGCCAGGTCTCCCCAAGGCCTCCGGTGCCCATTCCCCAGCCTTGTGGCTTCCCCTCTGCCTGGCTGGAGGATACCAGCAGGTGGGGGATGTGTCCAGTGGGTTGGCAGAGGGTGAGGGCATGGACAGAGGTAGGGGATGTGCACTGTGCTGGAGGATCAGCAAGGCGGGGCCGGGCTCATGTCAGGTTGGGATGGGGGAGGGTACTTTGTGTGGGGTAGTGGAGGGAGGTGGGCCAGGCCTGGCCTGTGTCAAGCAGTGGGGATGCCCTGCCTAGAAACAAGGGTCTTCGAGCTGAGGCAGGATCCCAAGTGGCTTTGTACGGAGAGACTTGGGTCCCCACCTTGATGGAGTCAGTGTGGTAGACTTGTCATCGGATCGATGCTCTGACTCGAGCCTCCCCGGGCAGCAGGTGTGCTCTCCTCCTTGATGTCACGTGACCTCTGACACTCGGTGGTGGCAGCTGCCTCCTGGTCTGCAGGGTCACTCAGGGGTCAAGTTCCAGAAGTGAAGTTTGTGCCCTGCTCAGCCACTCCCAAGCTGGGTGACCTTGCCTGGCAAGTCTCACTTTCCCATCTGGAAAGAAGCATGTGCTGGTGCTGCTCTCAGAGGGCCTGTCTTGGGTTGAATTGTAGCCCCCCAAAACCTGTCCGTGTGTTTACCCCAAAACCTGGGGATGTGACCTTATTGGCAGGAGAGTCTTTGCAGATGTAGTTAAAGGGCTCAGGATGGGATCATTCTTGATGGGGGGGGTGGGGACGTGAATCCAGTGACAGGTGATATAAGAGAAAGGAGAGGGAGATTTGAGGCACACACAGGGGAAGGTCATGTGGGGACGGAGGCGGAGACTGAAGGGATATGGCCACAAGCCCAGGAACCCTGGAGCCCTGGTTCAAGAAGGAACCAACCCTGCCCACACCTTGATTTTGAACTTCTATCTCCTGAACCGTGAGAGAGTGAATTCTTACTGTTTTAAGCCACGCTGTTTGTGGTCTTTTGTTAAGGTAGCTCTGGGACACTGAAGGTGGTAGGACTATTGTCATACCTAAATGTGCTGAGAAGGGCTCTGTGCCCATGGCGGGGACTCAGGGACACCTGGGGTGCCACCTGTAAGGCTTCAGGTGGGGAGTCATTGAGTGCAAGGTGACCAGGGTCTGGGCTGTGCTTCTAGGCCGTCCATCGTGGATGGCCTCAGCCCTCAGATACCTCTGACCCCTAGGGCCTGCTGCTGCTTGCTCAGTCAGTTCAAGCCTGAGAAGAAGAGGGTTTGAGAGGCAGGGACTGTGAATATTCTGGAAAGATCTGAGGCTGCGGCAGCCTCGTGGGAGGTAAGGCAGACACGTGGTACTGCTTACGGGGGTCCAGCGTGACCACGCACAGTCTTGGTGCTGGACACAGTGTGACCAGCAGACAGTGAGTCTTGGGTCCCCGCTGTCTGGTGGGGACCGGATGGGAATGGTGGGTAGGGTCCTGGAGCAAGGGCGTTTCCAGTGCAGCAAACACGGTGAGACCCACTGGAGGCTTCACATGAGTGGGTCTGGGTCAGCCAGGCGTGCTGCCCCACCACCACTTTCCTAATTTTGCCCCAGTAGGGCAGGAGGGTGACTTTAGGGGAAGCTGGGTGAGGGGTGTTGGGGAACAGTATGCCATCTTTGCAGTTCTTCTGTAAATCTAAAACCTCCGTGAGGAAAACTTTATTAAAAACAACACAAACCCAGCTGGAGGCTGATGTGATAGTGACTTGAAGGGGCTGCTCCCTGGTTGGGGTGTCAGAGAGGTCCCTGTGGGATGGGCATGGAAGGGGGGCTGTCACAGGCCAAGGCCGTGGGGGTGCACAAACTCAGGGTGCTTTGGGGCCAAGGGGTAGGGAGAGCAGAAGGCAGGGAGGTTATGACACAAGCATGGGTAACGGGGCACCCACCCACCCTCAGCCCAGGCCCTCTGAATCTCGAGTGGGGTCCAGTCTCATAGTCGGGAGGCCCGGACGCCTGCCCCGGGCTGTCCGACCGCAGGCCTCAAGCAGGGGGGAGCCCTGAGAGATGCAGGTCTCCTGCTCTAGCACCTGGCCTCCAGCACATGACGTCCGGGTGTGGGCCTCACTTCCCCATCCACACGGCCCTTTCCAACAGCCATGAGGATGGGATGGGGGCGGGGGGAGGCATCCAAGCCCTGTTTTGACCTCGAGCCTCCAAGTATATTGGGAGCTGTGTGGGCCTTCTGAAGGGCGCTCGTGTGGCCTCCATATGGGCCAGCCTGTCGCTTGGCTTGTGAAAGTCGGCCCCTGAGAGCAGGAACGGTGGCACTCACTCACTCACTCACGTGTTCGTACGTGTGTTTGTCCCATGAGCAGGTGCTGCCGAGTGACAGGCCCTGGCTTGGGTGCTGGGTTTGCGGAGCTCTGTTGGCGAGCTTAGGGGCAAGTGCCGCTGGGGGTGCAGAGCGAGGACTGCTGGCTGGAAGGGTGCACGAGGGGCTGTGGCTTGGCAATAGCGAGAGGCTCGAGGCTCAAGCTTCAACATTCAGCTCATCAGGTCCTGCCCGTGGGGTCACTCTGTTGTCCTTCCTTCCCGCGGGCCCTCTGAGGCAGCAGGTTCTTGGGCAGGGCTCCAGGCTGGCATCTTCTCACCTCAGTTCCCTGCTCCTGGGGGTTCCTGGCCAGGCCTGGGGGGGGCAGTCAGCTCCTGCAAAGTTGGGGGTCCCCAAGACCACTCAGGTCAGCAGGTTGCTTGAGGGACACGGGACTCACGGAAGCGGTCACGCTCACAGTTAGGGTTTATTACAAGGGAAAGGACACAGGTTTCAACCGGCAAAGGGAAGCGGTGTGAGGGGTGGTGTCCGGGAGAGTTCCGTGCATGAACTTCTGGGTGTCCCCTGTCTGTGGAGTCGTGCGGGTGGCTGTCACTTCTCCCAGCGCCAGTGGCCACACGCATGATGTACTGCCATTCAGGGATGCTCCCTGAGCGTCGGGGTCCGGGTTTTTTACTGGGGCTCACTCACACGCACCTGGCTGACCGCCGCACGGGCAGCCTGCCTCTCTGGCCCCTGCAGGGGGCGAGCGGATTCCACGTGGCCCAAGACCCCTCCCCTAAATCACAGTGTTGGCATAGACCCCCCAGTGTGGCCCAAGAGCCCAGGCAAACAAAGATAGTCCTGTCAGGCAGAATGTTCAGAGGGCTCCCACCTCTCAGGCGCTGGGGACAAAGGCCAGACCTCTCCAGGTCCAGGTGGACGCTTTCCTGCGCTGCCAGCATACGACTGGGGACAGGCACAGGGTGCCCCCAAAGAAGTGCAGGGCCCCACACACCTTCCACTCCAAGCCCGAAGGCTGCGCTCCAAAGCCTGACAGTCCTGTAGCAAAGCGGGGAGGCGGGTGGGAGGCCATTGCTAGAAAGAAAGGCGCAGAGGTGGGGCCTGGGAGGGCTGATGTCGCAGCAGCACGCGAGCATGGGCTTCCTGTCAGCCCCCAGTCCCGTAGGTCGTCCCCAACACCCGGCTCTTTCTGGCCTGGAACATGGCGGCTTTGGGGAGTGCTTGGGCAGCATGCTGGGGCTTCCTGAGCTGGTGGTTCAGCCGGTGACGAAAATGGTTGTGCTGTAAGCACTTCCTGTGTCACATGGCAGGCGTTCCCACCGCTCCTGGACTAATGGGACGGGAACCGAGGCCACGAAGGGCAGACAGGGGGCACATGGTTCTTGAGAGTTGGACGCAGGGCAGGCTTCTGCCACAAGGCTCAGACACAAGGCTGTGGGTGTCTTGGGTCTGAGGTGACTCGTGTCCAGGCAGGGGTGGGGGCCCTACCCTGCTCGGTGTCCCCCTTCCCCTGGCCGGAGGCTGGCCTGTTTGATCGCGCGTGACTGTAGGTGGGAGGGACACAGTGTGGTGGTCACAGCGAGGTCTCCGGCCTGTGGAGATGGATCCGGGGCCGGGCCCCGCAGACCCCAAGAACCACCCGCGAGCAATGGAACGAGGTCAGTCTCCCTCCTGACTCCACCGCCGCTCGCAGGAAACAGCTGTTTACCTGGGTGAGGTGCTCTACTGGGCGGGCGGCCAGTTCCCGAGCCTTGCTTCCCCCTCCAGGATCCTGGGCCCCCCAGGAAGCAGGGGCCGGCGTGGGAGAGCGGGGCGGCGCGGGCAGCCAGCTCACGGAGCGCTGCCAGGAGCGGTTTGTGAGGGAACGTGAGCCGGCCTTGTTGTGTACACAGTGTCGACCCTAGCAACCGCCCCAGCCAGGGCCAGAGCGGACGCCCACCCTCCCTGAGTGCCTGGCCACCAGCCCCCGGACACGACGCCTGCCTTCCATGGGAGCGGGACAGGTGTTGCGGACCTTCAGCCCTGTGGGCCACAAGTGGTGCTGACCACACCAGGGACCCAGGAAAGTGGAGTCGGCTATTCGAGGGAGAGGAGGCCAGTCCCAGCCTCCCCTCGAGGCAGCCACGGCCAGTTGGGGAGCTGGGCTTCCGGGTCTCAGGTGTGGCGCGGTGGGACAGATCCCCATATGAGTGACGGGGGGAGGCCCGTGCAGGCATTCGGCCATCCTGGATGAAGGCCCTCTGCCGGGCCCAGCTGCAGGGAGGCCAGCAAGAGAGGCAGAAGGAGCCTGGGGGCTTGGGCAGGACCCCTCAACCCTCAAGCGGGGTCCGGCCGCCCCACTTGCCCCGTGTGTGCGGCCGGTGGGATCACACACCCTGCGCTTTGAAAGGCCGTGCTGGGCTTCTGAGCCGGCCCCTCTGCTTCAGGCCATTGGGGAAGATGATTCCTCCTGTGTCCAGGCGTCCACTCGCAGCCTCTGGCCTGCGCCCCGGGAACGCAGTCTCTGGCTGTGATAAGAAATGGCTCCCCTGGGTGGGTGAGGGGCCTCCTCCACGGGCTCTGGGCTGCAGGTCTGCCCGATACTGTCTTGTTTGTTCACAAACCATGCATGGGAACCAGCAAGGCTCCCCTGAGTTCATGGAGGCAGCTCACCACAGGGCCCGCTGCCTTGCCTAGGGAGAGCTGCCTGGGGCACTGTGGGTTTCTGGTTCTGCTGTTTCAGGTGAAGAGACACGGGGCTCCTTTGAGTATCTGAGTCACAGGGTCCCACACCCTCTGTGACTGGTGCCATTGACCCCATCGCTTGGTTCCTTTCTGGGCCCCCCCGGGTGGTGCTCTTCATGATGTGCTCAGGGAGGCGTCGGGCCCGCACTGCAGCTGCTGGCTTCTTTTACAGCTCCAGCTCCAGAAGTCTCAGTACCTGCAGCTGGGCCCGAGCCGTGGCCAGTACTACGGTGGGTCCCTGCCCAACGTGAACCAGATCGGGAGCGGCACCGTGGATCTGCCCTTCCAGGTGAGTCCCTGCCCTCCCCCCACAGCCTCCCACCTGGCGCCCATCATATCCGGGCCCCACCCTGGCCACAGATCGAGCGAGTGTGTGTGTCAGCCGCTGCGGATAGCTGGGGACACCGAATAATTGCCGCAGCTCGCCTCCCCCCGCCCCCACCTACGCTTTTCCTGTCCCTGGGATGGCTTGGCCAGGCCTTCTCTGGATCCCCCTGCCTGGCCTCTGTCAGCAGAGCCCGCAGCGAGGCTGTGGTCTGGCCAAGAGCGTTTCGGCAGCCGCTACACCTGTTGGCCGGCTGTGCGGCATCGGGAACCGCTCGGGGCCTCTGGGGCTTGGCTCCATCCTGCCTCACTAATCCGCAAGCCCAGCAATTCTCAGAAGGAGGCCCTGTGGCCTGACCCCACTTGTCTGCAAACGTTTCTTGGCAGGGACGCACACAACGCGGCTCCCGCAGGCCACACAGCCGCCGTGCACGTCCTTATCATAAATAATGAGAGATAAGGCCCCCCGCCTGGGTGCTAGGCTGGCCTCTTTCCCCAGGCTGTGCCCTGACCTTGGTCTGCAGATGGAAGCAGGGTTGAGGTGGGCCTGGGAGCGGGGCCGGGCGCCGCGGCCACCCCCAGCTTGTCTGGGCTCTGTAGGGACCGGTCCACAACGGCCACACACCCACCCCTTTGCTGGGACAGGGCCTCAGAAACAGCCACGTCTGTCCACGTGTTGACAGGCCAGGTGGAGCCCGTCCCATCCCGCATGGAGTTCCGTCCCCCACCCACCCGAGTCACTCCCCAGCTCCTCCTCCTCCCATGTCACTGCCGGGATGCAGCAGGGCACTGGCCTGGGGTCCCCCAGGCTGGCTCGGGGTGCACCTGGCTCAGCCCCGCATCCCCTGGGCTCCTCGGAGCGTGGCCCTCCTCAGATGGCCCCCTTGCGGGAGCAGACACATGAGGCTGTTGTGCCGATCCTAAATGTTCTCCACAAGCCTGATCTCTTTGTCAAGGCCCTTCCTAGTTTGCGTTTTCTCCCCTCCTCCTGCCTCTCCCCTTCCTCTGTTCCCCCCCTCCCCTTCTCCCTCAAGGGGAGCATCTCTCTGGGCGGCCCCCCAGTACGGTCCCGACAAGCGCTGGCGTAGAGCCTCCTTGGGCCAAGGGTACACCGGGGCCTGTCGGGCATCCCGCTGAGGGGCTGGACGAGGCAGGAGTGTCTCAAAGTCTCGGTTCTTTGCATTTTCAGCCCAGCGGATATCTGGGGGAGGCCCTGGCGGCGGCTCCTGTCTCTCTGGTAAATGAGCGCCTGGGCTGAGGCCTCGGCGTCCCTGGCACGTGTGCGGGTGCTGGGTATCCCTGCGTGGTCGCCCCAGTGGCCTGGCGGGAAATGTCCTATCTGCCAAACAGAAGTGGAGCCATGCTGCACCTTCCCCCGCCCCGTGTGGGGGAGTGCGCGTGGTTGCGTTGCGAGGCCCTCGCCTGGGGGATCCGAGCATGGGCATCAGTGCTGCATGGTTCGTCCCTGTGACACATGCACATGTGTGTGTGTGTGTGTGTGTGTGTGCGTGCGTGCGCGCGCGCGCGCGCGTGTATCCCAGGTGTGGCCTGGTGAGCCGGGCTGTGGCTGGGCCTGAGCTTCTCTCTGCCTCTGGCTCTGCTTCAGCTGCCTTGGTTTCCCCCCCGGCCTTCTAGGCATCTCTGGGAGGAGATGACCCGCCCCTACCCTCTGGTGTTTGTGCCTGGATGGCAAGGTTCCCACCTTCCCTCAGTCCCTGAAGTCTCCAGGGCCAAGGCCTTTTGGAGGCAAAAGTGCAGTAAGACTCAAGCTGGCAGGATTCTTTCTGGGTCAGAGAGAAACAGGGAGCCCGAGACTCCAGGGAGCGCTGTCAGCCCTGAACACTGGCCCAGGCGTTCGGACAGGTAGGAAAGAGCAGTGATTCCAGCCAGTGGCAGTCTTCCGGAAGGAAATTGCTTTTTGCCTGGCTGCCCAGAGAAGACAGAAGGGCCCGAGGGCCAGATGGCGTGGCGGGGGCCTGGCTGCCTCCAGAGCTGGCTGAGGTTGCCAGGCTCGCCCCAGTCAGATGGCGAGGGGCCCCAGGGCAGGCGGGGAGCAGGCTCCCAGGGGCCCCAGGGGCATAGAGCTGGGAGAGGGAGCAAGGTCTGGCCGGAGGCCTCGTGCCAGCCCCAGGTGCTGGAAGGGAGCCCCTTCCGGCCCAGCCGTGGGCCAGGGCTCCGGAAAGCGCTTGCACTTGGCTCCGTGGTGAAGGGATGAGGTGGTGGGGGAGGGCGCAGGGAGCTCATCTCAATCAAGACCCGCCAGGGCTCAATAAGGAGCCTCTGGGGAGCCAGCACTTGGCCAGGTGGGCCCCTCGACGTCTTCGGCTGGAAGCCCTGGGGGCTGTCTTTTGGCAGGCCCCTCCAGGGATGACGTAGGCCGGGAGAGAAGGCCAGCCAGGCCCAGAGAGAGAAGGCGGAGGCCTGTCTGCACCTGGCGAGGCTGGGGGGCGCTTGGGCCGTCTGCACCCCTGGCACCCCAGCCGGCACCGGGCCCCGAGCTTGCGCTGCCCTGCCTGGCCCGTGCATGCCAGCCGCACTGCACGCCTGCCGCCCGGCGCCCAGGGTCCCCGGCTCGCCCCTACCCCAGCAGCGCTCAGAGGCTGGGGGCCCCAGCTGCAGGAGGAGCCCCGTCTGGGCTGCAGAGTGGTGACAAAGAGTGTCTCAGGAGTGGGGGGGCCCTGAGGTCAGACCCTGGGGGCAGAGCTGGGTTGGATCTCAGGCCACGGCTGATAACTATTCGGGTTTCTCTCTCTCTTTTCTGGTCTCCTTCTCCCCACCCCTCTCCCCCCCCCCCGCCCCGCCCAGACACCCTTCCAGTCCTCCGGCCTGGACACCAGCCGAACCACCCGGCACCACGGGCTGGTGGACAGAGTATACCGAGAGCGTGGCCGGCTGGGCTCGCCACATCGCCGGCCCTTGTCAGTGGACAAACACGGACGGCAGATATCTTTTACCCAGAGGACGGGAGGGGGGCTGCTGGTGACTGCAGGAGCGGGAGTCTGGCTGACTGAGCTGAATAAGGGCTGCACAGCGCTCGGGGGCTCCCGGGCAGCACCGAGGGAGGCGTGCTTGCGGGGCAGCCCTGGGGGAGGCGGTATGGGCAGCCAGAGGGCCTGAGGCTGGGGCCGGGGCCCATGGGGACTGAGGCCCCGGGCTGCTGGAGCTTCCAGCCTGCGGGGAGGGTTGGGGAAGGTAAGGTTGGACCCACACTGTGTTGGACGCCTGGTTGGGCCGTGGAACCCAGAAAGGCTGTGAGAGGGCCACATGTTGGGGCCATGCAGAGGGCAGCCCAGCCCAGGCAGCCGGGCCGAGGGGGGTCTGAGCCAGACCCAGACAGATCCAAGGGAGGCTCCATCTGAAGACACAGAATTCTCCTCTGCACCTTGGCCAAGCAGAGATCATCAGGAGTTTCTCCCCCACCCCTAAGACTTGGCCACCCCTTGGTGCTTGGCCAGCCAGCGCACCCCTCCGCCCCTCACCAGAGTCTGAGCAGCTGCTCTTGGGACGCCCCCCCCCGCCCCCCAGCATTCGAGAACAGAGAAGCCTGTTATTTCCCCGCTTCTCATTTCCGTGGCTGGGGCAGCCCGACCAGCTGGGCCCCAGACAGAGCCCTCGGGCCCCGGGAGCCGCCCTGTCAGCCTAGAATTCAGAGTCAAGACCCAGGTCAGCTGAACGAGACTCCCCACTGCCCCCCATGGGCCCCAGTTTCACAGCCGAGGCCCCTCTTGGAAGGGGTGCAGCCCGCACGTGTGCTTGCAGGGGGTGAGTGCTGAGTGCTAGGTGGACAGGGCCGAACCCCGGGGGCTGCTCGCAGCCAGGCAGGAAAGGCCCCCGCCCTGCGGCCCCAGCTGTTTGCAGGCTCCCAGCAGCCTGGCTACGAGGTTCCCGGGGCTCGGGGTGGGGCCTGAGCCAACAGTGCTGTCCCCTTAACTCACACTCAAGCGGACAGCTGCCCGTACGGCACCGTGTACCTCTCGCCGCCCGCGGACACCAGCTGGAGAAGGTCAGTGACCCAGAACCGGCCCTCAGTCCTCTTGTTGGAAACAAAAACAAACTTACATCGTGCTTGTGCTTGGAAAACCAATATGCAGTCACTTTAAAATGACAAAGCTAAGAAGTCTCCAGAAGTTTCTAGAAGTCAGCTCTATCCCTGTAACACCAAGGTCATAGCTTTGGAGTCTTCCAGGGATTTTTTTTTTTTTTTCTCTTTCCATGACTTTTTTCCTTTTATAGACAGAGCTGGGATTAGGTTGGATATTTAGTCTTGTAACTTGCCTTTTTTCGTTTAATGCTATATTATAAGTGGTTCCTCACATGGATGAACAGTCACTGAAAATGTGATTTTAAAAGTATTATACATTTATTACCAGAAAATTAGGAATACACATAAGTGTACCTAGAAGGGGGAAAAAAAATCAGTAGTGCCATCATCCACAAAGGTCTAGAATAACAATAATAATGTTAATGCCCACAGCAAATAGCAGGATGGTCGTGCACCAGTGTGAATATACTTCTACCACGGAAGCGTAGACTTAAAAATCGCTAAAATGGTCAATTTTATGTTACATCTAGTTTACCACACATAAAAAAAAATATATGTAGGTGATTTCACCGAAGACTGAAAGTAAGTTGTTAAAAAAACCCATACATATGTATGAAATATAATTACATCATGTAATGTATCGTTCAGAAACGTAATTAAACTCCTGAGCTTGTATTATATATCAATTTTAACCATCATAGTCATTAACTGGTATAAAATGCACAGATCTGTGTGGAGTCGGCGCTTTTATTCTCCACGTTTTAGATATAAGGAAAGTGAGCACAGAGAAGTCAGAAGACTTGCTCAGGGGCACACAGCTGATGGGGGGGCCGGGATCCAGACCAGCTTCTCACTGCTCGTATGGCCCCAGGGGTAGAGGTCAGCTGGCCCGATCCTTTGTAACCCGCTCTTTTCCTTGAACTGAGTTTCCTCCAGGTCACTCTCAGTGGCTAGGATGTCCCTTTTGGATTCATGCTGCTCTTACTTTCATCCCCAGATTGCCAGCCGTGTGGCTGGACCTGCCCAGCTCCCCTTGGGTGCCCACAGTTTTCTGGGTACCTAAGGGGCTCTTCTGGGGACCATCCCTCCAGGCACATGCAGCTGGGAATACATGGAGTTACCCCGTCCCTGGTGCAGAAGGCAGAGCTCCTGGCAGCTCTCATGCCCCACCGCTCCCCAGGGGCTACGTTCTTTCTGGGTCGTTCTGAGCCTATCGCTGCTTCTCCTTTTTGCTCATTACACCTGGTTTGCAACTGAGCATCCTGGGGTGGCACGGTTGCCCACTGGTGTTTGTCACCAGAGGGGACCCAGTGATGGGCTGGGCCTTGTTCACCCAAGACTGGGCCGCTGTGGGACCGTGGGGCCCCTTCTCCAGACAGTTTCAGCACGAAGGCACCATCCTTCCCCTCAAAGCTGAGAAGCCCATGGACAGGGTGGGCGTGGGGAGAGGCTGGTTGGGAGTGGAGGGACATCTCTGCTGCAGCTTTTTGTTTTCAGCGGGCTTTGCAGATGAACATCAGGGTCACTCCTGTGGTTCTTTTGAGAAAAGCGTGCTTAGGTTTTTATGCAGGTGTAACAGCCCCCAAATATCACCCAGCATTCATTCCCACCCTGTCCCATTGAGCATGTCCTGTGTAGAGTGGGGCCAGGACTATCCCTTCATCCCCATTGGGGCCAAGGCTCACTGTCTCTCTCCTCTCCTCAGGACCAATTCTGACTCTGCCCTGCACCAGAGCACAATGACACCCACCCAACCAGAGCCCTTTACAGGCGGGTCCCAGGACGCACACCAGAAAAGAGGTATTGGCAGGGCACATGGGCTTCTTTCCTTGGGTCAGGCGAGGCCAGTGGGTGGCCCCTGTGCTCCCAGAGGTCACAAGCTCATAGGTGGAGGAGAGACCTGCAAAGGGAGAGTCAGTGGCTGGTATGGGATAAGGGGAGAGGCTTGAATGCGTTCAGAAATGGTGCTGCTTGAGTTGGGTTTTGCAGAGTGCATAGGAGTTTTCTGGGCAGAGAAAACCACCCCTGCAAAGACACATCGGTTTCCATTCACGGATTCAGGGCACAGCCACACGGTATGCCAGCCTTGCCGGTTCTTTTAGTTGTAGGGGGCAGCCAGCCCCAGCAAAAGGACGCATTTACCAGCTCGTGAGCAAGCAGTCTAGAGCTAGATGTCTAGCTTTAGGTGCAGCTCAAGTCAGGGCTTCACACTGGCCTGCTTCCTGGCGCTGCAGCTCAGAACCCTCCTGGTTCACAGTTCCTGGGGCCATTCTGCCTCCTGTGGGTGGAAATGGGGCCAGTTCTTTCTCACCTCTTCCCTACTCTCCTCTCCGGCTGGGCTCTGCGTACTAGGAGCTAGGGCAGATCTGTGCCCAGGCCCCCAGCCTCTGCCCATAGCTGGGCGCAGGGGCAGTGTCCCTGGGACCTTCTGGGAGGGTACGTGCCATCTTAAAAACTGGGGCAGCGTCACCCAGAGAGGGACGCACAGTGCTGTGAGGCTACGGGAAACCCCGCCCAGGCTTGATCTGCCCGGACACACGGAAGCCAGAGAGTTAATCACATACAGTTAAGGGCCGAACGCTTACCAGTTTTTTGAGTAGCCTTGCACTGTGTGGATGTGTGAACATACCAGGGAGATTCTGCTGGTGGAATGAGGATTATCAAGCAGAACTTCACCCCTTGAGGGGCGGGGGCTGTGCACATGCTATCGTCCCAGGATCCCAGGATCCCCGCCAGTCAGACAGTGAAGGTGAGATTGCAGAAGGAACTGTCTCCGTTACAAATGCGGGGATTCTGAATGCCCCGGGGGTGAAGAGGACAGGGCACCAGGTGCTGCCCTCCTGTTCCCAGTACTGGGAGCCGTTCTGAGGGGGCCGTCTCCTTGGTGGGCTCCCCAGGAAAGTGAGACTTTCGAGGTAGGCTTTCCAAGGCAAGTGTCATTATCCCTCGGGACTCTGTGACCATGGAAGGGAGCTGCAACCCAGGGGCCCTTGGCAGCGCAGAGTCCACTTGTCCTCGGGGTGGAGAAAGGGGAGACGCATCCCCTCTCCCGTTTCTCTAGGAGCGACCTAAGCAGTGACAGGGTGGGGAGTTAGCCTGGCTGCCCTCCCACCCACCACAGCTGGTCTCTCTGGGTTTTAAGGAGGAGGAGGTGACCCATCTGGCTGTGTTCAGTGTGGTTCTATTGCAAGTGAAAGACTGAATCTCCAGGATGCATAAAGAAACCGGATCTCATAAAGAAAATGTTTAATCTCACCTTAACCAAAAGGTCCAAAGAAAGGGGCCTTCAGGCACAGCTGGTTCCAGGGCCTTAAATGATGCCCGTCCAGTCTCTCAGAGCTTCCCTCCCCTCCTCTCCTCCCGTGGGACTGGCTTGCGTTACAACTGATTCGTGAGGCCACAGCTACAATGAGTAGATCAGTCAACCCCCCGCTGACACTGAGCATCATGGGCTAGGAGGCAGGTGACCACAAGGTGGCAGGTGGGACAAGGAGGCCGGGAGAATTTCTCTGCTGTTCTCTGCAGCCCAAGACCTCCAGGGCCTGAGTTGGTCCCATGGGAGGCAGAATTAACACATGTCCTCAGCTCCAAAGCTCCTATTTTCATTTCTTTCTAAGTCATAGGGTCTCTGGCTTATTTATTTTTTTTTAGATTTACCTATTTATTAGAGAGAGAGCATGCTCGTGCTTAAGCAGGAGGAGGGGCAGAAGGAGAGGGAGAGAGAGAATCCCAAGCAGACTCCCCGCTGAGTACGGAGCCGGACGTGGGGCTGGATCCCATGACCCTGAGATCGTGACCTGAGCCAAAACCAAGAGCCAGACCCTCAGCTGTCTGAGCCACCGAGGCGCCTCCACTTACTTATTTTTTTAAGTGTCTTCCTTTTGCTTTGCATGAAACCCTTTTTCGTACTCAAGTGCAATCCCCAGAAGTTACTGTTGGCCAAGTTACACTGGTGTCACGGTCATGACTGTGTATGTCGGGGCAGCTCCCCCCTTGGTGCTGCATAGCCTCAACAGTGAAAAAGGTGCTGATCATCCTTCTCTCCCCTACCTCACCCCACCCCAGTCTTACTATTAACAGTTCCAGGAATGGAGGAAACCACGTCAGAGACAGAGAAGAATCTTTCTAAGCAAGCATGGGACACCAAGAAGGTAAGAGAGTCTTAAGGGCTTTCAGAAACGATTTTCCTTCTTGATCTTTTTTTCTAAGTGTAGCCTGGCCCAAGGTGGAGAACTAGCTTATCGGGGGAGTTTTGCCTTCCCTCAAGTGGGACCTTCCCTCAGGTTTGACCAGTCGTGTACGCCTCTTTAACACGAACGGCAGGCCTGTCAGGCTGGCAGAAGCCGTGAAAAATGAAAACCCGAGTTTGCCGTGGCAGCACGTGTGCTAGAAGTGCAGCGGTTCTGAGCTCAGCGTGGCCGCTGCCCAAGAATGACGTGCAAAGTCATGAAGTGCTCCAGATTTTTGTGTATGGAATTGGCTGTGAACTAGACTTACCGTGGTGCCCACTTCACAGTAGCTGCAGATAGCGAACCATTGCGTGACCTGAGACCAATACAACATTAGAGGGCCGTTAGAGCGCAAAAAAAAAAAAAAAAAAAAGTTGAAACTATGGAGGTTAAGTGATTTGTCCAAGGCTGTGAAGATACTCAGGGTTTAGAACCTGTACCTCCTAATTCTTAGCCTGTGATCTTCCTACTAACCCCTCATATTGGGTCATCATCAATGTTTATAAATGTTGATGGTCATCCTTAAACTTTCATTCATGTGCACAATAACTACAACGTTGATGAGACTACAGAATCTCCTTGGAATTTCCAGTTGAGTTGGAATTTCTGTATTTATTTCCAGGTCCAGAAGCAAATTTCTCAAGTTCAACCTATAAAATGTCTAGTGGTAAGATAGAATTTGTGCCATGAATACAGATTTCAAAGAATTTGCATAGAACAAGATACACTTAACACCGAAGCTATTTTGAATGTTAAAAAAAAAAAAAGAACTAAAACCCAGTGCTGGTCAAGTTGTGGTGAAAGGGGCAGCAACATGAATTGCTCATCCTCTCAAGACGTCATAGGGAGGTGACAAATGAGCAAACGCCAATGTGTTCCTCAAAGGCGTGTGTTTAGAGCTTTTGAAATAAACTGGAAACAACCTGAATGTTCGACAGTAGGGGATTTATAAGGAAATTATCCTCAGTCCCTCATGGGAAGTTCCACACGTGTGGAGTTGGGATTTTGTTTTTTAAGTAGGCTCCTCACCCAGTGTGGAGCCCAGTGCAGGGCTTGAACTCACAACCCTGAGATCAAGACCTGGAATCGGATGTTTAGGGACACCTGAATGGCTCATGTGACCTGAATGGCCTCCCCCTGCTCATGTTCTCTCTTTCTATTTCTCTCTCTCTCTCTTTTTTTTTTAAGATTTTATTTATTTATTTATTTGACAGAGAGACAGACAGTGAGAGAGGGAACACAAGCACGGGGAGTGGGAGAGGGAGAAGCAGGCTCCCCACCGAGCAGAGAGCCCGATGCAGGGCTCTATTCCAGGACCCTGGGATCATGACCTGAGCTGAAGGCAGATGCTTAAGGACTGAGCCACCCGGGTGCCCCTGTTCCCATTATTATATTTGTTGTGTGATGTTTGATCAGTGACTGCAACTCACTGAAAGCTCAGGTGATGATCAGCATATTTAATTCAGGTACATAAGTTGTTTTTTTTTTATAAGTTGTTTTTTCAGGCATAGTGTTGTCGCACACTTAACCACTGCAGGAGAGGGCAAACATAACTTTTATATGCACCAGGAAACCAAAAAATTCACTTGACTTGCTTTACTGTGATACCTGCCTTATTGGGGTGGGTCTGGAACTGCACTCACCGTATCTTCCAGGTACGCCCGTCTACACACAGGTGCCTGGGGAGACGTGCGCGGGGGTGTGTGTCCTCTCTTGTGGCAGGTGTGGGCGCCACTGGCCGCCATTATCCCTGTCTGCATCTTCCAGTTTCGCACAGGGAATGTGTGTGACTTTCATACTCAGGGAAGGAAATAACTCCAAAAGAATTCTGCCAACCCCAACAGAATTGGGGAGCAACTGACACGTGTGGTTACAGAGAGGTGGGAAAGGACCAACATCAGGTCCTTCCAAGCAGCTGAATGTGCCGCTGAGCCCTAAAGCGAAGGTGGTGAGTGTTGGTGCAAACACACTTGACATCCTGGGAGCGAGAAGAGGGTGGCAGACCCCAACATCGTGACTCAGCTTGTAACTCCCGCGCGCACGAGATGTGTCTGCAAGGATGTCGGCAAAGGGATTCCGTTGGATTCGTTGGGAGTGGGGTGGCGTTGGGGGGACAGGCAGTGATGGATGAATTTTTAATACTGTTTAGAAATCCACTGTTATCTCCATAACGTTCGTGGGAATGCTTTTGAAAAGATTCTTTAGAAAGTCATTGTCTTCATGCTTTGCAAAAATCCGGTAATGAAGCGAGTGTTTACTCACAGAATTAAGGAGCCCGTGGCCAAGTAGAAACCCGTTCCTCTGGCATGCTCTGCAGAGGCTTAACCCTGCTGGTCGCACACCACCCCTCAGGTTCCCCAGTCACTGCCAGCACACCCCCCCACCCGCCCCCCGCCTCCCCCCACCTCACGCATGCTGGGCCTGCGCACAGAGCCCGCCAGCCCAGCCCTCCGCCATTGCATCCACCTTCTTCTAGCCGATAATCCCTAAAGAACACATCAGCCTGAGGCCCTATGAGGCGGATGGGGAATTAGGGAATGTGACACAGCTGGAGCCCTCCCGTCAGCACGCGGGCTCTGTCCGGTCACGTCTGCCGCCGTCAGATGAGTTCCCTCCTTTGTCCTTGGGTGAGAGTCTAGGGGCTCTGCCTAGAGGCTACAGTTCTCGGGTGACCTAGTGGCCCCAGTTTGAGCGGAGGAAACAAGAGTCTTGCTGCCAGCGGGCTTTCCCTAGGACGCCCTCCCCAGCCCACAGGGCAGCCAGAGTCTTCGACCTTCGTCCTCAGGTGGTGGGGGCAGCATGGAAGCACCCTGGGTCCCTGTGGGAGCCACAGCTGGGGGACCGCTGGTGGGGGGGTCCACTAGGGCCGTGGGCAGCACCCTCTGTGTGTTCATCGTGCTGCCTCGCATGATGTACAAGCATGCTGAGCTCCTTCCCCAGGAGCCCCACCCGCTCTGATCCAGGAGTGGGACAGGGGATAGGCCTCGGGGTGCCCAAATTTCTAGTGGAGCCATCACCGAGATGGTGTCTAATCCCTGTGGCATGGCCCTGGGGTTTTCAGGTGTAAAGAGCGGACGAGGCACGCTCTTCCTCAAATACCTGCTCTGACAAGGGACCACGCAGTCCCCGTCTGCTGCGCCCACCTTAGGGGCAGGCGGAGCTAGGCTGGGTTGTGCCCGCTTGCCCCCAAGGGTGGGAGCTGGAGGTGGAGGCCCCTCTGCGTATCACTCTTGCTGTTGCCCCTGTGCAGGTCTGGGACAGGCCCCTTGGCCTTGGAGGCCACCTGGTTCTGGTTTGTGAGACATCCTAGGGCCCGATAAACTCCCCCTCTTGTTGGCATGGTCAGCCGCGCCTCAAGGAGCCGCAGTGCGCGAGGAGGCCCACTTAGCCTCTGCTGTCTTCTCTTTCAGACGGGGTCCAGGCCCAAGTCCTGCGAGGTCCCCGGGATCAAGTAAGTCTCAGCAGGGACCGCCCTGCATGCCCAGGGCTTTTGGGACTGTTCAGGTGACCCCCAGACTTCCCGTCCGCTCAGGAGGCTGCAAGTCCCAACAAGAGGGCTGCCCCGCGCTGGCAACTGTCCAGCAAGCTTCACCGGGCTTGTGGGGGGGCGCCCTCCTATCCCTCCCTGCCTGCGGGGACTGAGCTCCCTCTCCCCGCCACTCAGCCCTAGCTGGCGTGCTCATCAGGCGCACCCTGTCCCGGGGCAGCAGGAGGACCCTCACCCCAGCCCCCTCTCCTGCATAGATAGACTATTTCCCGATGTCTCATTGGAGGTGCAGGCCGAACGTGGCAGCACCTGACTCCAGGGTACCATCCTGTGCCCCCTGATGTTTTTGTGCCAGTCTCCCCCCACCCCCTCACCCCTCACTGCAGCTCCTGGGGGAGAATGGGCCGGGGCGAGAGCTCACCTGCCCCCTCTGTCTGGCCTTCCCCCCAGCATCTTTCCATCCGCTGACCAGGAAAACACTACAGCCCTGATCCCTGCCACCCACAACACAGGGGGCTCCCTGCCCGACCTGACCAACATACACTTCCCCTCCCCCCTCCCGACCCCGCTGGACCCTGAGGAGCCCACCTTCCCCGCGCTCAGCAGCTCCAGCAGCACCGGCAACCTCGCAGCCAACCTGACTCATCTGGGCATCGGCGGCGCCAGCCAGGGTAAGGCCAGGCCAGGTGGGGGCAGAACTGCCTTCCCCGGCAGAGCGCAGCATCTAGCAAAGACGACACGTGACTTTGAATGATGACTTGGCAGGGTCAAATGCCATCCAAAATGCCGGGCACAGAGTGGGAGGCAGAACCTACCCCAGGGGCTGGGCATTTCCCAATACTGCCCGGGAAAGTCATCCCAGGCGGAGGGCACACAGCCTTGGCAAAGGCCTGGAGATGGGAAAACTCCCAGTGTCCCCAGGGATCAGACTGGTTCTGCGGGGGAACTGGGTGAGTCCAGAACATTCTAGGAGGGGAGTCCCCAAGGGTTTGACCTCCAGGGTATAGCAGGCTTTCCTCCTGCCTCTCCTTGTGCTCAGCTCTTCACGGGGGGACGGGACCAGGCCTGACCTGCTCCCTCCACACTCCCTCGCGCCCAGTGGTTGATGGTGTCCCCTGCTTGGGACACTCCAGCCCAGACCATGTCCATGGAGACATCCCATGGGCCCGTCACCTTCCTAATGCCTCCCAGTGCTGCCCCAATCCTGCTCCCCTGGGGACAAGCAGCACTGCTTCCCAGTGGCTTGCCCTGTTCTCTTGCCTGCCCTCACGCGCTGATGCATCCCCTCATGCCCACCATTAGGACCCAGCCCAACTTGGACCCCCTCCACCTTGCCTGCCCTCCGCCTGGCTGCCCTCCACACGACCCCCCAGCTCCCAGCCTCTTCTCACCCAGAATCACCTCATGACTCCTATCTGTGCACCTTGCACGGGTCCTTGACTCCCTCCCAGTGAAAACCTGAGATCCCTGGGGCCTGAGAGATCCAGTTCACCCTCCGACTTGGTCTCCCGCCCCCATCCCCTACCCCTGCCCCCTACACCATCTCCTGTCTAGCCGATGAGCTCGCCTCAGGGCCGTGGCACATGCTGCCCCTCTCCCACAGTCCTCCTCTTCCCCCAGGTGGCCGCAGGGCCCCTCACCCACCCATCCCCACTCACACCTCTTCTCGGTGAGCCGTCTTGGCCCCCTGCCCACACAGCCTCACCCCCAGTCTCACTCTGCATTGCTCTTCTGCATTTACCCTGCTGCTCTTGAGTCACTCCTTTGCTCTCATAAGTCCCCTGGGCCAGGCCTAGCTCTCCCTTGTCCCCACTATGACCCCCATGTCCCCACTGTCATCCTTGCGCCCATGTGGGCTGTGGGATGTGTGGGTTTGCATCCGGTGGGGAGATAAGGCAGCCCCAACAGCCTTGTGGCGGGACAGGCAGGACGGGCTATGGGGGGACCCCCTGTGAGTCCACACATGTCAGAACGTGGTGGCCAGTCCTGCCCGGGAGCCAACGCTTGTCCCGTCCATCTGCGTGTCACACCTCTGTCCCAGGTGTGGTGGGCAGCACCGTGCGGGTTTCCTCAGGGAGAGTCACGAGCTCCAGTTCACATCGGCCACAGCCCTTCTGGCTGCCCAGGGAGAATGGGCCATCGGGAGGGGCGGCAGTGCCAGGGCAGGGCCCCCATTGAACGTTCTAGATAGACTTCCGGGTGAAGTTGGCTGGCCTGGGAGCTGGGTCAGTGTGGGGAGCAGAGGAACTCGAGGAGCCCAGAGTCATTCCTGGCTTTGATGCTGACAGGGCGAGAGGCAGGTGAGGGGTGTTGAAGACAATATAGGTGTCCCTGGGTTTCTAGACAAGGAAGTAGAAGGCACAACAGTGCAAAGGGGAGCAAGACCCTGGCCTAACACTGAGGCTCTGTTCCTGCTTGTGCACCCCTGGCCCCATGCCCAACCAGGCTCGTCCACCAGGCAGAGGGCCTACAAGACAAAATGAGCAGATTCAGGGGAGCCTGAACCCACGGGCTCCTGAGAGGTGGGTGGGCAGGCAGCATCCACACAGGCGTGCGCGAAGCAAGAAATTGGAAGGTTGGCTCTGGGGATGCTGCTGGTGGGGGGGGCCTTGTGCAGACATCGCTGTTTCCTGGCCCTCCATCTTTTTCCTTACATCTCGCTGCGGCCTCCAGAGCACTACCCCCCTCCTCCAGAGGGTCCTTGGCAGCCCCCCAGCGCCCGCCTGGGAGCTGTGCACCTCCGGCCCTCGCCGAGTCTAAACAAGCACAGGAAAACACAACACATGTGAAAGCCATAGACGCGGGAACAAGCGCAGACCCCGAGCGTGGGGCCCAGACCCTGGCCCGCCTGGCTGGGAGCGTCAGCCCGGTAATGTCTGACATGTGTTCGGTTGTTTGCGAACCTGCCGCTCGAGCAGCTCGTCTGGCAGGGGCTTCGCTTTCTGGGCGCATTTTAAATCAGGCCGAGCCGCCGGCCCCTGGCACACGTGGATAGCGCCCCCCACCCCCCCAGTTGGAACGTGAGCCCCGCAAGGAAGAATGGGAGGCATCCACCGCCAGGGAGACAGCGGCCCCTCTCGTCCTCTTTGAACATTCGCTGAGGTCGTTGGCCAGAACCCAGAGGAGGGCAGGCCCGGGTCCTCCTTCCTGGCACGGCTCCGAGGCCTGCCGGCCCCGCACACAAGGCTTGCGTGCCTCAGGCTGGGCCCCTGCCACCTGGCCTGCCCTCCCCTGGCAGCTTTCCCTGCCTGCCCAGACTTCCCTTCCAGCTGGCCTCACTCCTTTTCCCAAAGGTGATCCAGGTTGCCAAAAGGAATTCAACAGCAAGGCGTCCATTCACCGCCCCCCCCCCCCCCGGCCCAACTGGCCTCTCCCAGGGTGGTGGCCGCCCAGTGAGAGACCAGGAGCTCACTCTGCAGCCCAGCAGAGGATTAAAAACCCCCTTGTATTCCGGATAGACAGAGGCTGGCAGCCCAATTGCCAAATCCAGCCTCCTGGTGTATTTTGTCTGGCCCATGGTGGCGTGCGTGATGTTTAAGTCAACATTTAAAAATCAGGGGAGTGCGTGTTAAGACTCGAGATTTCTGGCTTCTCTTGAAGAATCAGAAGGCCCAGCAGTGGTGGGTCGAGGTCCTGTGCCTTGAGATGGTCCACTTTGCCCCCAGCCCGTGTTGCCCCCCTGACCCTCTCACTCTCGGCCTTTGCCTCTGCTGCTCACCAAGCCCTGACATCACCGCTCCCTGGGTGTGGCTTGTTCTCAGTCTGAAGGACATAAGAGGCCGTGGATGCTCAGAGAAGGGGGGGGAGCAGCCCATGGGCCTGACTCTTGAGTGTTCTCCTACCAGGCATCTCCTGGACTCTTCCTGTTCAGGCTTCTTGTCCGTGCCCTCCTTGATGTGCTGTGCGTGCAGCAGCCTGGTTCTGGGGCCCAAGGTCTGTGCATAAGCCGGAAGCCGGGGCTCTGCCTCGGGAGCCCTCAGCGATGCCAGGCCCTCCCGCGGTGCACGGCTGAGTGGAGCTGCCAGGGCGACCGAGGGAAGTGCAGGCGTGACCAGGCTTGCCTTGCACGCTGAGCAGCTGCCCGGGGTGAAGAGAAGGCTGCCCATCCTCTCCCCTTGGTGTGTGCCGGGTGCACTCCCACTGGCCTGGGAGCCCGCTGTCTCACCCGCTGGAACCAGGTTGATCTGATGCCCGCAGCATCATGGGCCCAGCTACCCCGGGTGAGTCAGGCTCCTGCATCGGCCTTGACTGCGGGCCAGACTGTCTTCAGAGCCTGCTCCCAACCTCGTTAGGGGCCTCTCAGTGAACTCTTGAGGGTGGCTGTTATCATCTCCATCTCAAGGATAAGGAAGCCAAGTCTGGGAGATCAGGCCAAGCCCCCAGGGCTCCCCCAGGCATCATCAGGAGGCCTGTTGCCTCCCTGGCACAGTGCCCCAGGATGGGGCAGGCCACAACTGCTGCCACACTGAACTTGACCTCGCTCGGCTCCTTCACGACAGACACATCCAGGGATAGGATTGCTGGGGGAGGCGGGCAGGGTGAGGGAAAGGGCCACATGGAGCCCTCCTGACAGGAGCTCAATCAGGAACACAGGTATCGCGAGAAGATAGTAACTGAGTTTCCAGCAGGGCTGATGGTCCAGCGTGGAGAGCCCTCGAGGTGGAGGGGTGTCGGAGGAGGGTACAATTTTGTTGGAGGAGAAGAAGGAGAGCATGAGGCTTTAGAGAAACTGCAGTGTCTGGACAGGACCAGCTCTCTCTTTTTTTTTTTTCTTTTTCTTTTTTTAAAGTATTTTATTGATTTATTTGAGAGAGTGTGTGCACGCACCAGCCAGAGCGGGGAGGGGGAGGGCAGAGGGAGAAGCAGACTCCCAGCTGAGCAGAGAGCTTGACTTGGGCCAGATCCCGGGACCCTGGGATCATGACCTGAGCCGAAGGCAGACACTTAACTGACTGAGCCACCCAGGGGCCCCCAGGACCAGCTTTCTTGAAGCTAACCCAACCCCAAGCCAGTTTAGGCAAAAAAGGGCACTGATTATCTCCTCAAACCAGGAAGCACCAGTCTGGCTGGATCCAGGGCTCAGGTGCTGCCTCCACCCCTCAGCCCCTGATTCTCCAGCTGGCTTTTCCCCTTGCAGCCACGTGATGCTCCACCTACACAGCTCCAGACGACCCTCCTTGGAGTTCCATCAAAAGTCCCAGGGCGGGCTCTCATTGGGCCAGTCTGGTAACATGTCCATCTGGGAGCCAATCATGTGGTGGTCCAGAGGCAGGAAAGTGCTGATTGGCAGGGCCCGTGGGACACACCCCTCTCAGAGGGATGATAAAATCAGTGGGAGAGTGTTGGCCAGCATGGGGATGGGTCAGGAAGGAGAACAGAGCCTACACAAGTATTGGGGCCTTGGAGGGGGTGCCCTGGGTTTGGTGATCAGGACACAGTGGATTCTGTGTGATTGATTGGGCTGTTCTCAGCAGTGATCATGGTGTGTGAGCGGCCCCCTGGAGGCTAGAGTCACGCCCACTCTTCTCTCCTGTCTTCGCTTTCAGGGATGAGCACTCCAGGCTCCTCACCGCAGCACCGCCCGGCCGGCGTCAGCCCGTTGTCCCTGAGCACGGAGGCGAGGAGGCAGCAGGCCCAGCAGGTGTCACCCACCCTCTCCCAGCTGTCACCCATCACTCAGGTATGAGGGCATGGTGGGGTGGGGGAGGTGTGGCCAGCTCTACCCCTCTGGGAGACCTCCCTCTCCTTCCTAGAAGCCGTAGAATCCTGAAGACAAAGGTTCCCAACCCTTTTCAGTGTTTGTCAAATTTTCAAACACTCAGAAGTGCTTTCATTACTGGCCTGGAGTCTGCTGTACCTGTCACGGGCAGATCCGTGGGACTGAGCGTTCTTCATTGTCTTACTTTCCCTTGAGGATCTAGTTGAAATTCTCCAAAATAAAATATTTAGAGTTATTTTGTTAAACATTTTTTTAAAGATTTTATTTATGTATTTGTCAGAGACACACAAGCAGTGGGGAGTGGCAGGCAGAGGGAGAAGCAGGCTCCCGGCTGAGCAAGGAGCCCGATGCGGGACTCGATTCCAGGACTCCAGGACCACGACCCTAGCCGAAGGCAGACGCTTAGCCAGCTGAGCCACCCAGGCATCCCTAGAGATTTTGGGGTTTCTTTTGTTTTTCAGTTTACCATAATTTTGTTTCATCTGCTTTTTTGGTAGCTTTTTTGGTAGCTCGTGTGTGTTTAGGAATTGGTCTCTCTCATCTAGGTTATCCATTGTGCTGGGATATGATCGTTCATAGCGCTCATAATCATTTTTATTTTCTTAAGTCCATAGTAATATTCCCACTTCCATTTTTTTTTTTTTTTTAAGATTTTATTTACTTATTTGTCAGATCGAGAGAGAGTGAGAGCACACACAAGCAAGAGGAGCAGCAGGCAGAGGGGAGAAGCAGGCTCCCCACTAAGCAGGGAGCCCAATATGGGACTCGATCCCACGACCCTGGGATCATGACCCGAGCCGAAGGCAGACGCTCAACCGACTGAGCCACCCAGGCGTCCCCCCCACTTTCATTTCTGATTTCAGGAATTTGATTCTTTTTTACTTAGTTTATGCCCACAAAACAAGTTAGGAAGTGTTCCCTCTTCTCCTGTTTCTTTTTGGGGGGGGGGCGGGGGGAGAAATGTTTGAGAAGCACTGGTGTAAACTCTTTAAATATTTGGTAGAATACGCCAGCAAAGCCATTGGTCTGAGCTTATCTTCATTGGGAGGCTTTTTTACGTTTTTATTTAAATTCCAGTTAGTTAGCATACGGCGTTCTAGTAGCTTCAAGTGTACAATATGGTGACTCATCACTTCCGCACATCACCCGTGCTCATCACAGCAAGTGCACTCCTTAGTCCCCTTCGCCTATTTCCCCCGTCCCCTCACCCATCTCCCCTCTGGTAACCAGCAGTTTATTGTCTGCAGTTGAGTCTGTTTCTTGGTTTGTCTCTCTCTTTTTTTCCCCCTTTGCTTGCTTGTTCTGTTTCTTAAATTCCACATATGAGTGAGATCATGTGGTATTTGTTTATCTCTGATTGACTTATTTCGCTTAGCAGTATAATTTCTAGGTCCATCCATGTTGTTGCAAATGACAAGATTTCATCCTTTTTTTAATGGCCGAATAATATTCCATTGTTTATATACCACATCTTCTTCATCCATCCATCAGTGGATACTTGAGCTGCTTCTACAATTCGGCTGTTGTAGATAATGCTGCTGTAAACCCCGGGGTGCGTGTGTCCCTTTGAATGAGTATTTTTGTGTTCTTTGGGTAAATACCTAGTAGTGCGATTGCTGGATGGTAGGGTAGCTCTGTTTTTAACTTTTTGAGGAACCTCCATACTGTTGCCCATGGTGGCTGCACCAGCTTGCATTCCCACCAACAGTGCCAGAGGGCTCCCCTTTCTCCACATCCCCGCCAACACCTGTTGTCGCCTGTGTTGTTGAGTTTAGCCATTCTCACAGGTATGGAGGCGATACCTCACTGTAGTTGTGATTTGCGTTTCCCTGATGATGAGTGATGTTGAGCATCTTTTAACGTGTCTGTTGGCCATCTGTATGTGTTTTTTGGAAAAATGTCTATTCGTATCTTCTGCCCGTTTTTTAATTAGATTATTCGTTTCTTGGGTGTTGAGTTTTCTAAATTCTTTATAGGTTTTGGAAACTAACCCTTTATCAGATACATCATTTGCAAATATCTTCCCTTGGGAGGTTTTTGATTACTGATTCAGTCTCCTTTCTTGGTATAGGTCTATTCAGATTTTCCATTTTTTCTTGAGTCAGTTTGATAGTTTGTGTGTTTCTAGGAATTTGTCCATTTTGTCTTTTTTTTTAATCCCTAATAGATAATATTTTTGTTGTTTGGGGTTTTTTTAGGTTTTTTTGAGTGAGTAAAGTGATAGAAGTTTATTAAGTGAAGATATAGAAAAAGCTCTCAAGAGTGAGAGGGGTCGCAACAGGGTTGCCCTCCAGGGACCTTCTGAGCCTGAGTGGGTACAGAAGGGGGTGCCCCCCTCTCCGTGTGGGGCAAAGCCGAAGGAAAGCCTCGTTGGGAGCAGGGCACTTCGAGCTGAATTAGAAGCCCAGGCCCTGTCCAGCCGCAGTCTAACCCTCTTAACCCTCTGTGGCCCTGGACAAGACCTGCCCTCTCTCGGCCTGTGCTTCTCCGCTCCAGGGTCTGGATGTCCCTTTGTTTACCTGTGACATCTTTGCTGAGCATGTCAGGCCACTGGGGGGTCCCCAGGGACCAGGTTCTCTCAGCCTGGCCCTTCCTGCCTCATGGCCTCCCACCTGACACCCTCCTCTTCCCCCAGGCTGTGGCCATGGATGCCCTGTCTCTGGAGCAGCAGCTGCCCTACGCCTTCTTCACCCAGGCGGGCTCCCAGCAGCCGCCGCCGCCGCAGCCCCAGCCCCCTCCACCTCCGCCACCCGCATCCCAGCAGCAGCCGCCCCCGCCGCCCCCGCAGGTGCCCGTCGGCCTCCCCCCAGGTGGCCCCCTGATGCCAAGTGCCAGCTTGACGCGGGGGCCCCAGCTGCCCCCACTCGCGGTCACGGTACCGTCCTCTCTCCCCCAGTCCCCCCCAGAGAACCCGGGCCAGCCGCCAATGGGGATCGACATTACCTCGGTAAGCCCAGGGTGGGGTTTTGGGGGACCTGGCTGGGTGGGGGGGGCTCATGCAGGAGGATCCCAGGGGCTGTGGGAGGCCCCCACTGGGCTCCCAAGACCCAAAGACACTCAGGCACCTGGCTGAAGCTTCCTCGAGGTTCCCCTTCACGGCCAACTTGGCCAGGGGTCAGGCCTGAAGCAAACACTGCTCGGCTGAGGTCGTCATCTCATGTGTATAGGTGGGGAGGCTGAGACACGAGCAGGGATCATTTGACCCAAACTTCACCCGAGATGGGCCGCCCCGTGTCTCAGAGCTCTCAGGGCCTGGGGAATAGATTCTGGGAGCCAGAGGCACAGAGGGGAACTTGGAGGAGAAAAAGGGATAAAGCTCCCCTCTGGTTCAGGCAGCACGGTGCCGTGGGCCCAGAGGTGCAGTGTAGACCACAGGACCCCTTGCCTGGGCCTGGGCTCAGGGAAATGGGTGCTAGGTTTTGACCTCTGCACCCCTGAAGCTTCTTGTTTGTTCAGGCTTTTGCCCTGGTGGCAAGGGGGTGATCATAGCTACCTTTGGCCATATCCAAGGAACAGGGACCACGTTTGGGGTTCAGCAAGCCCTCTCCACTCAGCCCTTGGCTGCCAACTGCAAGATAAATGTCATCAGACTGTCCTGTGCTCTGCAAAGACTAGGCCCCCCTGAGCTGGGCAGGGTGGGTGAATGGAGACCTTTTTCCAAGCTGCTCTGACCCTTCATAGGGCAGACCTCATGGGTCCCCCAGAAAGTGTGCAAGCCTTTTTTTTGTCAGACGCACAGCTGGTGTGGGAGCAGCCCTGATGGTGGAGCCGGGCAGACAAGGGAGGCATGGGTGTCTGGGCCGGGGGCACAGATGTCACCTCCCCAGGCTCGCAGGCCAGTGCGTCTGCGCCCAGGCACCCCCACCAGGGACTTTCTGGCTCCCTTGAGGCAGGGGCTCTGGTGGCCTCTTCCTTGGGTTTGTGGCGACTCAGCCAAGCAAGGTGAATGTCCCTCTGGACATTTTCCTGGACATTTTCCTCTTTTCAACCCTGGGAAGGCCCGATCCACTCATTGCCAAGTGACCGTGCTGGTGCCTCCAGCATTGGTACCTTGTTAACTGAGCCCCCGTGCCACCCCCCCCCCAACGGGCTCCATCCCTATCCCAGGCTGCTCGGAATGGGCCACTGAGGAAATGGGGGAGACTGAGCGCTTATGGGGCCCTGGGCTGGTCATCCAGGCCTCAGTGAACAATAGGCCCAGAGAAGTCAGGCAGCCTGTCCAAAGGCACACAGCAGGTCCTAGCTGGACTGGGAACAGGGCAGGGCCTAAATCCAGGTTCCTGACCCAGCCCATCCTGCCCCTGGTGAGAAGCTAAGGCCCCCCCCCCCCCCGTCCTTCGGGTGAGGAGGTTGGAGGTCTCTGGATGGCATACCCATCAGGCTTGTCTCAAGTGATGCTGCTGATCGAGACTGCCCAGTACTGGGTGTCCTGCAGCAGTGTGCCCCAGGTAGCCTTTGCTGTCGGTCCCACCAGCCCTCGAGGTGGGCAGGACGCGCCCGTGCCCAGAGCCGGAGCTCAGAGAGCCGAGGGCGCTGCCCGGAGTCAGCAGCGGAAGGCAGCACCTCCCTGCCCCGCCCGGGGCCTCCCGTGCCCCGCTGGGTGTGGGTGTTTGTACACATGTGTGGCGGTGCGCACACGTATGTGGGTGTGGGTGTGCGTTCCTGTGGGTGCTCTGGAGCCCGCTGAGTCAAGGTGGGCCCCGCCGTGCCCCTCCTGCAGCCCTCCAGTATGAGTCCAGGAAGCTGGGTTCGCTGACCCCGCCCCGGGAGCCCCAAAAGGCCCCAGGCTCAGACAGGGTTCAGGGACCCACACTTCTGGCAGGTGCTGCCCATACTCTGCTCCCCCGCCAGGTTGGTGGGGGGGTCTTTGTGGCGGTGGCCAGAGGGGAGCGGCCAGTCCCAGGACGCCAGGCCTGGGGCCTCTCGCGTGTCCTGACCTGTCTGTCGTCACAGGCGCCAGCCCTGCAGCAGTACCGCGCCAGTGCCGGCTCCCCGGCCAACCAGTCTCCCACCTCACCTGTCTCCAATCAAGGCTTCTCCCCAGGGAGCTCCCCGCAAGTAAGGGACGCCGCCTCCCCTCTCCCAGTGCCCTGCACTCCAGCCTTGCTGCGTACCCCCACGTATCGATCCCCCGCCGTCTGTGCCACACGCCTCATTCCATCCCATCTCGTCCACTCCGGCGGGGCGAGGAGTGGAAGGCACGGCCTCCCCCACCACCCCGGCCCAGCCCAGGAGCTGCCACGTTCCCGCCGTGTCTCTGTGGCCTCTGCGGAGCCCCGTCTGGAGGTGGCGGGCTCCTCACTCGCACTCGTGACCCTAGCGTTGGCTGCACCCTGGCCCCTTGCCCGGCAGGCCGGGGCACCTCCGCGTGTGGCTTGGAGCATGTGTCCTACAGCCCAGGCACACGTCCCACCTGGACCTGCCCACATGAGGCTCCCAGCGGGAAGGGGTTCTCCTCCCACTTTGGGGGCGTAGCTGAGGGGACAGCTGGCCTGTGGTTGGGGCTCTGACTCCTCGGATGCTTCTCCCCTCTGCCTCACTGGAAGGCAGGTCCTCACAGGAAGCTTCTCTGAGTGGCACTGCAGCCTCTCAGGGGCTTTTGTCCCCGTCTCAACAGATGAGGAGACTGAGGCTGGCCCCAGGCAACAGAAGGGCTTGACCACATCCTTCAGACTCGGCTTTTCCCCCCAACACTATCGGACCCCAATCTCTGACACACGTACATGCACACATACCCCCCTCCAGCTTCCTCAGAATTCGCCTTGGCGCCGCTCTCAGCCCGTGGCCGAATTCCATCTGGAACATTCCACCAGAGGAGAAGAGGTGCCCACAGAGCTGACATGTGAGCTCAAAATTTCCATGCTGCGGAGCCTCCTCAGGACCCGCCGCTCCATCCCCAAAATGTCACCAAGCTGGTGACAACTCCCAGGAGCCGCTGCCACAGGGCAGCGCCCAAGGCCCTGAAGCCTTGTTCTTGGCCCAGAGGCCGACAGGGTTTCCCTTCCCTGCTAAGGGAGAGGAGCTGTCCCACCATGTAGGACCGTGCAAGAACAACGTCGGGCTCCCTTGTCCCAGGGGACATGCCCTGCTGTCCCCATCGCCCCAGTTCTCAGAAGTGCACCCAAATTGGGCCCTGTGTTGAGATGGTGGGCATCCTGTTCAGGAAGGCTGCTCTCGTGGCTCCATCTGCCATGGGAGGGGCTCTCCCGGGACCCTCCCTCCACCACCCCGCAAGTGGCTAGGGTCCTGCTGGGACCATCCGTGTGCAGCTTTCTGCCCCACAGGCAGGTGGGGAGGGCATCAGTGAGCTCAGAGCAGGCCGCAGGTCAGCCCGGTGGCTGCCAGCTCTGGATCCATCCACGCTGGCTCCCAGCTCTCGCGGCTCCTGGGAAGTGTCCGGTTAGGGCACGTGGTGTCACGGGATGCTGAGGGAAGGGAGAAGCAGGTCCAGGCAGGGGAAGTGGCAGGTGCGGCCCGTTCTTGGGGCTGGACCTTGACTCATGTCCCTTTTTACACAGGAAGCAGGACAGGAATTCAAGGGTGGAGCCGATCTCTCAAGAGAGATTTGCCTAGACCAAAGTGGGTTCATCCATCCTAGGCAGAATGTGTTGCCGTCTCGTCAAGCCCACGTCTGGGTGTCGGTCTGTCCATCCATTCACTGGGTGCTGGCAAGGGAGGCGGGCCGCTCAAGTGGCTGTGAGGTCAGGGCTCCCAGGTTGTCCGGATGCAACCAGGCCTGGGCTTAAGATGGCCCAGAGGCTCGCTTGGGGGCGGACCGCGCTGGGTGGAGGCCAGGCCTGGCTTTGCACTGCAGCTGGGGCTCTAGGTTGCACTCAGTGGCCCTGTGGGCCAGGGTCTCCCCTCCCCAGCCTCCCCAGCCTCCCCAGCCTCGGGTGCACATTGTATCTGTCTGACCGTACCCTGGGCCTTAGACAGCTGGCCTTCGGTACTGTGTTCCTCCCTTCCACTCTGAGCGGACTTTTCTGGCAAAGTCTCATGGCAGCCTCACAAAAGAAACCTTAGCCTGGGCCCCGTGCTTGTGATGGGCCCCTTTGAGGCCAAGGCCACGGGGATAGACACAGATGACCCAGAACAGACCTGCTTCCTCCTTTATGGGGAAACCCAGCCACAACCTTGCAGCCCCCTTTTCCAAACCTGAAGCTGGCTATATTTAGGTCAAAGGGGGCATTTTTGCCACATGGGCTGTTTTTCTTTCTGCTCTCAGCTCACTCACCAAGGAGGAAGCAGACTTGGGTCAGGGCCGCGGATGTGTTTCCTGAGGCCTGGTGCCCCGGGTGAGGTCTGGCTACTCTGTCCCTCCTCCCTTGCACATCCCACCAGGCTCCATCCTGCCGTCTCTCTCTGGCATCATGGGAGTAGGCAGGGGCTCCAAGCTCCTGTCCTGGTGTCTCTACTGCCTGCGAGGGTCCCCAGTCCCCTCCTCTTCTCCCAGCAGCAGATCTGGCCCCCGGCTGGCCTTGGGAGAGCAGGAGGTGGGCTCCCTGCCCACCCATGGGCTCTGGGGTCCCCCAGACAGGCAGTGAGGGGCAGATAGCTGGGCAGGGGGCTTTCCATGTGCCTGTCCTGTGCTCGCTCAGCCGCCACCCGGCTCCGTGCGCCGTCCTGTCCACGCGTATATGGCCTGCCGCCATGTCCCATGTCTCCCTGCGGGCCTGACAAGGGTCACCAAGTGCACTTCCCATCCTGAAATTCAGAACGCCCCCCTCCTTGGCTCCAGTCACGTGTTTTTCTCTGGAACTTGTCAGGGGGCGTTTTCTGATCTCTGCGGGCCCCCTGTCTTCTATCTGATGGAAACAGGGTCACCCATACCTGGGCTCAAGTAGAGGAGATGGGGGATGGTGCCTTGGGGGCTCTTGGGGTACAGAGGCCCTCCAGGAGCAGCGGGGGAAAGCATCCTGAGATTGGGGGGCACCCCTCCATCCTGGAAGGTGTGGGCTCTCTCCCAGGAGGCCTGCGAAAGGTGCTCAGCCTCCTTTTTTCTGAGCATCCTCCAGGAGGTTCCAGGGGCCTCCTTATGGGCACAAGCAGCCTGTGGGAGGTCCCCTGCCCTGGCAGCCCCCGACCTGGTCTTGGGGACCGTGATGACAGCAGGCCTCTCTTCTGTCTGCAGCACTCTTCCACCTTGGGCGGCGTGTTTGGGGACTCGTACTATGAGCAGCAGATGGCAGCCAGGCAGGCCAATGCTCTGTCCCACCAGGTGAGCGGGTGCCCGGGTCACAGCGCCCACAGCAGACGCTCACCCGGACCCCGCCCGCCCCTCGGGCGTGAGCTTCACTCCTAAAGCTCCCTCCTGTCTCCGGGCCTTGGGGTGGGTGGCTTGGCTTCGCCTCCCTGGGCACCTGTACCACGCCCACAGGATGAGGCCAACAGCAGCGGGGGCGGAGGGCGGGCAGCGAACACCGGCAGGGACAGGCAGTGGCTGTAGCATCGGCGCCTCAGCGTGGGCCGTGTATGTGGGTTTGCTGGGGAGGCGGAGCCGGCTTTGCGTGGAGGTCAGGGTCAAGGGCGTGTGGGCATGGGAAGGGTTGGCCACTTCCTGGAGCGGGTCACTCACCCATCCATCCTTCCATCCATCCATCCATCTATCCAGCAAGCCCTGAAGGGGCCGTGTGTGGACAGGCCCCGGGCAGGGTCAGAGAGGGAGGAGGGGGAGACCCTAGGCCATAGGGTCTCCTAGTCAACAAGCCTTCAGTATCTGGGCACAGGCGCCGGGCATCCCACAGAGGAGCTGGTCCCGGTGGCTGCGGGACAGGCCAGCCGGCAACAGGCAGGGGCTCAGCAGGGCCGGCCTCATGCCTGTGCGCTTCCCTCCCCCACAGCTGGAGCAGTTCAACATGATGGAGAATGCCATCAGCTCCAGCAGCCTGTACAGCCCGGGCTCGACGCTCAACTACTCGCAGGCGGCCATGATGGGCCTCACGGGCAGCCACGGGAGCCTGCCGGACACGCAGCAGCTTGGCTACCCCAGCCACAGCAGCATCCCCAACATCATCCTCACAGGTGAGGCCCCCTGGCTGTGGCGCCCCGGGGGTGGGCAGGGGGGAGTCTTGGGCACAGTGCCTCCGTGGGGCCTCATCCCCGGGAGAGACGGCGCCCCTGCCCTGCAGGAGGAGCTGGGCCAAGACCGGGCCAAAGGGGACCAGGCCCCACCGACCTTGACTTGGGACTGGGCTGTGTGGAACGGGTCCTGGGGGACACACCGCAGCCTGGACCAGGCTTCCCGTGTCCTGTGCTCAGAGCAAGAACAGGAGCCGGTCGCTCACCCAGCCCTGCGTCCGCTGCCCAGGGCCCTCCGCCCCATCAGCTGAGTATACTGGGGTCACAGGTGACTAGGGGGTGGGCCCTGCCTGGCACGGCTCGTCCCATGCAGCCAGTCTACATGCGACCGCCCCCACGCTGTGATGAGTGTCCCTGAGCAGCCAGAGGGCAGCATGTGTGAGCAGGCCCCTGCTCCAAGCAGCAGACAGCCCCTTGGTGGTCCCACTGACAAGTCCGGGATGGAGGAGTCCAAGCCCAGAGCCCCACCCCCACCCCGGGCAGTAGTGCTTCCTCCCTGCCCCCGGGGGTGTGAGCAGTGGTCTGCAGCAGGTGCCCTGGGGGCAGTAGCTTTCAATAAGTGAGAAGGCTTAGGCCCCTGTGATTGCCCCAGTGGCCCAAAAAGATCAGGATTTTCATACCCATGTCTCAGATTGGAAAACTAAGGCCTAAGGTGGCACTGCAAGTGGAGGAGAGAGCCCAGGGTTGACCGGCTCTTTGGGGAGTGGAGGGGAATTCACACACACCCCAGCCTACTTGTCAGGGCTGCACACAGAGGAGACAGCCTGGCAGAGCCTGGCAGAGCAGCAGAGGCCCCTGCCAGCTCCCGCTGAATGTTTGTGCCCTAGGTCTCAGCCCAGCGCTTCGCAGCTTTGGCACTGCTAATATGTGGGGCTGGAGCTTTCTCTGGGGGTGGTGGGGCTCTCTTGTGCGTTCCGAGGTGCTGCTGAGCAGCATTCCTGCTCCCCACTCATGACACACAGAATGCCCCTAGACATCGCCAGTGTAACCCCCAGAGGGCGAACCCCTAGGTAAGTACCCTGGGGTCCCCTCTTCCCTGAGCACTGACATGGGCCCTGGAGGCGCAGGGCGTGGGAACAGACAGCCAGGGCCATGCTGAGACTTTTGTCCTGTGCCCCCCCCGCCCCCCAGTGACAGGAGAGTCCCCTCCCAGCCTGTCTAAAGAACTGACCAGCACACTGGCCGGGGTCGGTGACGTCAGCTTCGACTCCGACAACCAGTTCCCCCTGGACGAACTCAAGATTGACCCCCTGACCCTGGACGGACTGCACATGCTCAATGACCCCGACATGGTCCTGGCTGACCCGGCCACCGAGGACACCTTCCGGATGGACCGTCTGTGAGCTGCACACCCGGCACGTCGCCGCCCAGCCCCCGGCTCCATCACCCCGCCGGTCAGTGGTCCCGACGGCGTCTCCCTGAGCCCAGGGACGGCAGCGCTCCGTCCTTCGCAAACGGCCGAGCTTGTGATTCTGAGCTTGCAATGCCGCCAAGCGTCCCCTGCCCCCCGTCCGCCCTCCCCCCAGCTGTCCACCTCCCTCTGGAGGCCGCGTGTCACCCCCACGGGCCCTCCCTGCGCGTGCTCTCTCGCCCCCCACCCTGGGCCATGAGCCGTCCCTGTAAGATCCGGAAAGCGTGTTGGGCAGGGCCGCCGGCCTGGAGGGGGCGCTGTGGTCCACGGCGGCGGTGGGCTGAGGCGCATTTTCCGACTGTTTGTCCAGCTCTCACTGCCTTCCTTCGTTCCTGATCCACCCCCCCCCCCAGCCCGAGGTTAGGTAGCGAGCCAGCCCCACCCTGCCAAAGGGAGAAGGTGCCAGAGAGAGGGGCAGACACAAAGTGAAATAAACACTATTTTGACTGCTGTCTTTCATATTTCTGAGCACATTAAGAGGATGCTAGACTCCGTCCCACGGAGGTAGGATGTCAGAGGTGAGAACAGAGCATGGCAACCAGGTAACTCTTCCCCGGACCCGCGCTCCCGCTTTGCCCTCCCCCAGCTGGGTCCCTCCGAGGCCGCCTTCGCCCTGAAAGGGAAGCCCCTGGCCGGGATGGAGGGGCTGGCCGGGGGGTGCATGTGGAGATAGCACTTATTTCTGGGGGTTGTTTTCATCTCTCGACTCGTTTTCATCTTTTCTTCTCTGTACCGTAGTTACCGTTACTGTTATTTAAAGAGCGGGGTGGGGAGGGGGCGGCCAGGGCGGTTTTTTGTCGTGTTTTTGTTTGTTTGTTTCTTTTGGTTTGTATTTACACTTTGGTTGTAGCCGAGTAGCTGACTCCTTCAATCCAGTACTTGCCTGAGAGCATGTTTTTATTCCAGAAATCCCATGTTACATATTTTTTAAGCTAACTGGATGCGGCCCGCGGCCTGCCGGGCCTGAGCGGAGTCTCCCGCCGCTTTAGCTAAGGCCGAGTGAGGGCGGACGGGGCCTGCTGGGGTCCCTGGCAGAAGCTCGAGGTGGCCGGGGGTGCCTCCCCTCCAGCCATGTGACAGACTTCCAGGAAGGAGCCACGGCTTTTATTAAGGGTCCCTCGAAGGCCCACCCCTGCCTGGTCGTGCTCAAGGTGCCTGCCGCTCCGCAGGGAGGACTAGGCCCAGGCCCCGAGGCTGGCGGCAGCCGCAGCCCCTCTGCCCTGACACCCTCCACCCCAAGCAATGAGGCTGCCCTCTCGCCCTGCACTGAGAACCGGCTGACATTCGTCCCCTTCAGCTGTCCCTTGCACGGCTCCTCCCGGCAGGGCTGGCTCCGGAGGCCGAGAGCAGTGTGCGTGGTAGCGGCAGCCTTCCAGGAGGCTGAGGTGACCATCAGGGCTCAGCCGCCGTGCCGGGGGCTGTCCCTGGGCCCTCCAGGTGCCAGGAGGGGTGACAGGGCTGTATTTGTTTTCTGTCAGCTGCTCTGAGATCGGGACTGCTGTTTCGGTCCCTCCGGAGCCGCACCTTGAGTGCTCGCTGGCTCCGCGGCCTGCGGGCCAGGCCGGCACCCTTGGCTCCGTGCGTTTCTCTGTGGTGTCCCAGCCACTGCCTCTAGGTCTTGTGAGCCGTGGGCTCTGTCTGCGCGGGAGCCAGATTCCATCCTAGCGACCTCCCTGCCCCTCATTCCCCAGGCCAGGCCGTTAGCGCCTGGCCGAGCGACTGGGCGGCCACAGGTGTGAGAAGGCCACCTCCTCAGTCAGTTGGCCCCTGCTGCCCTCGTCTGGGCTTGGGGACACGGGGTCGGTCCGTCCCAGTCAAGGGCCCAGCCTCTTACCGAGGCAGGGGCTGGGAGCAAAGAGTGAGACTTTTGGTTTTTTTTTTTAAGAAAAAAGAAAAAACTACATGTACATAGAAGAGTTTGATTACCATTAGACTTGTGTGTAGAACTTTTTAAAAAATGGCCTTAATAAAACTACAAGCAACCTTCCTGGATGCAATTTTCAAAACAAGGCATTGGGGACCCCCGTGAGGGAGCCTCGTCAGCCCATACTTGCCGTCTGCTCGGCGCCCGGCTCTCAGTGCAGGTGGGCAGGAGAGGGCAGGCGTCCACCCCTGTGGCCCGTGTCCAGCAGCACCTTGGCTGGGGGGCGGGCACAGGTGACATTGTATTTACGTGGCCACTTTGGCCCAGGAGGGGCATAGGTGCAGTTTTCCCAGGGAGGGGGTCCCAGCCAGGAGCCAGTGGCCAGGTGTCCCTGTGTCCTCGAAAGGGTTCGCACCCCTGCCGGGGCCTGGGCAGGCCTCCTGAAGTCTGCAGCAGGGGATTTTGCTTATTTCTTAAATATTGCTTCTCTACTAAGTATTCTTGAATTGCCAAGATTTCCTGAAACAGGACAGCCTAAGGGAACCAGCCCTTTGACTTGTGATGTGAAATACTGTGATTTCAGGCGAGCTGCGCCATGAGGGTTGGGCCGGGGCCCCTGAATATTGTACATAGACCCGCCGCCTGTGTCTCGCTCGTGTGCTCGGGACAGGCCTGGATGCTCAGCCCGCGTGAAGTCAGGGGCCAAGCCAGTCTGTCCCCCCTGCCGCTGCCCCCCTGAGCGCTCCCAATTTCAGTCCCCTCAGCTGTGCGAACTTCTACCCCGGGAACAAACAGTGTGTTCCCACCTGCCTCAGTTTACCCTCTGTCCCCCAAGCCCCCAGGACAGTGAGTTGTTTACCCCCCTGGGAGGCTTGTGGGCCAAAGTAGAGCCCGGGATCAGCCCCTCTGTGTCCTCCAGAGAAGAGGGCTTCTGCCCTTGCCCCCCCCATACCCACCCATCAAAGTCACCCCCCACAGTGTCCGGGGCTGACGTGAGGGCGGAGAAGGGGTCTTGTCGGGACTATTCCCTCTGACAGGTACCCACGCCAACCTCCATCCCCACTTTGCAGAGTCCTTTGCAGGGACAGCGCTCTTCAGGACGTACTGCGGCCCCCTCCTTGTTCTCTCACACTTGGCTTCCTCCCGATACTCCTCTGGGCAGGAAGGGTTGGAGGGTGCCAACCCCTTGGGGCAAGGGACCCTGAGACCCTCAGTGGAAAGCTCAGGAGGCAGGTTGACCCTTCCACAAAATTTAGGGGCCCCCAGCTGACAGATTCAAAAATGTCTACACTCCCCTCTGGGGGACAAGCCAGAGCAGAAGGGGCCCTAAATGGGGTGAGGCCAGTCCCCCCTGCCAGTGTGGTCCAGAGGACTCCCTGGGACCAGCCAGGCCTAGGGAAAGGGCATCCGTGTGTGTTGGTGGCCCTTTCTCCAGACACACCTCTGTGCAGACCTCCCTGTGGGCTTCTGAGCTAGCCGCCGGCCCCGGGCATGTGCCTAAGAGCAGGGGTCCTGCCTTTGCAGCCTCTTTCTGGTCTATTTGTGGGCTTGGGGGGCTGGGAGAAAGGGTTCTGATGTCTGTGTGTTTGGCCTGATTTCTTCGGGTGGCTGAGCTCCCCGGAGGGTACCTAGCCGGGTGGGCTCTGTTGCGAGGCCCATGTGTCATAGTGGGGCAGGCAAGGATGGGTGTCCAGCAGCAGGAGACCCCACATTTAGGGCGAGAAGGCTCCACATCCATCCAGATGTCCCGGGGTGGAGGTCCAGTTTGCGGGCTGTGTGGCAGGTGCTAGCTGCGGCCTGGTCAGGCAGGACCCCATGAGGGACTGTCCTTAGAGGGGCCATCAGGGGAGCTGAGGCCTCCCCAGGCCTCTGCATCTCAGCCAGCCCTGAGCTGGTTCATAACCAAACGTCCTTCCAGACCCCCACCCCTAACTGGATTCTGGGTTTTCTGCATCTCCAAAGAAGGCATCCCCACTCCTGGGTACAGGCTGGGTGTGGTAAGGCGTGGTGGTATTAGGGGGCCCTCCACCCCCGACCCCGGTCCTGACAAAGCAGCAGCAGCACCCATCACCCTCCCTGGATTCCGATGGAGCCGTAGTTAAGAGGCCCCAGAGGTTCTCGGTGTGGGGGTAGGGTGTGGGGGCTGCAAGGTCAAGGGTACCTAGTATCCCTGGTCTCGGCCCATCACTCCTGCAGGCGGCACTCCAGGTAAGGGAGCTTTGGCCACTCGAGCCAGTCCCACTTGGCTTGCAGAGCTGCGGGGCGTCGGGGGGGTACTGTGTGCTTCCCCCACTGCCGGAGGCCTGCTGGGGTGAGTGGGCAGCTGAGTTTGTTGCTGCCCCACCTCCTTGGGGTTCCTGGGACATTCCCCCATCAGGCCCTGCCCAGCCGAGCTGACTCTGTCCTTGGTTTCTCTTGACCTTTGGCCTCCAGGGTTCCCGGCTGGGTGGGGCTCAGGCACCTCTCATTACCCTCCCTTTGCCACAGGCAACTGGCGCCACATGCATTCTCTCCAAAGTGACCACTCCCTGGGAGGGAGGTGAGGTGACCTGCACCCCCAGGCTTGGGCACTGGAGTACTCTCAGAGGTATGGGAGGGGGCGCGGGTAATGGGAAGAAAGACCCTTGTGACCTAGCCTCAGTTTCCCTCCTGTCACTGGCTCAGACCCATGGGTCTTGGGGCCTCCAGCTCCTCCCTGGCAGGGTCGGGGGTAGGGGCTGGACAGGAGAGCGAGGCTGGCTCCAGACAGTTCCCTCTTGGCCAGCCCTCCACACCTTGTCCCCAGGATGCCAGGGACAGGTGGTACCTGCAGGGGAGTGGTGTGGCCCCCGTCTCGCAGGGTTCTGGAGCTTGGGGGCCGTCAATGCCCAGCCCATCCTAGCCCAGCACTTCTGACCTCTTGCCCACTTGGGACAGGTGGACACAGCCGTGGCCCTTGCCACCGGGCCCTGAGACAGGGCTTTGGCAGCCAAGGTCCACTGGCCCCGCTGTGCCCCACCGGAGGAAACTGCCCCCCGGGGGGCCGGGCGGGCCCACTGATATATGCAAACTGCCGTCCGCGCCCTGCTGCACCTGTGTTCCTCTGTCCCCAGGCTGACTCTGCACCCCCCCCAGCATGTACACTCTGCTGTGGATGTCCCGTGGGCCGTGGGTTGGCTGCCCGCGGCGGGTGGGGGCGGGCGGCTCAGGGCGCACTCGGCCAGCCCCTGCCCATCCCCTCTGGCGTGGACGCTTGTCTTTGTACCTTTGCATCCTTTGTAATGAAACATAATAAAAATCCAATGTTTTCGTCTCTGCGTCCTCCCCTTTTTTCCTGCTCCTCCCCCCACACCAGGGACGGAACCTGGGCCCAGTAGGACAGGCCAGGTGGGAGCCACACACTGGCTCCCCCCCCAAAACACACACATGAAAATGGATACACAGGCGTGAGCCCCTCACCCCCACCCCTAGACAGCTAGCTGGGACTAATGTCTGGAAGGGGAAGGACCCCCACGCCCACCCCAGGATCCTGAGGCAGGCACTCCGCGGTGGGGATCCAAGCCCGTGACCTCAAGTGGGTGGGATGCCACATCAGGCCTGGGGCCTCCCACACCAGGGTTGGACACTCCTAGTCGGGTCATCGGGCCCTAGCCAGCCGGGAAGGGAGTCCGCCGCAGGCCTGGGTTTGGGGTCCCTATCCCAGGGCCCCTTAAGAGGCCCCACCCCACTGTCTCCCCATACCAGACACCGGAGCCAGCTGCCCCACCACACACACTTTATTCTGTCCTCTCTGAGTCCCTCTAGGACAGCCACCCCTTGGAGCCGGGTGTCAAGTTCCCTGCTTGTTGCAGCGAGGGCAGCCACGATGGTGGCCATCTTCCAGCAGTGGGTCCCCACCCCCGTCCCTAGGCCTGCAGCAGCCTCTGCGTCTCGTAGTCCTCTGGGATGGTGTCTGCGGAGAAAGGGCAGGCAAGCAAGAAGGGGTGAGCTCAGGCAGGGTGAGCCCCCCACCCTCCCTGGCAGGACGCGCCCCTCACCGTTGCATCGGTAGCGCAGATTGGCCCAGATGATGTTCTCCTGGGAGAAGCAAAAGACCCCCAGGCGGCCACCCCGCATGGTCGTGTCCAGGACCACGTTGCTGTCGGCCACCAGCTCAGGGCCTTCGTAGAACCGCACCCTTGAGGAGGATGGGACGGTGAGGCAGGGCCCTGGGCTAGGCCCTCCCCTCTGAGGCCTTGGCATCTACCTTGGAAGATGGGTCCCCTCCTGTCTGGGAGTGGGGGCCCTGTGCTCGCCCCTGCCTGGGCCACACTTAGGGCAGGTGGGACTGCTGAGCTGAGCCTCAGTTTCCCCGTGTGAGACGACGGACACAGCAGGTGCTAAAGCAGAGTGTCTGGACTTGCTGGCAGTGCCCAGTGGGGACCGAGAAACGGAGTGAGCGGGACCCCACCTTCTATCTGAGGACCTGCTGCGTCCTGGGTCTTAGGAGGAGTGCCATGTCCCCGAGCCAGACAGTTAATCTAACGGCCCGTATCATTCCCACGTTACAGATCAGGGGACCGAGGCCCCCCGAACCTCCAGGAGCCAGGACAGAGCAAGGGACTCCTGGTCCACCAGCAAGGGGCGGGGCCCCACCTGATGTAGCCCACTTGGGGCCGGTGCTGCAGGAACCAGCGGTAGGATGTCTTGTCCTTCCAACCCACGTTGCGGGGGTCCTTCCACAGCAGCCGCACCTGTGATGCTGTGTCCCCCGTGTGCCAGAGTGCATTCCTCAGCTGCTCCCCGGGGCCTGTGGAGGACTTCACGGCCTGCGGAGCCCAGGGACGGGGGAGCAGAGTCAGAGACCGCACAAGCTACTGGAGCCCCCCAGAACCCTGCCTGCTGGGACAGGCGGGGAGCTGCAGGTCTTGGCAGTGTGGGGGGACCTTAGGGTGCTCAGATGGGAGACCTGCAAGAAAGCTTTCTTGAGGATCACATGGAGATTTGTAGGTGGGATACAGGGGGCAGGGATGGTCCGGGATCTCATGAGAGGATGTGGGAGTCCATTGACAGGTTTGGGGTCTGAGAGAATTTGGAAGGGTCTGCAAGAGGACTTAGTGACCCACAGGAAGTCTTGGGTGTCCATGGGATAAACTGGGGGCCAGAGGATTTGGGGGATTTACTGCAGGGTTTTGTCACATACTGGGGTCTAGAGGTTCTGCAGGAGGATTTGGAATCTGACAGAAAGTTTAGGACTCCATGAGAAGTTTTGGGGGCCTGAAGGCAGATTGGGGGTACTGAGGGAGTGTGTGAGTAGCCTGCAGGAATCCAGTGGAGGGCTGCGAGGACTCTGAGAGCCATAGAATGATGCTGGGGGGGTGTAAAGGCCTTGGGAGTCCGCCCAAGGATTTGGGGCCTCCTAAGGGGCACAGGGACCTAGAGGTCAGGTAGGGCCACAGACACCTTGAGCTGAATGCCCGGTTCGGCCACCGCACGGAAGGGATTGGCCTGCCAGTATGTCTGCTCCATCTGCTTCCACATAACCACATAAAAGCTGGAGCTGTCCTGGTAGCCAAAGATGAAGCCTGCGTAGTCGTCATCCGTGACCGTGTTCACGTGGAACGTGCCTTCGAAGTCCACGCCATTGAAGGCCGTGTAACCTGGGCGAAGGGAGGGGAGCGGTGGGGCTCCAGGACCCTAGCCCTATCCCCACCGGAGCCCTGCTCCCCCTCCCCCGCCCTCTGGAGTCCCACTTGCCTCCTAGGCCCAGATCCCGACCCTCTAGCCAGGCCAGCCGTGACTACGCCCCTGAGCCTGCCAACCGCCTAGGGCCACGCTCCTTCAGAGTCCAGAACGGTCCCGCCCCTGAGCCCGGTCCCAACCCGGCTCTGCCTTTCCCGCGTTCAGACCCGCCCCTGGCCCCGCCCCTGGCCCCGCCCCAGCTCTCCTCTGGCCCCGCCCTCTACTCGGCTCGCCGCCCGGCCTTGCTCCTCTTCTTGTCTCACCCACAGCCAGGCCAGGGTCGCTGTTCATCGTCTGCACGATCTCCATACCCTGAAGGGGTCAAAGGAAGAAGGGCCTCAGGCCGGCTGTGGGGGCCCTCGGTTCCCCCGCCCCCAGCTTAGGACCCGCTCCCACCGCCTTCCGCGAGGGCCGGGTCCCAACCTGGTTGAGCACCACCCAGTTGGGATCTATCTGCGCGTCGCCCTCGGGGTCCAGTACGACAGTCTGGAAGGCCCGGAAATCGGTGAGGGTGACCTCGGCGTTCTCTGGACACACATCGATCTTGTCCACCACCTTGTCCGCGTCGAAGTCGCCCTGGCACACGTCGCCCACTCCGTCCCCTGAGAGACCCGGGCGGTGGAGTCAGCGCCAGCCTCGCCCAAGACCTAGCCACGCCCACACCTGCCGAGGTCCCCACACCAGCCGCAATCCCACCACAGGCCCCGCCCCCTGCCTTACGGTCTACGTCTTCCTGGTTTGGGTTGGGCACCAGGCGACAGTTGTCCCGACTGTCGGGGACCCCGTCGTTGTCGTCATCCTCGTCGCAGGCGTCACCCTGGCCATCGTGGTCTGAGTCCTGCTGGGCACTATTTGGTACTGTAGGGCAGTTGTCCCGTGAGTCCTGGTGCCCATCCCCATCCCTAAAATTGGTGGGTGGGACACCAAGACAGTGAGATTTCCAAGAGTGCTGGGTCGGGGCCGCCCACTCTCGGTCCCCATTCCCACCCCAGATGGCCTCCTTACTGATCTTGGTCGCTGTCGCAAGCGTCTCCCACAAAATCGTGGTCTACATCGCTCTGGGGAGGAAGGATGCAGGAATCCGAAATCAGGGCAGGAAAATTCAGAAGCCTCCCACCCACCCCCAGTTCCAGAGCCAAGGTCATCCTGACCCCACGGAACCACCCCCTCCCCACCATGCTTAGACTAGTTTCAGTCTCCTTAACTAGTCTGGAGCTCATCTCAGGGATCTGACCCAGCTGGGATGTAGCCCGCGCTCACCTGGTCTGCGTTGCTTTTCTGGGGACAGTTGTCACAGGCATCCCCTACACCATCACCATCACTGTCCTTCTGGTCTGAGTTGGGCATCCTTGGGCAGTTGTCCACCGTATTTCGGATCCCTGCGAGAAGCAGGGGGACAGGACATGATCCCAAAATGGGGGCGGGGCCAGGCTCTTCAGGAAGGCAGATGCAAACCACGCCTCTCCAGTAGATACAAAGTTAAATCAGGTGCTCCTGCACCCGCCCAAACCTCAGAGACTTAATGATGGACGGCGGGTGAGGGGACTGGCTCTCACAGGGGAAGCTCAGGGGCACCCACCGCTGGCACTGTGAATGCACCACCCTGAGTGTCGGCGCCAGGTGTAAAACTGGCACGTCCCTGGCCCTAAACCCCAAGCTCGCGTCTCTGTTCTCCTACTTATTCCCTGCAGCATCTGACACAGGGCCCACTTTCCCCTCCTCCAAATGTTCCTGCCTTTCACCCTCTGCGTCGTGTCCTGGCTTGCATTTTTTCCGCCCACCAGAGCACAGTTCACGGTCCCTGGAGCCCAGGGCGAGCTCACCCGCTTGGGCTTCCAAAACTAGCGGAGCCCCGCCCTCAGGCGAGCCCCGCCCCTCAGCGCCAGCCCTTCCCTCTCCCCAACCCCCTGCTGCAGCGCTCACGGTCGCCGTCGATGTCGTCGTCGCAGGCGTCGCCTTTGCCGTCCTGATCTGTGTCCTTTTGGTCGTCGTTCTTCTGGGACCGGCAGTTGTCGCAAGCATCACCCCACTTGTCGCCGTCCGCATTGCGCTGGTCTGGGTTTCGCACCAGCTTACAGTTGTCCTGGGAGAAAGGGCCGGTTAAGGGGGGGATAGGCCTGGAGGGGCATATGTCACTTCCCAGACCAGCCCATCTCCGAGGCCCCGCCTCCTCCGCAGAGACGCCCTCATCCCTCCCGGACCTCCGTGTCCACATCCTCTGAGGCCGCTTCCCTCACCCAAGCCACACCCCCACCCAGCCTTGCCTAGGACCCGACGTTGGCCCCACCTGCTCGTTGAGGACCCCGTCCCCATCGGCATCCGGATCGCAGGCGTCTCCGATGCCGTCGCGATCCACGTCCTCTTGCCCTGAGTTGGGCACCGTCACACAATTGTCCTAGGGGCGGGCACAGCCGGCATGAGGAGCGTGGTCGGGGAGCACCGCCCACCACCGTCCAGTCCACGACCTTCAGACCCCGCCCACCTTACGGCACTGGCGTTCTGAGCAGCGAAGCTTCTCGTCCGGGAAGCCGTCCAAATCCGTGTCTCGGCCGCAGAGGAGCCCGTTGCCAGCCCAGCCAACGGCGCACTGTGGGTGCGGTAGTGAGTAGGTGCCCCGGCGTAATCGCCACCCGCCTCACCCCTGCATACCCATGCCACGTCCCTCCCTGCTCGCCCGCACTCACCACACACGATCGCGAGCCATCGCGTTCCAGAATGCAGTCGGCCTTCTCATGGCACCGGCTGGGCGTGCCGTCGGGGCAGAAGCGCTCTGAGCGCCGCTTGCAGCCAGATGTCTGGTCACCCACGAAGCCGGGCTGGCAAGGGCCGCACTGGAAGGAGCCCTGGGCCCGGACCGCGGGCGGTGAGCTTGGGCTGCCTGCCACTTCGCACCCACCCCCCGTGTCTCAATCCTTCCCCACTCCTCCCGGCCCTTACCCGGGTGTTGACGCACACGGAGTTGGGGACGCAGTTATGCTGCCCGGTCTCACACTCGTTAATGTCCGTGCAGACCTGGATGGCGGGGAGCGCAGAGGTCACCGCCCACAGGCACAAACCCTCAGACCTCCCACCCAGTCCACGTCTCCTCTGCATCCTGCCTCTCCCCTACGTTCCTCCCCCAACCTCAACCATCCTGATGAGGACCCTTCCCCATCCGTCCCCCAGGCCCCGGTCCCCCACCCCTTCCCACTGAAGCGAGGCAGGAAAATGGCCGCAAGGCTGGAGGACCAGTTTATTGAACAAAATGAACCCTCCATTCCCTCCTGGAGCCCACCCCTCCACGACCCTCACCTGCTTGTTGGCCTTGGCGAAGGCCAGCCCTACGCCCTCGTGAGCGGGGCCGCTGTACCCCGGCGGGCAAGCCTCGCAGCGGAAGCCGGGGCTGGTGTTGATGCAGCGGACGCGGGGGAAGCAGGGATGGGCGTTGCACTGGGGGAGGAAAGGGCCACGAAGGGTCAGAGGATGCAGGAGGTGGTCCCCCTCGAGAGCGGAGCCTCAGGATTTTTTGGGCTTGAACTTAGAAAATTCGGGGGCCATCATCCAGCACTTGGGAAGGGGGGTGACTTGTGGGGCAGAGGCCATCGTCCCAGGGGGCAGACGCGACTTTGCCTTGATGGGGCCAGGGGAGCGACCTGGCCGAGAGGGGGAAGTGCCTGGAGGAGGCTGTTCCGGGAGCCAGGAGCCGATGAGTTGGGTGTTCAATGGTGGGGGAAGGAATTGCGAGGGCGGGCGTCCCCAGCAGAGGGGGGAAGTGGTCGTCGGGGCGTGCGTGCCCGGCGGTGGAAGCGTCGTCCCGGCGGGGGCCTCGCGGTGGTGCAAGGGCCGTTGGGGCTTATGAGTCCCGGAGGTGACGGGGGTCTTCGGGGCGGACCACTCTCGGCGGTAGGAGAGTGGTCGGGGCGGGCGTCACTGGCCACGGAGGGGGTTGGCGGGCCCGGCGTCACTGGTGGTGAGGGAAGTGGTCGGGGTGAGGGCCCCCCTCCGGCAAGGTCGTCTGGACGTGCGCCCCCAGAGGTGAAGGGGTCCTCCTGGTGAGGACCCTCAGCGGGGGAGGAGATTGTTGGGGAGGTGGGTAGTTGCGGGGGCAGGCGTTAGGGGGATCGTCGGGGCGGTGCGGGGGGGCGAGCGCACCTCGTTGACGTCCACGCAGTGCGAGCCATTGCCAGTGAAGCCCGCGGGACACGGTCCACAGCGCGCGCCGCTTGCCGTCTGAGTGCAGACCACGCCTGGGTAGCAGAAGCCGGGCGCGCACTGGGATAGGGGCCGCACGCTCAGACCCGGGGTCCGCGCGGGCTGCATCCCTGCGGGGAGTGAAGTGGGGCACGTCGGGGCCACGCCCGGGGGGGCGGACTCTATCGGGATCACGCCCCTTCCTGGGGGCGTGGCGAGATCCCAGGCTTTCTGCGACCCCGCCCCGGGCCACGCGCCCCGCCCGCCAGGTTTTCTTAGTCACTCTATCTCCGCGCGCGTCCGTTTTCGGCTTCTCCCTCAGCGTCTCTGCATCTCCCTGTATCTCTCGCACGGCCTCTGCTTCTTTTCGTGTGTCCACCATCTCCCTTCCCATAGTCTCTGTCTCCCCTCCTTGTTCATCTCTCTCCATCCCTCATCCAATCTCTCCATCTCTTCCTGTCTCTTTTCCTCCCGGTCTTTCCTTCACTGTCTCTGTCTTTGTCTCCCCATCTCTTCCCCATCTCCCGTCTGCCGCGTCTCTACCGCCCCAGCCGCGCTCACCGCACGCATCACACTCCATCACTGTGTTTTTGAGAAACGTGATCTCCTTGACCTGCGGTGCAGGGGGGATGGGGTGTAGTCAGCAGGGCCCCATCCCTCTCTTCTTCCCTTGGGTCTCCTCTCCCCCTCCCCCAGACTCCTTTTCCACAGGCCCACTCACTCCCCTCGGATCCTCCCCCTGCCCCCCCCCCCGCCCCGTACTCCCTATATTCCCCGCCCCTCCCCTCCTTCCCAGGGACTTCCTTTAACCCCTCATGAACCCCTGTCTTCTCCCGCGGAAACTTCTACCCCTGGGACTCCCCTTTCCCTCTTTTCTACAACTTCCTCCCGGGATCTTGGTACCCAGAACCCTCTCCGTCTCCACCGCGACCTCCTTCTCCCATCCTTCTTCGCACCCTCCTCTTCCACTCCTCTCTCCCCTCCTCCGCACTCCCTGTGTCCCCACCCTGGCCCCGCACCTGCTGCCGCAACAGCTCCCGCACGTCCTGCAACGCCGCGTTGGTCTCCTGAAGTTCCCGAAGCATCTGCGGGCCCAGATCTCCACCTGCGCCGACAGGAGGCGCTGATGCGGCGTCGGGGTTTGGGGACCCCCACCATCAGTCCTCTCTGCAACGCGGCAGGGACCCGGGACGCCCTCGTTCCTTGAACGTCCGCCCTGCTGCCTGTTTCCTCCGTCCTGCACGTCCCGGTGAACAGTCCCCGAGCCCCTAGGAGCCGCGACCCCAGGCCTCATGGGTCCTCCGGTATGGTTGGGGGTCGAGGCCACGCGTGGGGGGAGGGGCGGCTTACCTAGTGGTATCTGGCCCTGACCCGACACGCCGAGGGCGGCCAGGGTGAGAAGGAGAACGCAGGCGGCGGCAGGAACCATGGCGGCGGTGGGGAGCTGGACTGCAGCTCGCTCTCTGCTGCCCACGAGGCCCGCGGGGCCTATTTATCCCGGCGGCGCAGTCGGCTCCCGGGACGGCCCACCCGCGGCCCTGCCCAGCGTCCAGCCGCAAGGTAAACAGATGGCGCTGGTCTCTGCGTTCAAGGCCCCGCCCGGTGTTGCTGAACCTGGACATGACAGGGAAACTGAGTCACGGGGGAAACTGAGTGTAGAGATCGGTGGGGCGGGTCGTCAGGTGGGACCACCCTCCAGCCCTCTTTCACTTATTTATTGAGTGCCTGCTGTCTGCCAAGATTAGGACATAGCTGAGTAGGAGGCGATCTCCATGCTGCTCCCCTCAGCTCACACTTGGGGAAACAGAGTCAAGAGAGGCTAAAGGTTAAGACCTCCACCTCCAACTCTGTTTTAAGTCATGCGGACTGGCCCTCCACTCCTTCCTCACTTGCTTCAAAATGGGGCCAATGACGTCTCACTGTGCTTCAGTTTCCTCCCCTGCACAAGGGAGGTAATTAAGTATCATTGTTAATGATTATCATTATTACAGGAAATGGGGGGTCAAGTGAGAGCGGGGACTCTCGGGTTCCCTGCCCAGGTCTAGAGAGTTGCAAGCGGGTCCCCGATGGGCTTTATGGTCTTCCCGTCTGTGGTTGTCCGGCTGGTGAGTGGTGGGTGGGGACAGCCTGGCTGGGGGCCCACTCAGTTTCCCAATCTGTGTAATGGGCTGTGTGCAGGTCCATCCTCAGCAGGGGAGTGCACAAATTCAAGGGCTCCAGCCGGAGGAGGTCTGCGGGGGGTGGCCAGGGCTTCTGTTTGTGGAGACTTCGCCATACCTTCCGAGCTCCGCTCCAGCCGCTGTGGGAACAGCCTGTAATAAAAATAAAAATTACTGCTAATCGGGAAAATTGTCCCTCCCAGCGTAGCCTCGCTCCTGAGCTACAAAACACTTCGACTTTCTGGACTTAACCCTCTCCACCCCACCCTCCAAGTGCTTGAAGCATCTATTGTATAGATCAGGAAACGGAGGCCCAGCAAGGGGAAGTGACTAGCCTAAGGCCCCTGCAAGGGACAAGGATGAAGTCAGAGTAGGGTCATAGCCAGATCTGTTCTCCTGGGAGGCTGCAGAGAAGTCACCGAGGGCTTCCTGGAGGAGGTGGAAAGGAAACCTAAAGGAAAGGAAGGACTCGGATCAGCAGAGGGAAGGTGAGGACAGCTCCAGCAGAGGAAGCACCTATGGCTTAGAGGTGGGGAAATTTCAGATACATTTCTTTCTTTTTTCTTTTTTTTTAAGATTTTATTTATTTATTTGACAGAGAGAGAGAGAGAGATCACAAGTAGGCAGAGAGGCAGGCAGAGAGAGAGGGGGAAGCAGGCTCCCCGCTGAGCAGAGAGCCCGACGCAGGACTCGATCCCAGGACCCTGAGATCATGACCTGACCCGAAGGCAGAGGCTTTAACCCACTGAGCCACCCAGGCTGCCCCAGATACATTTATTTCTTCCACAAACACACACTGAGCACCTACTATGTGTCATGTCCTAGGCTGGGTTCTTGACACAGGATGAACAAGCCAGACAGGGCTCCTTCTCCTAGGGGAGCCCAGGTTGGTGGGGAGGCAGCTGCATTATCACCCAAAGGGGCCTGAGCTGTGATGGAGATACAGTGGCAGCAGTGGAAGCTCCAATGAAGTGCTTGTCCTAGCCCGGGGCAGGGTGGGGTGGGGGGGATCTGAGTAGGCTTTTCAGAGGAGGAGGGAACACGAAACTGGGACCAGGAAGGTGAGGAGGACATGGCCAGGCAAAAAAATGTTGGTAGGCACTCCAGGTAGAGGAAAAGAATATGCAAAGGCCCTGTGACAGAAATGAGCATGGTCCGTTAGAAAGAACGATCTTAGGGTGGAAAGATGTTGGGGCTCAGGAGATGCAGTACCAGTGGTGTGGAGCTCGGGCTGTCTTCTAGGGCAATAGGGAGCCACAAAGGGTAAGTAGGAGGGGGTGGGTCTGGCGAGGAGGCTGGGTGGGAGCAGTCAGCCCCAACCTGGGCATTTCTAGTGAAGCCTGTGCCCTGACAGTGCCCACCTTGCCTGCTGCCTGTGGCCGGGCCATGAGCTCACCTCCTGTTTTCCTTGGCGTCCGGCACACCTGGGGGCCGCTCCCGGCTGGCACTGGAATTCTTGGGAAAACCACAAACTCCAGCAGGGCCTGTGGGCTTGCGTGTGCCTCATGCAGCTGAGACAAGGGTGCATGGAAGCCAGGCCTCTGCCACAGGCTGGGCACGAGGCTGGGACTTGGACGCATGTGGCCTTGTTCATGGCCAGGCCATGGGGAGATGCAGGGAAGGGCATTCCAAGCAGGGGGAATGGCAAAGGCAGAAGTCCTGAGGATGTCCCAGATTGCAGATCAGACAACAGACACCCAGACAAGCAGTCTGGTTTCACGATCCTGCCTCCTGGATCTCACCGATCGTGAAATCCTCCTTCCAGCCCAGGGACTCCTTCTCTCAAGCACACCATACCACTCTCACATTACAGAATAACTTACTCTAGGTGTCCTCCCTGGTCTTTGCAGATACTCTTCATCACCCCAAACACCTTCTTCCATCCTTCAAGTCCAGGATCGAATGCCTCCTCTTCCATGAAGCCCTCCGTGCTCTTCCTGGGCCGGGCTATATGATAGCCTTCTGGGACCCCTGGCAGAATATTCCTGGCAGAGAAGGGTGGGATGGCCTGACTCAGGGAATCGGGATTGTCTTTGTTTTGTTCTGTATCACAGCCTGGGGATCCCTCAGTGCAGAGAGGAGGCTGGTGAGCTGGGAGGTTACCTACTAGGATTAGCAGATCACTTCTTATTCCTTATCATTACTGCGACATCATTATTATTACTAATAGTAATACCTGCCCCCACTTTATGACAGACTTGGGGGCCACATGGTCTAGGTTCAAATGTTGGCAGGGCACAGCCTTGCTGTGTGACTTCGGGCAAGTTGCATGACCTCTCTGTGCCTCAGTTTCCTCACTTGTAAAATGGGGGTGACCACGGTCGAGAGAATTGAATGAGCTAAACTGCGCCTGATGTCTGGCTCCCATGTTAGCCTCGCTATACCATATGGAACGTATATACTATGTCACTTAACCTCAGATTGTCCTTATTCACATTTTCCTTAGGAGATAAGACAGCTTGAGGTCACACAGCAGGAATTAGAGCTGGGGAAGGCAGGACCCCTAAGGCCTTCACACTCCCCCTCATTGCCCTTGGCCCCAGAATCCAGACAGAAGAAATGCTGGCCCAGGCCCCTCATTAGCTGCGAAGATTCCGCTGCCCAGGACCTCCTGGCCTGAGCCTTTGGCTGGCGCCCCAGCTAGCTCCCCTTCCCATCACACCAGACCCAGTGGTTCCGGGACCCCTGCCAGGCTCGGGCAGAGGGGCTGGTGCCTGTGTGTTGATGGGGCCCCCGGGCCCTTCCTGGCAGGGGTTTGCCGGGCCAGGAGACATGTGGGCGCCCCCAGCTTAGCCAGCCGCCTCTCCTCGTGAATCCAGAGGGAAAGTATGTCGGGAAGGCAGCTGCCCTGCCCTGGGCGGGCCCGGCCACAGGCCCCGGGTCTGGGGAATTCATCAGGGCCGTGAGGGAGGCCACTTGGCCACGGCTGCATCCGTAGCTGAGATCCTGACCCAGCCTGCCTCGGACGGCCCCACCGGACCCATCCCTCCAGAAGGACCAAGTGGCTGGGGGTATGGAAACGGGTGCCAGGGTGCCACCCAGACACTGGAGTCGGGCACACCCACCGTGACTTACACCGTGAACTTCAGGAAGCCCCGCCTACACTCCCACTTTCCATCTGCCCCAACCCTGTCCCCGATCCGTCCCAGGAAGGTGCTGATAAAGAAAGGAGATAACAATTAATACAGTGGCTACAATTTTATTGAGCAAGTGCCAAATGTTCGAAACCTTGCCATACCGCATGTGTGGGTTTCCCCTTTCTGCTCCCCCAACCCCCAGGCCCAGGAGGCAGGAACCCCTCATCACGGCGGGGGTGGGGGGAGCAGGGCACAGCGATGAAGGTCTTGTTTTCCAGCATGGAGGCCCTGGGTCGCATAGCCCAGCTCTGCTGTGGGGCCCAAGGCAGGTTGCTTAACTTCTCTGTGCCTCGGTTTCTTCTTTTTTCTCTTCTTTTTTGTGGGGAAGGGCAGAGCCACCCTCAAAAGTTTATCATCATGGAAATTTTGAATTCTCAAGGTTCGTGAGTGTACAGAAGAGTCTCTCCCAGAGAGAAAGTACTGGAATTGGCCCAGTCCAATGTGGCATTCAGCGGGTACTGATTTGGGAGAATGAAGTTAGACTTTTCCAGAGATAACTGTGGCAGGGCAAATGAGCAGCCCGCTCTTCTCTCCTTGCCTCTCACATTGAAGGAGAGTTTTATGGGGCAATAGGAAAACAAGCCTGTGTCTGTGTTACAGGGAGAGAGACAGCCGATGGGGCTAACTACACAACTTTTGTTCTCTCTCTCTGTTTAACAAAGTGAAGCATAGAAATGGCTAAAGTTTTGTGCACCTTAACAGGAGCAGTAAAAGCCCACGTGAAATGGGGACAACAAGAGCCCCCACATCGTAGGGGTGTCAGGAGAACTGAATAAGTTAGTCCATGAGAAGTGCACTGAGCGCTTTTCCACGGGGGCACTCATGAACGTCCTCACTCTACGGATGGGCAAACTGAGGCTCAGAGAGGCAGGTTCGGCCCGTTGCCTTGGTTTGGGCACCAGATGCTCAGAGAAGGAAGTCACACACTCTCTGCCCCACGAAGGCCATAGAGAGAGGGTCCCCCAACCAGGCTTCTGCAGCCGTCGGGAAGATGGGTGGGTGGTCGGCAGAGAGCGCTGACCCTGGATCCTCATCCTTCCTCATCCGCCCTCCTCCTGCCCCTCTCCGGCCCCCACCCCAGCTCATTAACAGGAGGCCCTTGTTCAGGCCAGGGATGGATGGCGGGGGGCCGAGGGCGGGGTGTGTTTACCCACCGGCTGCCTGGCAGGCTAAAGAGGCCCAGACCAGGGCATGGGCCAGTTACGGGAGGGAGGGTACTGGGCAGGGAGGAGCCCTAGCCCGATGTAGGAGGACTGGCACACAATGGGTGCCAAAGAAATGATCATCGATCACTGGGATGAAATCAGACCATTTCATCTTCCATATGGACCCCTTGCCGCATAGCCAACAGGGAGGAGGGGGTCTTGGCTTCTCAGCCCCGAGGTGGGTGGTCTCGAAGGTGGACAAGTGCACACGGTGGCACTCTGGCCTCTCGGAAGGGAGGAGCCGGCTGGTCTGCAGGAAACGGAGCCCAGGGATCAGGGAGGCTGCTGTGGGGGGGAACGGTGGTGCCAAGACCAGGGCAGGTGAATGGGTTCTGGCTGATGAGCACCCCCAGGCAGAGGGCACAGCAAAAGCAAGCGCCCAGAAGTGGGAGGTGTCTGATACATTGCGGGTTCACCGAGAAGGCAGGTGTGGCTGGAGCAGAGAGGAGAGGGAGCAATGGAGGGGGGAGGGGGGCTGGAACACAGAGAGGGTTGTGATGATAGGAGCCCTGTGCAGGGCCAGAGCCACGAGCCATGTTTGGGCTCCACAGGTGAGTAGGTGGATGGCTGGGCGGGTGAATGGACGGATGAGTGGACAGATGGGAAGGGTGATGAGTAGATGGGGGGTTGGATGAGTAGATGGATGATGGATGTTTGTATTGTTAGATGGGTTGGGGATGAGTGGATAGATGGATGGATCATGGATGGATGGACGGATGGATGGATGGATAAATGATGGATAGCTAGACAGACGGGATGGCTGGGTGGGTGGATGGATGGACAGTCAGGTGGTTGGGCAGATGAATGGATGAGTGAGTGGATAGGTGGGAGGTGGGTGAATGGGCAGATGGCTGGCTGGCTGGACCCCCCAGGAGCCTCTCTGGCTAGGTGGCAACCCCATTCAGAGATCGCTATAAGGAGTCAATGAGAGAATGAAATTGAAGCACACAGTGGTTGTTTTTTGTCCATTCTCTGTCCCTTTGCCCTGCCTGAGACAAAGGGCGGTGAACAGTTAGGCCTCATAGCCTCTCTGGGCCTCTTATCTTTCAGCTCCTCTCCACCTCAGGACCTTTGCACAGGCTGCCCTCTGCCTGGAGCACTCTTCCTCCTGCTCTTTACCCGGCTGATCCCTACTTACCCTAACTTAAAGGTTACTCCCTCTGGCCAGACCAGGCTTTCTGGCCTGCGTGTCCATATTCCTTCACCACAGAGGGAGACTGGGGTGTTTAATGAAACCCTTCAGGAATGGCCAAACCACAGCAGCTGTCAGGGTAGTCTGAGAGGGAGCTGTGGGACGAGGACGAGTCCATAGAGCCCTCTGGAAAAGAGGTGATGTCACTGTTGCTGTTGGTCCACATGGTGCTGGGGGAGGGGGGTCCCTGGAACACCCAGGCCATGAGGCTTCCTGACTCTGTTTCCCACTGGCGTGAATGACTTACTCTTTTCTACAGTCATGAAGTTCCGAGGAATCCAAGAGTCATGAGACCACAGAACAAAGAGACACAGAACTAAGAAATGACAAAGTCAGAGTGTCATGGGTCAGTGGGGCCAGGGGACCACAGGACACTAAAGCCACAGGACTGTGGGATCCTAGAGCCGTGGGACCACGGTCTTACAGAGCCTCGGACCTGGGGTGATGCGGCTGCCAGGCAGTGGGGGCCCAGAGCTGCAGGACGGTGGAAGCCACAGGGCCCCAGGGAGCCTGGAGACAAGGCCCGGGGGCATCCCACATCTGAGGTGCCACAGGAGGGAGTCTCCGAGTTGAGCCCAGCAGAACACCCTCTTGGCCATACCCTCACCTGCCGGCTGTCCGGGGGAGGCTCCCGGAGGCCGCAGGAGCTCGGAGGCGCTTTCCACCCCCATCTCCGGAGCGGCCACAGGAGAGAAGGACCACGCCATGTGCCGACGCCTGGAGCCCGCCAGCCGCCAAATATTCAGTGAGTTCCTGTGCCAGGGCCAAGTGAGGCTCTCCAGGTGCCCGGAAACGGTGCCAGCCTCCGGCCGGGCGCGCCGCGACGGTGAGTGCTCAGCGGCAAGTGGAAAAAGAATCAACGAGTTACTTCTACATCCATATCCTTTCAGAAGCCAATAGCAACACGGCATGGAGGGGAGGATGTATCCTGGCTGCATCCCCCTGGAGGGGGGCAGTAAACTGGTAAGCTGCCCCCCCCTCCCCCAGCACCCGGCTCTGCCCGTGCCAGCAGCCCTAGCCCAGCTCGGGTGCCACCAGACGCATCCGGGTCTTAATGAGCTCTCCTGAGACAGCAACTGCTCACCCAGCAGACCCCACACCTGACGCCCAGAACAACCAGTCTGTTTTGGAGAGGGGAAACTGAGGCCCAGAAGGGGAGACAGCTGGCCCAGGATCACAGAGGGCCAGAGCCAAGATGGGAACCCACACTGATCAGATGCTAGGCGTGAGCTCGTCAGCACCCAGCCGGGCTGCCTCTCGGGGCCCCTGGCCACCTTCCTCCTGAGGCCCTGGCGCTTTGCTTGAAGGTGGCACAGCGTGGCAGGAGGGAACATGGGCCCTGGCAATTTCTTCCCTTTGCTGAGCTCAGAACACCTTGCTCACAGGCCTGTGATGGGCAATGAAACATCATCCTAGTGAGGGCATTCTGGGACCTGGTGTTGCTAGCATGGCGGGACCTTGCCCCCCCTCTCATCTTACAGATGGGAAAGCAGAGGGCCAGGGAGTGAGGTTTGGACCCTCCTGAGGCCCCCAGCACCTTCGGTGAGGCTCTTCTCATCACGATGGGGACATGGGCAAGAACAAACCTCAGCTGACTTTCTGAAATGCCAAGTTGTAGGGAGAGAAAGCCCATCTCTTGCTGCCTTACCCCAATGGCAGGGCTGCCTTCAGGCATGGCCGGATCCAGATCCCCAGTTGAAGCCTCCAGGATCTGCGTCTCTCCATCAGCTGTCTCCTTCTTCCTTTTAAACAAAACAAAACAAAAAACCTTGTGGTAAAATACCCATGACATAAAATTAATCATTTCAACAGTTATGAAGCGTACAATTCAGTGGTTTTTAGTGCATTTGTGATGCCCTGCAGTAATCCCTTCTATCTCAGAACATGTTCCTCTCCTCCCAAAAGGAAACCTGGTCCCCATTAGCAGGCACTCCCCATCCCCTCCCCCACCCCCTGGCAATCACTAATCTGTTTTCTGTCTCTATGGATTGGCCTGTTCTAGACGTTTCATATAAACAGAGTCCTACAACATGTGCCCTTTCACGTCTGACTTCTCTCACGGATTGTGTCCTCAAGGTTCATCCACGTTGCAGCTTGTATCGGAGCTCCGTTCCTTTTCATGCCTAACTAGCATTGTATTGGACGCACGGACCACATTTCGCTTATTCATTTCGTGTATTTATTCAACAACCTGGGTTGTTCCCACCCTTTTGCAATTGTGCGTCGTGAATGCTGCGAACGCGTCGGTGCCAAGTGTTGCTTGAAGACCTGTTTTCAGGTCTCTGGAGTGTGTAACCGGCGCGTGAGATCCCCGAATGCTGTAACTGGTTGTCTGACTTTCTGAGGAACGTGTCCACTTTCCACAGTGGCCACGCCACTGACACGCCCTCCGGCACTTCCTGAGGGTTCCGGCTTGTCCGCAACCCGGCCAACACTCGCTTTCGGCTTGTGATGACGGCCATCGGAGCGGGTGTGAGGCGGTATCTGATTTTCATCTCCCTGCTCAGCTCTCTTCCTGCCCCTCCAGGAGGCCATTTCTTCAAGCCAAGCTCTAGAGGAAACTGAGCACCTTTCCCCTGATTGGCCCAGCGGAGAGCTCAGGGCTGACTCTCATTGGTCCAGCTCAGCTCCCACGCCCCTCCCAGGACTAATCACTGTGCTCTGGTCCGAGCCAGCCTCTCTAGGTGTGTGTGTGTGTTGAGGGGGCAGGGTGCTGGCAGTGGTGGTGAGCCCCTCCTGGATGTCGCTCCGAGTAGGCTATTGATAGAGACTGGATTCCCCCACCCCTCACTCCTGCCTCAGTGGGTTTTCTAGATCACAGGCTCTTAGTCCCAACCTGCTTTCATGGGCGTCATTCTGTCAGCGTGCCAAGTCCCCATCCTCTCCCTCCGTCTCCAAACACTGTGAGAGGCCCTTCTTGCTGCCCTCTGCCCTTGGGAAGGGTGGTGATCCCAGCTCTGACCCAGGCTTCCCTGGAAGGGTGCCGCGGGGGGCGGCTGCTGGCCCAGCCAAAAAGCCCTTCCCTACTCTGGTGGCCTCTTGACCTCTCCTGGGTACCAGGCAACCTTGAACATCACAGGAAACAGGCTTTGCCCAGAACGGCTTCTACCGCCAGCCTGTTATTTCCAAATGGCTGGCGGGTAGTGGAGGAGCCCACAGGAGGGGCCTCCTCACCCCATCACCAGTTCCAAGGCAGCTCAAGTGATGTTCGGCTCCCTTGCTCCCAGCCCTGCTTCAAGCCCCAAAGGGCTGAAATGGGGAAATGATGAATTGAAGGGAATCTGTAAGATCAGGGTAGTGACCGTGACCCAGAGCTGGGGGCAGGAGGCGGGGTGCAGGGAGGCAGGGAATAAACAGAAGCCCAGATGGGGTAAGACATTTGCTCGGGGCCACACAGTAAACAAGGGGCAGCTTGGATTCCAAACTCTAACTTTCCCCCCCTTTTTTTAAAAAAAACAGCTTTTATTGTAGTAAAAAGCACGTAACATAAAAGAATTCTTTTTTTTAAATATATATATATATATTTTTTTTTTTACTTATTTATTTGAGAGAGAGAGAGAGAGAGAATGAGCACACGTGGGGGAAGGGGCAGAGGGGCAGGACCCTGGGATCATAACCTGAGCTGAAGGCAGATGCTTAACCGACTGAGCCACCCAGGCGCCCCCAGAAGACCCAATTTTAAACAGCCAACTTGCCCCCTTGGCCTGGAGGATTTGGGACCACCGGTGCTCCAAGCTGGGTCATAAGCAGTCCCTTAAGAAGAAGCTGTCGCAGGAATAATGATGACTCTCAGAAGTAACTGTTATTTCTCTCCCCATCATAGAGATGGAAAAACCAAGGCTCAGGGATGGGACGGCCCTTGTCCAGCGAATCCTGCATCTCATCCCACCTGCTTGGGAGGCTGCGAGGGCAGAGCCAGCCTTGGCTTGTCCGACATTCCAGTCCTTGGCACCTGAGGGGGAGAGGTAGAGGTGCAGGAGAACTTGAGCTTGATGTGATTCTAGAGCAATGCCCCCCATTGTCCAGATGGGAAACTGAGTCACCCAGTTAGAGAGAGACTGGGATCCAGTCTTATGCCCTCTTGACCCCTGCGCCTGCTCTTGAACGGGGGCCCCTGGGCAAGTCTCAGGCCTGTGGGCTGGCGGGGGTCCCGGGACCTGTTTTTCCACCCGGCGCTGGGGCTGATGCTGGGAGGAGCCAGGTCTCAGAACTGGTGATTATTTTTTTAACCTTTGTTGCAGCCAGAGACTCAAAGCCGAAGCCGTCCTGCCCCCCACACCCGGCCGGGCGGTGGCCAGCGAGGCCACACGGAGGCCTGACCCACTGGATGCCTGGACGCTGGGCCTCCCCAAACCGCACGGTCACGGGACCACGTCCAACTCCACATCTGGACTTTTCGATGTGGTCCCGGTTTCCAGCTGGAACAAAAGGACCTGGGGTGGGCCCTGCCTCTTGCACAAAAGTTGGGCGTCAAGGGCTTGGCCCATGCCCCCCCTCGGTGGACCCCATCCAGGCCTGGACACCAAAGGGCACTCTTTGCCTGCAAAGCCCATGGTTCCATCTGGAGCCTGGCCATCCCAGCCCAGGCACCCGGGTCCAACCAGACACCACAAGCGCACGGCCAAGGTGGGGCTGTTGGTCTCTGACGTCATCTCTCCAAGTCTTCCTGTCTCAGGCAATGACCCCACCATTCACGCAGCGCCCGGCCTGAGACCTGGGTGGCGTCTGAGACTCCTCCCTGCCCCCCCCTCCGTCCAGTACATCAATAGCTCTTGTCTCCTCAACTTCCAAAATATCCAAATCCAACCACTTCTTCTCTCCTGCCCAGCAACCCCGGTCTCTGCCCTCCCGACTCCTGCCTGGACGCGGGCCCCAGCCTCCTCCCCACGGCAGCGACAGGGGATGTCTCAAAATCATAAATCAGATCGTGTTCCCCTCCCTCTCACACCCTTCATGGCTTCCCATTTCTCTCAGTATAAAACCCACTTTCTCTCTGTGGCCTGCTGAGCCCCATGTGATCTGGCCTCCACCCATCCCTCTGGCATGTCTCCTCCTCCTTCGCTCACTCAGCTGCAGCCGCGCCAGCCTCCTCCATGTCCCTCCAGCACCCAAGCCCTTTCCTGCCCCAGGGCCCCACGAGTCATCCCTTCTGTCTGGAATGCTCGTCCCCCATATCTACACGATATTCTCCCATCCTCCTTCAAGTCTCAGCTTAAACGTTAGCCCCTCGGGAGGCCTCTCCCAACCCCTGAGCAGAAACACCGCCTACTTTCTTCCGAACACTCTTCAGCCTTTGAAATTATCATCTTCCTGTGTTCATGCAAATATAAACTATGTTTCACCCCCGTGCATATCATTATGCCTGGCATGTAGTAGGTGGGGTTGTGTCTACTTGGGGACAAAGGGACATGCCAGTCCCAATGACAACGTTTGAGAAACATCTACTTTGCAAGGCTCCCTGACCTCCCCCAGCAACACCCCGGGATTTATAACCAAGAACTGCTCTCAGTACATGCCAGGATGGTTGCAGCTGCGATTGGGGACACACGGGCAGCCATGGGGAGCCAGGAAGAAGGACCTCTAAGCTCCAACTGAAGGAGGGATAAGAATAAGCCAGGTCAGAGGCCACAGGGGGTGCTGGGGTGGTATGCCTGAGTGTGAGCAAAGGCCTGCGGAGAACAAGGCAGCGTTCTTAGAACTGGGTTCGGTGGGGCCCCGCCCACACGGGGTGAGGGGAGATGGGGTGATGGAGCTGGATGGGATGACAGCACCTGGGATGACAGTGTCTGGATTCCATCCCAGGGCAATGGGGAGCCATAGGAGGTGAGGGAGCGAAGGCCCAGCAGACCCGTCTCCCCCTCCCCCCGTCCCGTGCCAGGCCCTTGGAGGCTCCCTCCCCAGACCTCAGCACCCTGTGGGTTCAACATGCTCGTGCTTGCTGAGACCATCTCTGGGCAGCTTTATACAAATACCTGTGGAGAACTGTCTCCGACCAGTGAGGCCGCCCGCCATCCCCGCCACCACAAGGCTCAGGGAGGTCTGTCAGTCCGCAGGATCCTTCCAGACCTGGATAGCGCCCTGACGGCTGCCTGGCCCTCCCTGGGTCCCTCACCCTCCCCTCAAGACAGTTGGGTCCCCCCAAAGCCACGGGTCTGGCCACCACCTCCCAGCCCTCAATGGCTGCTGAAGACCTCTCTCCTTATTCTCCTGGAATTTTCCTTACAGGCCCTGCCAACGCCTCCAGGATCATATTAAAGGAAAATGTTTCCAGTCCAAGCAGGGCTGTTTTATGGCTCTTGGGACCAGGAGTCTGACCGCAGAGTGGAAAGGCCTCGTCACGCTGCTGTTCTCTTTACAGAGCGATGCAGACCCCACCCGTCCTCCTCTGCCCTCCTCGGAGGTCCAGACTCTGCAGAAACTCTCTACCCAAGTAAAATCCCCCTCGCCCCATGTCCCCCAGACCAGATTGGGAGAAGTTCCCCAGAGGCTGGGGCTAAAGCCAGGGGCTGATGTATTTTCCATCGTGTATTCACTCAACAAACACCTGCCATTTTTCCATTGTGTGCCCATCCCCGTCTGGCGCTGGGGACCCAGTGGGGACAAGAGGGACCCATCCTGCCAGAGCCCTCGATCATCCTAAGACAGTGCCGTGGAGAGTTCTACATGTCAACATGGCTGAGCCCTAAGGCCCGTTCAACTATTAAACACCAGCCCGGGTATTGCCGTGGAGATATTTTTGTAGCTACGATTAACATCTACGCCATTTGACCCTCAGTGATTGGGGTGGGCCTCCTCCAGTCAGCTGAGAGGCCTCGAGAGCAAAACTGAGGTTTCCCTCGGGAGGAACAAGGTCTAGTTCATCCAAGATAAAGCCAGACCCTAGCTGAAGTCGGGACAGACTTAGTTAGTAAAGCACTATTGCAATAGGCGAAGGGCCCAGGGTGGCGTGAACTCCACATCAATCTGGCATTTTACAGGGAGAATAGGGGCACGGGGAGGTGGGTGAGGGGGCTTTGGAGTCAGGAATGAGCAAGTACAAAAAAACTGGAAGGAGGGAGGACTTGGTCCTTGTGAAACCCATCTGGGTTCGCCAACTGGTGCTTCTTGAAGTTTGGCCCCCGAGGCTGGGAGACGGGGTCCACAAATGGGCAGTTCCTCGAGCAGCCTTGAGTTTTCTCAGGCGGGTACTCGAAGAGGGGCTGGGGCCATCCTAGGGAAGCGGCCTGGAGCCTTTAGACACCATGTCAGTTTCTGTTCAAGTCTTTAGAGGCCAAGGTTCAGGCCTAGCTGAGAAGTGCGTTCAGAATTCGGTTCTGGAGAGTCTCCGGCAGCCTGTGGACCACAGCGCTGGCTCCTGCCTGGGTCTCCGGGCTGCCCGCCGGCCCTTTGAATTTCAGACTGAATTCTGAATTTCAGAATTCAGTCAGTGCCCACGATTGCGTAAGCCAGCTCCTTGCAATAATTCTCTTGATATATGCGTATCCCGTTGGTTCCCTCTCTGGGAGAACCTGGTTACTATGCCAGGCAAGGTGGTCAAGCCCCCACTGAGTCATGCAGATGGTGAATAGGGTTAACAAAAGTCTCTCCGTACGAGATGGACGGGCGGCCACTGAAGGTGTCTCTTAATCAACATCCAGAACCTGAGGAAGGAAGAAGAGAAGAGCAGGGCGCTGAGGCCGGGCGCCCCAATAAAGAGCCACAATCCCTTTGCCTGTCTCAGGCCTGAGCCAGACGGAAGGGGTGGTCAGATGCCATGGCAGTGACCTGCGTGTGGTCCTGAACTTGAGTCACCGTTCACTGCAGAAAAGGGTGCCCAGACATTTCAAGGATGATCGGACACAGAGGCTGAATTGACATGGATCCCCAGAGACCAACAAGTCCCTGCGGCCATCTGCAGACAGAGGGCTGGGGGTCCGGGTAACGGACAGAGTCCCAGAGAAGGTTCGGCTTACAGCAGACGGGTTTGCTGGGCTCCCAGTGTGGATTAGAGCTGATGAGAGTTGGTGGACCTTCCTCTGACCATTGAGCTCCTGGCCTGGGGGATGAGAGCGGGGAAGGCTGGAGGAGGCTTCAGAAACCGCCCCTCGCTCCCTCCAGAGCAGTAAAAGATAACCGATATGGTACCTGCCGAGAGGCCACCATCAAAGGCCTGAAGAATGGAGGCGTGAGTCCCTGCACATCTCCCATTGCTCCTCCAGTCAGCGTCTGCAGACACTAGCTGGGCCCCTGAGAATGACCATGAACTCCCACAGGCCCGAACGAGGAGCTGCCCCCCACCCGGCTGCCGGGCCGTAGCGGGGAGCCTTGCCAGAGTTCATCCCTGGTACGTGCCCCGTGCCCGGGGCTCGCGGCCACCGGCTTGGCGAACACGTTCTTTTCTTATTCATTCCAGTGAGAAAGAAGGATGGGGGTTGTGGAAAAGGAAAGAAAGGAAGAAGGATGAGAAATAGTTCACATTCCCAGGAGATGGACAAGAATATGCATTTACAGTTTTTCCCCCGGGGGTAGGATCACCAGATAAGATACAGATGCCTATTCTGTTTGGGGGAGGTGGGGGGGCGGCAAGAAAGTTCTGGAACACCGTAGCAATGGTGTTTATACAACATTGTAAACGTACTAAATGCCCATGGATTTGTCCGCCTAAAAATAGTTAAAATGGCAAATTTTATATTGTGTGTACTTTACCGCCGTGAAAAAAGAAACAAAAATATAGGACGCCCAATCTGAATTTGAATTCAGATCAACAATGAATTTTTTTAAGAATAAGTGTATCCCAAATGTGTCTGTTGCTCAATGGGACTAATCATTAGGGAAATGCGAACTGAAACCACAGTGAGATAACTCCGTATCCCCATCCGGTGGCTGCTGTCAAGAACACCAAAGGCAGGGGCGCCTGGGTGGCTCAGTCTATTAAGCGTCTGCCTTCGGCTCAAGCCCCGCGACGGGCTCCCTGCTCAGCCTCTCCCTCTCCATCTGCCTCTTCCCCGGCTCATGGTCTCTCCCTCTCTTTCATAAATTAAAAAAATCTTAAAAAAAAAAAACACTACTGAAATGCACCTTTAAAAATGGTTAAAATGGCAAACTTTATGTTGTATGTATTTTATCAAATTTAAAAAAAATCGTAAATGAAATTTGTTGCTGCTTCCGTGAAATTCAAATTCATCTGGGTGTGCTTTTTTTTTTAAAGATTTTATTTATTTATTTGACAGAGAGAGACAGATCACAAGTAGGCAGAGAGGCAGGCAGAGAGAGAGGGGGAAGCAGACTCCCCGCTGAGCAGAGAGCCCGATGCGGGGCTCGATCCCAGGACCCTGAGATCATGACCTGACCCGAAGGCAGAGGCTTTAACCCACTGAGCCACCCAGGCGCCCCTGGGTGTGCTTTTTTAAAAAACTCGGTTTGTTTTCTGGGTCCTTGTTTGTCTGTGTTGATAATCTGGCACCCCGACACTCAGGGGCAGGTTGCCCCTCCTTCGTGGGTCTGTGGGGGGTTGTCTGGCACCCCGGGACAAGCCAGTGGCTGCAGTCCAGCCTCGTGCAGGGGTGGCCTGAAGGACAGTTGGAGGGACATCCTTCCCCATGAGCAGAGCTATGAGGGAGACCACGGCCCCCCACTTTGTGGGGAGGGGAGGTGGCCTCAGATGAGAGCGTGCAGGGATTCCTGGGCCGGGGCCACAAGGAAAAGGACAGAGACAAGGTCAGGGGTAGAGGCATCCGTGGGCCAACAGGGCTGGATGAAGCGTGAGGATTCTTGTCTCCGCAACGACGTCCTCCAGAAGGCACTCACCATGAAGGGGCTTGGAAGCGCCGCGCCGACCACATGACTTAGCCAGGTGACGTTGGCTGCCTTGGCCATTTGTCACGTGACAGGCTGACAGAGGAGTCATGAGGCCGAAAAGGGGCGATGCATAGGCCAGCAGCAGGCACCCCCACTTACAACTATGATCCAACTACCCCAGCTTCTGGAAGAGTCCAGCCACAGAGAGCAACACTGATATCAGGCAGGGCCCAATCAGGAGGACTCCTTCCACCTGGCCTGGACCATCTCACTGCTCCCAGTCCCAAGCCTCTCCCCACGCTCCTTCCTCTCCTCCTTCTCGGGGTGGCACCTGCGTGGTCTGATGGCCCCGCCAGCCTCCATCAGCACTCCCCACAAACCTCCTAGCACATCTACTGCCTTCTAGGGGTGCCTGGATGTAAGCTCCTTCCCCGGACATCATCCATGCCTGGAAAGATGCATGTCTACCGAGTCTGGAAGCGTGGGGGTCCTGAGGGTACACTTCTGGCGCCCCGGCGTGTGGTGATTTTCCCACTTACGGCATATCCTTCAGGTAACTGCTCATCATTTCTCCCAGCACTGTTTGTCCTCTTTTCATCGAGGTGACCTTTACATAACCTAAAATTCACCATTTGAAAGCCGACGATTCAGGGGCATTTAGTACAATCACAATAATGTTGCAACCATCACCTCTCTGCTTTCAAATCACTTTTTAAAAGACGTATTTATTTACTTTAGAGAGAGAGAAAAAGAGCACAGAAGCAGGGGAGGGGCACAGGGAGAGGGAGAGAGAGAATCTCAAGCAGACTCCATGCCGAGCGTGGAGCCGGACACAGAGCTCGATCTCACAACCCTGAGATCCCGACCTGAGCTAAAATCAAGAGTTGACCACTCCACCAACAGAGCCACCTCAAATAATTTTGATCAGTCCCACACAAAGACCCCACCCCCATTAGCTGCCACTCGCCATCCCCCTCCCCTAGCCCCTGGCACCCACCGTATCGGCTTTCTGTCTCCATGGATTGCCTGTTTCGGGCATTTCATATACATGGAATCCCACACGATGTGGCCTTTTGTGTCTGGCTTCTTTCGCTCTGCACGATGTTTTCGAGGTTCATCCATGATGTGATGTGTATCTGGGCTCCGTTCTTTTTCATGGCTGAGTAATATTCTGAGCACGCGTGGACCACGCTGTTTATCTGCTTCTCTGTTCACAGACACTCGGGTTCTTTCAACCTTTGGGCGATGCTGCCATCGTACATGTACAAGAATCTCCTTAAGACCCTATTTTCGCTTATTTTGGGTACACACCCGGAAGTGGAGTTTCTGGGTCGTAAAATAATTCTATGTTTAACTTTTTGAGGAATCGCCAAACTTCTTTCCACAGCGGCTGGCCCCATTTTACACTGGTGGTGTGTGAGGGTTCCAGCGTACCCACGTCCTCAACAACACTTCTTATTTTCCATTACGGATGACGATCCTCCCAATGGGGGTGATGTGGTCCGTTTTCCTTTTGATTCTTTTTTTCACCTCCTGACACACTACGCCGGTTACTGGTTCCCGATGGCTTTGTTTGTCGTCTGTCCCACTGCTGGAAGAGGTCTCATAGCTATCTGTGAATGGGGGACGGTGACATGGGCTCAGGGCCTCTAAGAAGGGGTTATTCAGTTTCCCACCCCAGCACCTTCAAAAATAGCCATGGTGGAATTCCACCCAAAATATATCCCGGCATGCAGCCCAGTGTGGGAATAGAAGGGGGTCCCAAGGTGCTGCTTTCCTCCTCGGAGCCCTGCCACCCACAATAGGAGCCTTGAGTCTCTGTGGGAACCAGACCTTTGAGGCCAAGCCAAAACCCACCTCTCCAGACACCCCAGCACATCCTCCCCAAAAGCAACGTATGGTCAAATTAGAATCAAGGTAGCCGCACACGGTCCTCCCCCCCAAGGCCTGCTGTGACCCATCATCACCTTCAAAGAGGCCGTTCAGAGAGCGGAGAAGGACTAAGAAATATACACACATGCCTCTTTTTCTGTTCCCCACCAGCGTCGCTGGGGACTTGGCCACACAGCCATGTTCCACAAAGGGCTCCTTTAAAGCAAGAATGGGGCCGCAGTGGGGTGCCCACGGAAATCCACAAGAGCCCACTGTTCTTGGGGGGGAACCCTACATGGGGTCCAGGTTTGCTGGCGCTAGCCATCTCAGCAAGGGCGGGGGTGGCCACCTCTATAGGAGCCGGGACCCCAAGAGAGAGGGATTTCAAAAAAAAGGCTGGTGGCGAGGCTGGGAGAAGCAGCTTCTCTCGATCCTAACATCTCCTTTCTCCAAAGTCGTAGAACTTCCCTGCGGCAGCCACAGCCGCTGCTTACCCTTGAGGGACCTCTCTTGGTACGAGAGAAGAATTCCAGTTTCCTGGACTTGGAGGCTGGCGGGGGAACTGAAGGAGGGGCCGGACCAGGATGTGGGTCGAGCTGTGAATTCAGGACTGGCGGGTGGATTCAGGAGTGCAACCGGAGGTGGGTGAAAGTCACCAAGTGGGATGGGCCTGGGATTGGCTGAGAACTACATGAGACACAGCCTGGGCCGACACACACACACACACACACACACACACACGCACCTGCGGTGGAAGCCCCGCGGGACTTTGGCATGGTCTGAAATGAATTTTTTTTTATTTCAATGATGAATTGTTAAAATGTAGACAAAGCAAAGCAGAGCTGAGCATTCATAAAAAGCCGATGCTTGATGGCTGCTAGCCAGACGCTTCCTAAGTCACACACCGTGGGGCGTTGAGGCCACTAGAATCCCATTTCACGGGCGAGGCACAGAGAGGTCAAGACATCTGAGAGATGTCACACAGCAAGTCAATGGCAGGGCAAGGATGTGAATCCAGACCTGCTCTAGTTAACCCAAACTCGTCATCGGGCTCTCCTCTGTGGCTAAAGTGTACAATTTTTTTTTTTTAAGATTTTGTTTATTTATTTGAGATAGAGAGCGAGTGAGTGAGCACAAGCTGGGGGAGCGGCAGAGGGAGAGGGAGACGCAGACTCTCCACTAAGCAGAGAGCTCCATGCTGGGCTCGATCCCAGGACCCTGAAATCACGCTTAACCGACTGAGCCACCCAGGCGCCCTTAACATGTATAATTCGATACATTTGGCATACGTCTACACCTATGAAACTGTCACCAGGATTTAAGAAAATGAGCACAGCCATCACTCCCGAATGTTCCCTCCTGCCCTTTCTCATCCCTCCCTCTCACCTCTCTTGGGCCAACGTCTGATCTGTTTTCTGTCAGTTTACAATGCTCGGCACTTACAGTACACTTTCTACAAAGGCAAATGAATGGAATCTTGAGCGATGTAACCTTCCGGGTCTGGCTTCTCTCACTCGGAGTAATGCCCGGGAGGTGTGTCCCCGCGGGTTTGCCAGCTTCTGCCTTCTCCCTGTTGAGAAGTATTTCATTGTGGCTTCATCCATCACCCTGATGATAGACAGTAGGGTAGTTCCGGCATGGACCGATCACAGAGAAAGCTGCTGTGAGCAGTCTTGTACCCAGCCCTCGACGGGCACCCGCTTCCATTTCTCTCAAGGAAACACCAAGGAGGGGAAAGCCTGGCTCCACGGTGGGTTCACCATGAACCTGGGCAGAAACTGCCAAGCTGCCTTTCCAAACAGCTAGGCCATTCTGCATTTACAGCAGCCTGGACGAGAGTCTGGGTTCCTCCCCATCCTCGCCAGCACTTGCTACTGTCAGTTTTTTCATGTTAGCCTGGAGGTAGGGGATCACGGTTGATGGTGTTCTGGGTTGTGAGGTTCCAGAGGTTTTATATTCTACTTTTCTGTTTTGTCCGATTTTTTTTTTTCTTTCCCATAGTCAAGAATATGTTGCTTTTAGAGTCAGGGACAACCCCGTCTCATACACACCAACCTTCTGGGTTTTTCCCAAATAGGAGAAACACACAAACATTAAATGCTGATTAGATGGTGGCTTAGTGTTGCTCGGAAGTCGCATTAAAGGTACAAGTTTTCCTTTTAAGGTGATGAAAATGTTCTGGAACTAGATAGAGCTAATAATTGCACAACAATGTGAATGCACTAAATACCACTGAATTGCCCAACTTTAGCCAACGTGGTACATTTTAGGTTATGTGAATTTTTTTTAATTCGATTTTTTTAAATTCAATTTTTTTAGAAAGGTGCATCAGAATAACCTGAGTACCTCAGTGAGATACCACTTTCCCTCCAGTTCTTTGGGAAAAACGACCAAGGGAGACAACACCCAGGGTGGCGGGAATGGGACTCCCCAGAGGGAATCTCACAGAAGGTCAGGGAGGTGTTTCTGGTGGCGATGGCCATGTGCAAGCCAGCTGGTTCTTCCCCTGCACACGCCCGGCGATTTGCCCAAGAGAAATTGCTGGATGTGTTGGAGGTGTCCGCAGCCGGGCAAACCTGGAATCTACCTCTAGCCGAATGGAGGTCAGAAAGCCAGCCGGAAGAGTGCCCCGAGGGCCGGGCACCAACATGGCCACAGCTCAGACATAGAACCACCACGTGAAAAGGAGTAAGGGCCCCGTAAGATCACAGCTAGCACGAGCACCTTTATAAAGTGAAACACAATCCAACTAAAAATATATACGCACTTTTTTTTTTTTTCCTAAGCGGTTTCCATGCCCAGCATGGAGCCCAATGTGGGGCTTGAACTCACGACCCTGAGATCAAGACCTGAGCTGAGATCAAGAGTTGGACACTTGGGACACCTGGGTGGCTCAGTCGGTTAAGCGTCTGCCTTCAGTTCAGGTCATGATCCCAAGGTTCTGGGATCGAGTCCTGCATCGAACTCTCTGCTCATCAGGGAGCCTTCTTCTCCCTCTGCCTACCGCTCCCCCTGCTTGTGCTCTCTCTCTCTGACAAATAAATAAATAGAATCTTAAAAAAAAAAAAAAAAGATCAAGACGCTGAGCTGGCGGAGCCACCCGTGTGCCCATATGCCTCTTTAGTAACAAATAGAGGTACAAAAAAATAGAGCTCAAGGGCTGAACGGGGGATTCGAGGTGAGGGCTACTTGGTGGGGGCCTTAGTTCGCTGGCGCTGCTGAAACACGTCACCACAGACTGGGCGGCTTTCACGCCGGGAATTTATTCTCTCACAGTTCTGGAGCCCAGATATTCAGAGACAAGGCGTCGGAGGGCCCGTGCTCCCAGCAAAGCCTCTGTCTAGTACTTACCGGCCTCTTCCAGCCTGTGGGGGCTCCAGGAATTCTGTGACTTGCGGCCACATGACTCCAAACTCTGCCTCTGTGTCCGCATGGCCTTTTCCCTGCGTGTGTCTCCTCTTCCGTCTCTTACACGGACGCCTAGCGTGGGATGAATCCAGGAGATGATCTCTTGAGGCCCTTCGCTTAAGTACATCTGCGAGGAACTTTTTCCCAAATGAGGTCACATCCCTAGGTTCTAGGGGTCAGGACTTGGTTGTAACTTTTGGAGGAACATCATTCGACCTAGTATAGGAGGCAAATGTTAATTCCGGCTTGTTAGGTTTTTAAAAATTGACTAGTAACCAAGTAAACAAAAGTGGTCGCAGAACCTCTAATGATGAGAATTTGGCCAGACCTAGCATTATTTTCTTTCTCATCCTTTCCATGTGACATCCTAAAAAAGCCCTTGGGGGGGGCGCCTGGGTGGCTCAGTCCGTTAAGCGTTTGCCTTCGGCTCAGGCCATGATCCCGGGGTCCTGGGATCGAGCTCTGCATCGGGGTCCCTGCTCAGCAGGGAGCCTGCTTCTCCCTCTCCCTCTGCCTGCCGCTCCCCTTGCTTGTGCGCTCTCTCTCTCTCCCTCTGTCAAATAAATGAATAAAAATTAAAAAAAAAAAAAAAAAAGAGTATCCGGGTGATTCCCACCCTCCTCTCCCCCAGTGTTGGATTCGAAGGTAGTGTGTTTCACTGCTCTGAGCCTCAGTCTCTACTCCTGGAAAATGGGCCAATGCCACCTACTCTCAGACTTGCAGTGGTGCCGGTTGTCAGGTGACGCTATCCCCGTGTTTGTTTCATGGGAGGGGTTTCTCAACCTCAGCGCTTTCGACATTTTGGGGCCTGATTTCGCTGGGGTGAAGGAGGGGAGGCGATTGCCCTGTGTGTTGTAGGACTTCTAGTAGCGTCCCTGGCCTGTGCCCACTAGATGCCAGTATAGAGTTGCCAGATTCAGCAAATACAAACCCGGGATTCCCCGGGTACCTTTGAATTTCAGATAGACAGTAATTTTTTAGCCTGAGTATATTCCAAATATTGCACGGCACATACTTACACTAAAACACATTGACAAGGGTGCCAACGCAATTCAATGCTGAAAGAACGAATCTTTTCGACAAATGGTCCTGGGATGTCTGGGTGTCGGCACCCAGAAGAATGAAGTCGGACCCCACTGTACACAGGAACGAATCTCTGTGACCTTGGATTAGGCAACAGTTGCTTAGAAATGACCCTGAAAGGGATGCCTGGGTGGCTCAGTTGGTTAAGCGGCTGCCTTCGGCTCAGGTCATGATCCCAGGGTTGTGAGATCGAGTCCTGCATCGGGCTCCTTGCTCGGCAGGGAGCCTGCTTCTCCCTCTGCCTCTGCCTGCTTGTGCTCTCTCTCTCTCTGACAAATAAATAAATAAAATCTTAAAAAAAAAAAAAAAGAAAAGAAAAAGAAATGACCCTGAAAGCACCAGGCAATAACAGGAAAAACAGATAACGTGGACTTGATCACATTTTAAAACTTTGGTCCTGCAAATAATACCATCGGGAAACTGAAAAAGACAACCCATGGACTGGGAGAAAACATTCGCTAATCATACATCTGACCAGGGACTTGTATCCAAAAGATAGAAAGAACTCCTACCGGGCACTAATAAAAATATGAATAATTTAAAAGGGGCAAAGGACTCAAATAGGCAGTTTTCCTCCAGAAAACAACCTAAAAAAAAAAAAAATCAGAGGACTCATACTTCCCGATTTTGGAAATCCCTCCAAACCACAGTAATCAAGACGGAGTAGTACTAGCATGAGCACAGACAAATATATTAATGCAGTGGAGTTGGGAATCGAGAAGTCAAGCTCGATGTTTGCGATCCGTTGATTTTTAGGAAAGGCCCTATCTTAGTGTGCTCGGGCTGCTCTAATCCTGTAGACTGACGGGGCGGGGCGGTGGGAGGTATTAAACACCAGACATTCGTTTATCACTGTTCTGGAGGTTGGAAGTCGAAGCCCCAGGTGCCACCCAATGCGGTTCCCGGTGAGAGCTCTCGGTGGCTTATAGATGGCCACCTTCTTGCTGTGCCCCTGCCTGGCAGAAGGGGGGACGACACTCTCTGGCGTCTCTTCTTATAAGAGCACGAATCCTGTCATAAGGGCCTCACCCTCCTGACCCCGTCTACCCCTCACTACCTCCCAACTACCCCACCTCCCATACCATCGCATTGGGGGTTCGGGGTCCAACCCATTCTGTCCATTAGCTTTTTTCTTTCTTCATGATGTCCTTTGGTACAGAAAAGTTGGCAATTTTCATCAAGTCCAGTGGTCGAGTTTTTCTTTGGCTGCTGCTGCTTTTACTGTCAATGTCTAAGAAACCTTTGTCTATTTCAAGATCACACAGATTAGCCCCCGTGTTTTCTTCTAAGAGTTTTAAGGGCTTTAGCTCTTCCATTTCCATCTGGGATCCATTCTGAGTGAATTTTTGTATGTGATGCGAGGTAGGGTTCTGAATTCTCTCTTTCTCTTGCTCCCTCCCTCTCTCTCTCTTTTGCCTGTGGATATCCAGTTGTCCCAGCATCATTTATTGAAAAGAATGTTTGCCCCCATATCGTGGTGCAGAAGTCAAGATTCTCCAGAAAAATAGAACCAACAGAACAGAAAGTGAGAGAGAGGGAAAGCGGGAGAGGGAGAGGGACTGAAGGAGAGGGGAAGGGAGATTGAGAATTTATTTCAGACAGCTGGCACACGTGATTATGGAAACTTGGCCCATTCAACATCTGCTGGGTAGGCCACTAGGCTAGAGGCCCAGGGAAGGTTGTACTTTGAGCCCAAAGCCAATTTCCTGGCAAAATTCTTTTTTTCTTGAGGTAAGTCTTTTTCTATTAAGTCCCTCAACTGATCGGATAAGGCCCACCCATGCTATGGAGAGGAATCTACTTTACTCAAAGTCAGTTGATTTAAGGTTCATTTCACCTAAAAAATACCTTCATGGAGACATCTAAAATCATGTTTGACAAACACCTGGGTACTGTGGCCTAGTGAAGTTGACACAAAAAATTAACTATCATATGTTTACCTCTTCTCAGCTGGGCGATCATACATATGTCCTTAAATCATACTTAATCTTCAGATAAAGACACTAACAAGGTCATAATTTCACCTAACATGATACAACTCTCCTGAGTACAACCGGAAATGCACTAATCCTTTCTCCAGAAGGAAGGCAAAGACTTTGGGTGATGGGTATTCTTGACCTTGATATCCTGTAGCCTGAATACTATGATGTGAAGCTGACAACACTTAAATGCTATGATATAAAGTCAATACATCATGTCACATGAGAAGGGGAGCAAAGAAGGAAGGAAACAAAGATATTTGCTATCTACATTATACATACACACACATTCATAACAAAATAAGGAAGAAATACTCATGCCAATTCTAGTCCTCATCTCTATAACCAGTCATGTGGGCACAGCTGGAATTAACTGTCTTCTCCCACCACCCATTCCATATTCCCTTTGCCCTCAGCAAGCACCTGAGTGGTCATTGTTCTTCACTTCGTGGGGCGAGCCAAATCTTCATTCCTGATGGGTCTGGGCCATGAGCGGTCCTGGCCGAATTGCGTTGTAATTTTCCATTGACCTTAATGGCCATGCTAAGGGCAGGGTAATACGGAGAGATAACTTCAGGGATCTCCCATCTTCCAGATCACACATGCTCTTCCTTACCCGCATTGCAGATCGCTAGCCAATTCCCCTCAGTGGTCAGGATCAATCACCCCTGCCGGCACAGTAACCCCCTTCTTTGCCTGTCAATTTCAAGGCATGAGGAATCCGGGGTGGCCACGTGATCATCTTAACCTCCAGTTCAATGGGATCATTGTTTCTCCTGGTCTAGGCATTCCTCCCTTTGGAATGAAGATCTCTAGGCTGGGAGAGCCTAAAGTCACAGGGACAGGAAGCAAAAACTTCGCTAGTGGATCACTAAGGGTTAATAGTTCCTGGATCCTCGATTCCTGGATCCTTGAATCTGGTTGGGGGAAAAACAGCTCCAGATATTGGATGATGATTCGGAGCACATGCAGCCTCCTGGAACGTAGTGCCACCTTGCGGGCCCCATACCTGAGTCTTCCAATGGCTATTCTACAGCTCTACCGAGCCAGCTGCTTCAGGGTGCTGGGGAACATGGGAAAACCAGTGAATTCCATATGCATGGGTCCCTCGCTGCACTTTCTTTACAGGGAAGTGAGTTCCTTGGTCTGAAGGAACGCTGTGGGGAACACACCGTGATGGTGGATCCTTCCCATAATGGAACCACCGTAATCAACCTACCACTAGGTGGCTGGCTGGTGACGTCAGGGATTGGGGCCACACTGGGGGCTCAGTGTGGGTCTCGGCTACTGGCAGACTGAGCAGTCTTCTGGGAAGTCCGCTCACTTCTGGTGAGCGGAAGTCCATATTGCTGAGCTCACATGTAACCTCCGTTCCTGCCGCGTGGCCTCGTGGTTCATGAGCTCACTGGGCAACAGCAGGGGTGGCTGGGGAGAGGGGCTGCCTGGAATCCGTGGAACCCATTATCCTATCCATTTGACTGAAAACCCTCCTCTGCTGAGGTCACTCTTTGGTAAGCATTCCCTCGGGACATAAATATCTTCACACCTCCCCCCATTCTGGGAGGTCTAGGCACATACCTCTTTCCCAGATTTCTTTGTCATGAATTTTCCAATCGTCTTCCTTCCAATTCGCTGACCGTCCAAACAAACCATCTGCAACAGCCCATAAATCAGTATAAAGTTGCCTGTTTGGCCGTTTCTCCTTCCAAGCAAAATGAACAACTAAGTTATTGCTTAAGGCATCGCCCACTGGGAGGACTTCCCTTCACCCTTGCCCTTCTGGGATGTCCCCAGAGGGACGGTGGCGTTGCAGTCGTCCCCTTCCGGTGGTGCCTGCCTGTTGTAGAATCCCGGCCTAGGATGGCTTCCTCTGTGAGCTCGTCAGAATGACCTTCACAGGCCACAGATACGGATCCAGGAGAGAGAAGGCCACAGAGCACAGGTGGGGACCATGGGGTCCCCATGTGGCTTGCTTCTTCATGGGGCTTACCTGCGCCTTTGGGACCTGCTTGGGCCAGATCTTGCATACACACCACGTCCCTTTGATGGTGGAGTGCTGCTGTGCCTATCCACCTTTCCGGGCTGACGTGTCAGACAATATCGACTTCATGGTGGGTAGCTCAGGTCACGTGGAAACTTCGTGGCCCGTGGTGAAGTATTCAGTCATCACTAAGGCCCAGTAGCAGGCCTAGAGCTGTTTCACAAAAGGAGGGTAGTTATCTGCAGAGGAGGGCCGGGCTTTGCACTGAAAGCCTAAGGGCCTGCACTGTGATTCTCTTATAGCCCCCCATCCAGCCACGGCCACTTTGAGCACCATCGTAACTGCTGGATCTTAGAAGTGGTGTCTCAACATTTCCCCACACTGCCGGGTCTCTAGAAATTCCACTGATATAGAGGTCCCTGCAATTTTGTCAGGTTGACTTCCCATCTTCCCGTATGTGAATGTCTCGCCAATAAGTCTAGAGGATTTTCTCCTTCCTCGCTAGGCTCAATCAACATAAGGCTATCGATTTCGTGGCCTCGAGCGGTATCTCGTGGAAGGGAAAGGCAATCAAGATTCCCGATACCTAAATTATGACATAAGGCTGGAGAGTGGGTATACCCCTGAGATGGGACCGTGACCGTGATAGGACCCGAATAGGACCTTTGCCAGCTGGAAACAAACTACTTCCGGTGGGCCTTAGGAACAGGATGGGAGAAAAAGACATTTGCCTGCCCAAGAGCTGCACACCAGGTACCAAGGGGTGTGTTCCTTGGCTTCCGCAATGAAACCACATTGGTAGATGAGGCTGCGATTGGAGTTACCACGTGGTTGAGCTTGCAGTAATGCACCGGCACGCTCCCAGCTCCATCTGTTCTAGGCACAAGCCTCACAGAAGCATTGAAGGGGAATGGAGTGAGAATCCCCACTCCAGCATCTTTCAAGTCGTTGGTCGTAGCACTAATCTCCGAAATCCCAAGGGTATTGCTTCGGTTAACCGTTTTCTTAGGTGGAGGAATTTTTAGTGGCTTTCCCTTTGCTATGCCCTCCCCCTCCCCCATAATAGCCCTTACTCCACAGGTTGGGGAACAGATAGGAAGATTCTGCCAAGTGTACCTATTCCAATTGTGCATTCCAGAACCAGGGAAATAACCATAGGATGGGTTTGGGGACTCACTGGACCCCTATCTTACCTCCAGAAGGCCCTACTCTGACTGGTGGACAGCAGTGATGTTTTGGGTTTCCTGGAATTAGTGTCAGTTTAGAGCCAATGTCCAGGGATGCTTGGGTGGCTCAGTGGGTTAAGCATCTGCCTTCGGCTCAGGTCATGATCCCAGGGTCCTGGGATCCAGTCCCATATCGGGCTCCTTGCTCAGCAGGAAGCCTGCTTCTCTCTCTGCCTGCTCTGCCTGCCACTCCCCCTGCTTGTGCTCTCTCTCTGACAAATAAATAAAATCTTAAAATAAACAAACAAACAAACAAATAAATAGAGCCGGTGTCCAGTAATCCCTGAGAGTTCTGATTATTGCCTTTTCCCTAACGCACAGTCACCGTGATAAAGGGCCGGCTGTAGATCCCATGGGGGAAGCTGAGAGAAAGATTGATAGTATACATTTTTCGTGGTATACCGGGGTCAAGCCCCGCATTGGGCTCTCTCCGCGGGGAGCCTGTTTCCCTCTCTCTCTCTGCCTGCCTCTATGCCTACTTGTGACCCGGCCTCCCTTTTATTCAAGGGACTTGGGTTCGTGAACTGGCTCAAATCCAGAAATTGATTGAAGGGCTGTGACTCTCTGTTTTTATGATTCAAGTTAGACTTTTGTTCACTGCATCTAGAACTCCTCTGCTTATACAGAACAAATAAGAATTTAGTAAGTTTCCCAACTATTTCACTTGTGGGCCTACCATGATCAACTAGCCCAAGCCACAGACTATTCTGTGGGTCAGACTCTTCTGACTGCTTCTTTGACTCTGCTATCCATTATGGTAACCACATCTACCCTGCCTTTGGTGGTCGAGGGCCACCACTGGGCCCCTACCACCCCAGAGTCCAATCACTCTCATTGCATTTAATTTGCCCAATTCAGTAGCCACAGTTGCCACTCTAAGTTCTGGCCTACAGAGTGATCAGAGAGCTCATCTCAAGGATGCTGGGGCTCCCCCCTAACCCCCGCCCCCACAAATTCACTTCTCACAGTCACAGAGAAAAGTGTGTCTGTCCTCTGCACCCTCTGAGGGTGGTCTTAAATGACAACCCACTCTAACACTCCAATCTCTGGTAAGTCTTTGACTTCTTTTCTCTATTGTAAACCATAGTTACCATTAAATTGTTTATTTCCCCTTTCAATTTTATCCCGTTTTGCCTTATGTATTTTGGGACTTTGTTGTTAGGTGCATATATGTTTATAATTATTATATCTTCCTAATAGATTGAAACATTTATCATTATATAATGTTCTTTGTCTTAACAATTTTCATCTTAGCGTTTATTTCATCTGATTAGTATAGCCAATCCAGCTCTCTTTTAGTTGTTGTTTGCATCGACTATCTCTTTCCATCCCTCTACTTTCAAGCTACTTGTGTTTTTGAGTATCTTGTAGACAGCATATAGTTGGATCATCTAAAGTGAGTATCTTGTAGACAGCATATAGTTGGATCATTTTTTTTAAAAGATTTTGTTTATTTGAGAGAGAGAGAGAGAGCATGAGCAGGGGGAGGGGCAAAGGGAGAGGGAGAAGCAGGGACCCTGAGATCATGACCTGAGCCTAAGGCAAACACTTAACCAACTGAGCCACCCCAGGCACCCCTAGTTGGATCATTTTTTTTTTAAGCCATTGACAATCGCTGTCTTTTAAGTGAAGAGTTTAATCCATTTACATTTAAGTAACTACTGATAAGGACTTATTTCTGTCGTGTTGCTGTTTGTTTTCTATATGTCTATGTCTTTCCCTCCCACGATTCCTCCATTACCAAGTTTTTTAATGTTAAATAGATAACGTTTTAGTGTATCATCCAAAATGTCATTTTGCAAATGTGACTGTATGTAGAAAATAAGGAGGAAATCCTTGTAAGTGGAATTGCTAGGTCAAAGGAGGGGAGGAGGAGGCATTTAAAACTCTAATAGGTGTTACTAGATTGGTTTTAGATGCTTCTATCAATCCAGTTGAATATTTTCCAAAGAGGGCTTTGTGTTTTATTGAAACCATCCATTGGTTTGTTGGAATTTCCTCTTAAACCGTGACTTCCTGGGGACCTAATTATTCAATTTCTATATTCCCACATTTTAATGCATGGTAATAGGCCAGAAAAAGATGTAAAGAAAGAAAAAGGAACCTCTTATCATGTAGTGACAAGAATATTGGAAAATGAGGAACCATAGAGGATCAGGAAATTTTAGTGTAGCAAACCCAGGAGCCCTGTGAACTGACTTCAAGTATTTAGAAGGCCCCAGAATCTTGCTACAAAAAGAAGCGGAGGTGGGGAGGTTCTCGGGGTTGCTATATAAAAAAGGAAGCTGAGGCTTGGAGTTAAGTTCATAAATCAGTAGCTGAACTTGGACAAACTTTTACTGAGCACTTACTGCATTGGGGGGATTATTCTACCCTTGAGGAAGACTGTGGGATGTGAAGAAAGCCAACCTCTGTCCACGTGGAATTTTTTTTTCCTTTATAAATACTTAAGGTAGTGAATAAGCTCGTGTATTCTTCATCCCATTTTTAAAAATATTTTTTTAAAGATTTTATTTATTTATTTGACAGAGAGAGAGAGAGATCACAAGTAGGCAGAGAGGCAGGCAGAGAGAGGGGGAAGCAGGCTCCCCGCTGAGCAGAGAGCCCAATGCAGGGCTCGATCCCAGGACCCTGAGATCATGACCTGAGCCGAAGGCAAAGGCTTTAACCCACTGAGCCACCCAGGCGCCCCTTAAAAATATTTTCTTTAAGGTCTATTTTTAAGCAATCTCTACACCCAACATGGGGATCAAACTCAAAACCCGGAGATGGAGTGACAAGCTACACCCACTGAGCCAGTCAGGCAGGTGCCCCTCTTCATCCCATCTTTTTTTTTTTTTTTTTTTTTTTTAAGATTTTACCCATTTGAGAGCGAGAGAGTGGAAAAGAGCACCAGCAGCGGGCAATGGCGGATGGAGAGCAGACTCCCCACGGAGCAGAGAGCTGGAGGTGGGGCTAGATCCCAGGACCTCGGGATCAGGACCTGGGAGGAAGGCAGACGCCTAACCGACTGAGCCACCCAGGCGCCCCCTTCATCTCATCTTAATGGATAGTATTTCCCTAGAGGAAACTCTAGGCCCAGAGAGGTCAAGTCACTTGTACAAAGTCACACAGCTGGCAGGTGTCCAGGTCTGGATTTCACCCCAGAGCAAGTGCTCCCAATCACTTTGCTATATACTGCCTCTGAATAGTAAGATTAAAAATTATGTAGTTATAATTAATGTAATTAATAATTACAATGTCATGTTATTATAGCTAATATTATTAATAGTTAACATTGTTATTATGATTATCGTCGGAAGCAGCAGCAATCACCTTCGCCCCGTGCTAAGGACTGTCTCCATTCCTTTATTCAACCAATAAATATTGAGCACCTGTTCTGTACCAGGCAACCCCATTTACAGGTGGGGAAATTGAGGCCCAGGGAGCTTCTCTCAGGTTCATCGTCCCTGCCAAGCCTCTTCAACTGGGCGTTCCGAGGCCACCTTTGTAAAGCAACCAGATAGTGCTCAATTAACCCGAGGCACTGTCACCGCCCCCACGGAAGCAACCACCGCGGCCACGCCGCCGGGCGCCACTGAGCAGCGGTTGGGGCGGGACCACGTCCTCGTGCGGCCTCCGCGACGGCGGTTAAAAGCCCCGCCCCCCGCGCGTGCGTGCTGAGTGTTCCGCCTGCCCGCTCAGCTGCGGGCGTCCGGGCGCGGTTGGAGGCGTCCGCGAGGAGCGCGCGCGCCTGCGCCGGCGTCGGGCTCGCGCACGCGCACCTGCGCCGGCGTCGGGCTCGCGCACGCGCACGGCAGCGGCGGCAGCGGCGGCGGCGGCGGCGGTTCCTGTTGGGGGCTGCGAGCGGCGGGCGGCTCCGAGGGGAGAAGCGGCGCTGAGGGGCTCGGCGGCAGCGGCGGCTCGGCACGCGTGGCTCTTGTCCCGGCTCGCGCCGCGGCGGGCGTTTCAGTCCAGTTCAGGAGCGTGGGCGCGGCGGCGGCCTGAGGCCTGCGGCCTAGGCCTTAGCGCGGCGGCGGGCTCGAGTGCGGCGCGGAGCCGGCCTGAGGGCCCTACTCGGCGGCACCATGAGCGTGGAGGCGTACGGGCCCAGTTCTCAGACGCTCACCTTCCTGGACACCGAGGAAGCCGAGCTGCTCGGCGCCGATACACAGGGCTCGGAGTTCGAGTTCACAGACTTCACCCTCCCCAGCCAGACGCAGACGCCCCCGGGTGGCCCCGGCGGCCCCGGAGGAGGTGGCGCGGGCGGCCCGGTCGGGGCGGGACCGGGAGCTGCGGCCGGACAGCTGGACGTGCAGGTGAGCGGCACATGGCGGCGCCGGAAGCCCGGGCCGGGCCTCGGCGCCCGGGAATCTTCCCCGGGTCCTGCACTTTGGCCGGGTCCGGAGTAACCTGTCCCTGGTCCCCCACTCAGGCCCGGCCCGGGCTGACCTTCCCTGGGTCCCCCCCATTCCGGCCGGGTCTGGAGTAACCTGCCTCGGTTCTCGGTCTCCAGCCGGGCCCAGGTAGACCTGTTTAGAGTCCGGCTCTGGTTGAGTCCGGGTGATTTGCTCAAGGTCTATCTCAGGTGGCGTCTTAGGTCACCTGCCCGAAGTCCCTTACGGGCGTGTCCGAGGTGACCTGCCCTCGGTCTGTCCCTGGCCAGGTCGGGGGTGATCTGTCTCCGGGTTTCCCTCCTGCTGGGTTCGTGCCCTGCTCAAGCCAGCTCCCGGGGTGGTGATCTGCCCTGGTCCCCCCTCTGGCCGATTCGTCCTCCCTGCCCCACCCCCCACCTGTGGTCCCAGCACCCTCAGCCCACCCCCCTAATCATGCCCACTGAGCCGCGAGTTCAAATTTACCCGGGCCCAGGGACGCTGGAGAGGGGAGGGTCAAGCTCCCAGAGCAGAAACAGAATTTTTGCCTCCAGTGGAGAAGCTCATACGCGGTGACTATTGAGATTATTCAAGAGACACGTTGCGTTTTGTTTTTCCTCCTTGCATTGCCTGTTGCTGAAACCGACCTGTTATGTAACTCCACAGCCCTGCCTTGGAAAAGTTAGGTTTGAGTTTGTTCCTCCAGTGGGGCAGTGATAGTGGGTTTTACTTAAATGGTACTGCCACGTTGGACCGTTTTTTTTCAATGATGTGAATGTTTAGGGAAAGCTCCTTAAGTATTTTAAGTTTGGGTTTGTGTTATAGGAAGTATCACACTCACACTTCTTGAACCTAGGTCCCTGCTCTGACGTGGCAGAGGGGACTTGCTGGGGTCTTGGGCTGAGATCCCTTGTCACAGGGGTTCCTTGGCATGAAGACCCACTGTCAGGGCTGGGGGAGCCACCCCATCTCAGCCACAGTGAGCTCAGACTCTGTCCTTGGGGGAGGAGGGCTTGCAATCTAGTTGATTGAGTCACTTCCGTGGGTAGACCACCCACTTGGATTTTCTTTTAGCCCCTAATAGAAGCAGAAAACATTTGACTCATTCTAACCCCAGATTCCTTAAAAATAGATGCCTGATGGGCGGAGCATCAGGAAGAACAGGTGTGCAAGTATGTATGTTTTTTCAGTTTGGTTTACATATGGTGGAGGAAGGTAGAAACGGGAGAGTTTGCCTGGAGAAATGAATGAGCTGGGAGGCTCATAATAACACCTGTAGTTTCGTACTCTGTAGACCTCTCTGTTTCCACAGCTGTAAAAAGGGGGCATAGGAGTTTTATTTTTGTTGCTTTTAAACATACATGAAATCTGAACTCATGTTTAGATGGACCAGATAAGCGCTGTCTATAACTTGTGTTCAGTGTGTCCAAAAGGCTGAGGAGAAAGATCTCTCAGTTGAGCAGTGTGCCATGATTCATGGCAGCTCAGGAATGGGAAAGGTAATTGTTTTATTGGAAATTCTTTTTAAACTGTAACTAATACAGCAGCTCTGACTTCAAGTTTTGTTCCTTGCATTCTGTGTGCTATTAATTGCAGGGTATATCCTTCTCTTTAAGTTGAAATAATCTATTTTTCTGCATCTGGACACTGAGCTGTATAAAATAAGACCTTAAAACTCTCCACCATAGGTAGATGTTGAGTTGAGCTCACTTGAGTTCTGATGACATCAAAAGGGTTTATCCTTCCTTGCCTTTAATTAACTCTGATGACCCACTCAACTGTAAGCCTAACTTCTGTGTTTGGGAAATGGGAGTAATATCCTTTGTATCGCAAGAGAAGGTCCTGAATTTGGGGGCAGGAAAGTCTGAATAGAATTGGAAAGTGGAAAAAAGTTTATTATCTCCTGTGCCAGTCGGTGGCATTGGCTGCCTACAACATTTGGGATTTTCCTTGTCCTCAGGAGTTGGCTGTGTAGCTAATTGTACGACGGGGCTTTCAGAAAGACTCGGAAAACCCATTCCGAATGCCTTTTAATTTTATCTTATTGGGTGAGTGGCTGTGACTTACCAAATGCTGTGCGGCCACTTCTGTTTCACACCTTTCTTGAGATAGAATTCATAGACAGTACGGTTTGCCCATTAAGAGTGTACAGTTCAGTACGTTTTACTACATTCACAGGTGTGCAGCCATCTCCATAATCAATTTTTGGACATTTTCATCACCCTGAAAAGAAACCCACATCTCTTAGCCTGTCGGTCCTGCCTTCTCCAACCCCAGGCAACCACTAATCTTAATGTCTCGGGTTTACCTACTATGGACATTTGATATAAATGACAATGCGTGGTCTGTGTCTGACGTCTTCCCTGAGCATGTTTTCGAGGTTCATCCATGTTGTAACACGAATCTACTCCCATTTCTTACTGTGACTGAGAAATATTTCACAGTACAGACCACATTTTGTTTATCCACTTAACCTGTTGGTGAACGTTTGGGTTGTTTCCACTTTTAGCTATTATCAAGTAATGCTGCCGTGAACATTCGTGTGCAAGTTTGTGTGTGGCTGTAGGTGAGATTGCTGGGTTGTGTTGTACCTCTGTGAGTCACCCTTCCAGGAGCTGCCAGACTGTTTCCCAACGTGTAGCCACATTTGATACCAGTTTTGCTCAGTTGGTTTTACCTGAAAGTGTGTTTAGAGGCAGAATGTGTGTCCCTGCCAGAGTAGGAGAATGGCAGACAAGGGTGACTCCTGCTGAGCTCTGAGTCCGTTCAAGTAACATTTGCTTTCTTTCTCTCTTTTCTTCCTTCCTTCCTTCCTTCCTTCCTTCCTTTCTCTCTCTCTCTCTCTCTCTCTCTCTCTTTCTTTCGAGATTTTATTTATTTGACACAGAGAGAGATCACAAGTAAGCAGAGAGGCAGGCAGAGAGAGAGGAGGAAGCAGGCTCCCCACTGATTAGAGAGCCTGATGCGGGGCTCGATCCCAGGACCCCGAGACCACGACCCGAGCCGAAGGCAGAGGCTTAACCCACTGAGCCACCCAGACGCCTCCTTTCTTTCTTTTTTTTAAATTAACATATAATGTATTATTTGTTTCAGGGAACGTTTGTTTTCTTGTTTATGAAATAAAACTGGTATTTCTCAAAGCCCTTGAGATCTGGGATGAAAAGTGCTGACATAATCCTGCCAAGTGTCCATAAGATACAAGGGACCATTTTCTTTTGCTAATCTAAATCTTTCCTGGGCCATTTCCCTACCCCTCAAAGGTCAGGGAAAGGTAATTTCAGAAGTGCTTTGCATAATAGGTGCTGTTAACAAACCTTCTGGCCTGTCTAGTTGGACTATTTCCTTTTGATGGTCGCTACTGTCATGTTTTCTTCAGATATGGGAATTATGGTAAATATCTGAGTTGGGAACACTCCCTGGCTTTAAAAAAAAAAAAGGAACTATTGATACACACAATGATGTGGATGCATCTCAGAATAATTACACTGAGTAAAAGAAGCACTCTGACAAAAAAAGTATATACTCTGATTCTGTTCATATAAAGCTCTAGAAAGTGCTAGCTAACTAATAGTAATAGCACATCAGTGGCTGGGGGAGGAAGGGATGACAAAGGGCATAAGGACACTTGGTGATGGATGTATCATTATCTTGATTGTGGGTGTTTACATACATTGATGTATGTCAGTTTATAAAAGTGTACCCTTTAAATCCCCACTGTTTATTGTATGTCGGTTATACCCCAGTGAAACTTGAAGACCACACGGAGATACCACTACCCACTCATAAGAGTGGCTCCAATTTTTTAAAAGGAAAACCACTTGGAACTTTCATACCTTGCTGGTAGAATGGTTCACACCCACCTCTGTGGTCCAGCAGAGAAGTAAAGGCAGTTGTCCACGCAGGCTGCTCTGAGCGTTTATACGTGCTTTGTTCGTGAGAGCCCAAGACTGGAAACAACCCCATGGCCATCAGCAGGTAAACAGATAAAGAGAGGCTCCTCATCAGTTGTAGTCTTTTTTAAGTAGGCTCCATGCCCAGCTTGGGGCTTGAGCTCATGACCCTGAGGTGAAGAATTGCTCGCTCTATGAGCCGAGCCAGCCCCCATCAGTTGTAGTCTTGAGTACATGCACTCGGGCTTCTTTTTCTTATTCGAGTAGTAAGATACTTGGCTAAAGGGTTGCTACTTGGTCTTCAAAACCATAGTCCTGACTGCCTTCAGAATTCATCGTGGAAGACTGTCCTGACATATTCATGATCAGCTAGGTAAACCGATCATCTTCTGCTTACTGGCCTGTAGCTTATGAAGAGGAGGAATGAGTTTGATCAGCCCAGGGGTTCCTGAAAGTGGTGAGTTTAAAATTTGAGTCACTTTTTCCATCTGGTTTCGTGAACACTCAGTTCAGCTGTGATATAAGCACACCTTGAGAAAATTGGAGATGAGAGGCCGCTAACCTTGCAGGAGCTCTGGCAAGTGTTTGTCCAGCACTTTCCCCTCATTGCATTTCCCGGGTTTGTTTCCAGATGGTTAGGACTCTATGGGCGATTAGGGGAGAAGAAGGGCTTATGTGTCAGTCACATAAGTGAAATGACTTTTTACTTTCTTTACCCCAATTTCTTAACCCAGATTCAGTATGATTGGGGGCAAAGTTAACACTAGTACAATATCAATATTAACTAAAAAAGTTCTCTTTCCAGCTCCCACAACCAAAAAAAAAGGAGACCCCTTTTTAATAGCTTCATTGAGGCATGATCACATACTATAGAGTCTCTTGTTTGTGTGCAATTCAGTGTTTCCTAGTAAATTTGGAGAGTTATTCGATCATTCCACAGTTGTTCATTGTCTTTGATTCTCCTTCACTTCTCTTTTTCTTTCCTTCTCCTTCCTTTTTGCTCCTGTTAATCTTTGTAGTGTCTCTTCAGCAGCTCTAACGTAGGGAAATGGAGTGATCCCGTGCTTAGCTACTCCCAGTCACATGTTGGGGAGATTCACCACCCTGTGTCCTGGGCCCTCCACTTGAGCCTGGTCATGCTGCTTTCAGGGTGAGCCTGGGTGCCCTCATATATCTGTTCATGTTTACTTTTGTCCCCACTGTACAGGCTGTCAGGCCAACCTCTTCGGCCTGGTCCTTGGCTCTTGCCGCTCTCGGCAGTTCTTGCTTCCTTGCCTTGCTGAGCTCCGTGAGGGCTGGAGGTCAAAGTGAATCCTTTGCCATCTGTAGCTGTTTTGTTAGAGATGACAGGTGCTGGCCAGACTGCAGTTGACCTTAGGGATCACGAGGGCCCAGAAGAGGGAGTGGTTTGCCCTGCACAGGGAAAGCCTTTGTAAGTAGTGGTCCTTGAGTTGTTCAGGAAGGCATGCGTGCTAGGCAGAGGGGTGGGCATGGGGCACTACACTTGGCTTGGTGTAGAGGGAGAGTGGGTGCGGACACAGGCTGGGATGCCATGCAAGGGGCTCAGGCTGGATCCCGGGGCCTCACCTGGGAGGAGGGGCCCTTAGATGGTGGGCAGACCTGGCAGAGTGTGGACGAGGCCAGAGGGGAGTGCAGGCAGAGTGCATGGGGCTCAGAAATGTGCCCGTGTGTGCCAGTGCATATGTGTGAACTACCACAGTACCAGGCGGCCAGAGTGGCCACTCCTCCTGGGACAGGTTCACTGCACTGGGTACCGTGTTGGCCCTGAGTCCTCAGAAGGAGTTATGGCTAGAGCAGACATGAGTTCCTGTGTGCGGTTTTCATCAGGGCCCAGGATCCCCCAAGGGTGAGGCAGGGCTCCCCTCCGATGGGAGGTGTGGGTGGGGGTGGTGCTGGTTAGCAGAGCCTTTGGAGGCATTGCCCTGAGAGGAAGGGCAAGAGGCCCCACCAGGGCAGCACGCACGGAGGCTGGAAGGGGCAGATTCTGGGCTGTGGCTCTCCCCTGAGGGGCAGTTGTCGCCCTGGCAGGGTGGTCTTTCGGTGGTGCACGGTAGTCCTGACCACAGAGAAGGCTCATGACACCTAGCTCTGCTCAGTGGGACCCAGAACAGAGTGTGGCCTGGCAGGTGCAGAAGGGCAGTTGAGTCTGGCTGAGTCTTCGGTGTTCCTTTCCAGGTCTCAGGGTCCCCCTCTTAGGGGGGCTTTGAACTCTTCTTGCCAGAGGAGCTTTTGTTGAGAGCAGAACCCTGCTTCCTCTGATAAACACCAGGATGCTAGGTCCTGGGACCCCACGACTGGGAAAGGGTCGTTGTGCTGTTTCTATGTGTCAGTCCGGTAGCAGCTTGTGAGCTGGACTCCCGAGCCAAGCCAGGCTTCTTAGATTCCTGCAGACTGTTGACAGGGTGGCTTCTAGACATAGGCGGCTTGTTGAGCTCTGTGGGCAGCCCTTTGTCACAACTGAGGACTGCACCTTCCCGTCTGCACCTTCCTGTCTGCTCTGCTCCTTGCAGAGCTCATCTGCCAGGGATGACAGTGAATCTGGGGAGGTGGCTCTTCTTATCCTAGACTGGAAGGCGCGTGGTCAGAGCTGTGCTTGTTCTCCAGTACTCTTTTTGAACGCCTGGCTCCACGGAGTTAACCTGGATCCCAGAGGCCACCTCGTCCAGCCGTATTGTGGAAAATGTTGGTTATGAATTCTTTGTAGGTAAAACAAACCCTGATTGTCTCCTCAGTTCAACGGTTGTGAAGATTTTCCTCTTCCCCTTTCTCTTCTAAAGCAAATCCATCTTGTCATTTCACCCTTCCGAGTTTGAGCCGTATGAGTTAGTGATACCCAGTCATTTTGACCTATCATATTTAGTATGCATTTCTAGAAACAAAAGGCATCTTTCAGGGCGCCTGGGTGGCTTAGTCGGTTAAGCGTCTGCCTTCCTCTCAGGTCATGATCCCAGGATCCTGGGATCGAGCCCCTTGTTGGGCTCCCTGCTCACTGGGGAGCCTGCTTCTCCCTCTCTTGCTCCCTCTGCAAAATAAAAAAAAAGGCATCTTTCTGTCATAGTACTGCTGTTATATGAACAGCACCGACGGTAGTTTTTTGAGGATCATCTGGTACATGGGGTTTCCCTTTCTCCACAGATTCTCACTAGTCAAAAAATGGCTTGGCTTGGTCTGGTTCCTTGTGAGGTCCAGCGTTAATGTGATTGTCTTGTCTCCTCATCCTGCTCTCCAGGCAGCCACTTTCTCTTCCTTTAATGCCCCTGAGCTGGAGTTCAGTCTGGGTCATTGTCCTGTGAGGTATCTTGGTTTTTCGACTGAACCCCCATCACACCCTGGCTGCTCCCGGCAGGTGTGGAGTGGGCTCCTTTGAGAGTGGTGATCCCCAGGGCTGGGCAGGCAGGGGCAGCCCAGGACAAGCTGGGGATCCCTCGGACATGTCAAGGATACTTTGAGCATTGAAATGAACCATAGGGCTGGACTCAGCATGCTGACCAGAAAAAGGGTCCACTGTAAAGGGAGAGGCCGGTGAAGACCCTTTTCTTTAAGTTTTAATTTATTTGTCAGCGACTGAGCACAAGCAGGGGGAGTGGCAAAGGGAGAGAGAAGCAGGCTCCCCACTGAGCAGGCAGCCCTACGTAGGGATCCCAGGATCATGACCTGAGCCGAAGGCAAACGCTTAACCAACTCAGCCACCCAGGCGCCCCTGAAGATCTTTTTCATCCAGAACCCGGGGACCACTCTCTTGAGTGGGACCACGTGACGTCATCTTTGTGGGTCAGAAATGGTTGATTCTCAGCCATTACATGTGGTTAAAACTAATGAATCGAAGGCTAAAGAAACATCACAGGTCTCGAATGTAAAAAACTATGTAAGATATTATTAGGATGTTGGGGAATTGTGACTATGCTTATTAGATAGCAGTATTTTATCAGTTTCATCAATATTATTCCTGAGTGGGAGGCTTGTGATTATGTGGAGAAAGTGCTTGTCTTGGGGCCTGTGACTCTGAAATGGATTGGGAAGATAAACGTGTGTGTGTGTGCAAAGCAAGTATGGCAAAATGTTAGTGGCTGGTGGATCTAGGTGACAGGTGTGTGAGTTCATCCTCTGTAGTTTTGAAACTTTCTCAAAAGCTGGGGGAAGGCCAAAACTTCTGTTAGCCTTTTCCTGAGGTGAGGCTCAGAGGCTCTGCCACTCCCCTCTGCCTTGGGCCACACGGAAGGAAAGGTGATTTCCCACTCTTTTTATTTAAACCTTGGGATAAAAGAACACTTGATGAGTTATTTTATATTCCAGCCTTTAGGCTTTTGGATGTGAAGATACAGCCTATGCTATGAGGGCCCCCTGGGGTGTGGGCTCATTTCTAGGTGCTTGGGTGATAGCAGGGACCCCTGCTATGGGTCCCTACAAATGGGGTCAGGGGAGGCCTCCCTGGGAGACGCCCTGTGCACTGAGACCCAAAGAACCAAGAGCCAGCTGTACAGAAGCCAAGGGACAGTGAGTGCAAAGGCCCTGTGGCACTGGCAGACTCGGGGACTGAGGGATTGTGAAAGATCCATTTCTTCCTGAGTGGTACAGTACTTATGCAGTTTGGAGTAAAAATCTGTAGCCTAAAAGTTCTTACCAGCGCATTTAGGAGTAATTTTTGAATTTACATGCTTTTCCTCTGTGGGTCTGAAGTGACCTCTCTTCCTGCTACTCTGATGTGCACAGTCTGAGTTCTGTAGTCAGTTGTATGAAACTGTCCCTGGGCAGAGAATGTCTGCAGGCCTTTATCAGCTCAGCAGCTCATAGATTTACTTCAAATAGTACTCAGAGCAGAGGTGAAGAGGGAATCGTTTCCCCAGTGATGTGGTGCCTGGGGTGGGCTCCGTGTTTGGTGGAATGGGGGCGGTCCTGCCCCTCAGCCTAGCAGGCGCTGGGGTCCTAGCTGGAAGTGAGAGGTTTGATAACCTCAGGGAACAAGGACCCTTCAGTCCTCCCATCATGTCACCTGGCACGGGTTGTGGACCTTCTCTGTGCAGGGCACTCTCTAGTGCTTTGTTATAACTAATTTAATTATAGTTTCTAAGGTCAGATGTATTTTTGAAGTTAATGTTTATCTTAAAACTTTCCAGAGAGTAGAGGGAGAAACTTAACAACCCAGCTATAGAAGTCAGTTTATATTGTGGCCAGATCATAGCTGGGCAGGAGTGGGGCTGAGTGGGAGCTGGGAGGGGGCATGCACATGTTTCCCAACCAGGAGGCTAGAAGGCTGTTGGGCCTTGGGAAATCTGGACTCTTCTCTCCAGCCTCCCCAGCTTTAGTACAGGTGTGGAGAGTCTACCTGACCTTATATCTGTACCCCAGGTTGTCTCCCAAGGGTTCTGAGAGCAGACCTAAATTTCCTGCCCCTTATTAATCTGAAGGGGTAAGTGTGGTGCAGGGAGGGTCCCCACGTGGCTGATCAGGATGTGTCCTCTGCTGGTTCAAGCCTCCCCCTGGGGAGGGGAGGTGAACTGTGGGATCTGAGGCCTAAACAAGGCAGGAGTGGATTGAAAGAGGGACCTGGGTGGTGTGCACTTTTCTATATTACTCTGTGTACTAATTTTGATATTTCAGGAAAGTAAAGATTCAGGTATCACCAAGGGCATTTATTTACATGTAAAAGCTTATGCATCCTAATAAAAATTTTACGAGTTGTTTTAGACAAGGAATCTGTAAGCATTTTCTTAAAGGACTAAATAGTAAATATTCTAGACTTTGTGGGACAAGAAGCAAAATTGAGGATAGTATTAGTTACTTAATCCAGCCATTTAAAAAATGTAAGTACTATTCTGAGCTTGAAAAGGGGGTCCCACATGCTGATTCCTTACTGGACTACCTTCTTAGCACTCTGGTGATCCTGGGTTTTAAGGTGTTTTTCTGCTGAGATTAGATTGGAAAAGTAGCACATTTCTCTTTGGAAAGATGAAAGCTGATCAAAGTTAAGTCATAAAAGGTGTCAGTACCCATTTATCCAAGCTCAGGTTACCAGATCTATGGAAAGAATAGTTTCAGATCAAGTAAAAAGAAGTTCAAGTTTCATAATATTCTTAAAAACTTTGTTACCTCAAATACTTGATAGACCAGTTTATTGGGTTTAAGGGGTCATAAATGTCAATTTCTAATTGTGATATGTGTACTTCCTTCACTGCCCTTAAGGTGAAATCCAGGTGCCATAACTTGGCTACACAGTTTCAGAAAACCAACCAGTGAGTGTGCCTGGGCACAGTCACACCAGGAGTGGCCCCTGTGGGTAGCCTCACACTAGCATTGCCACTGCATGTGTCAGGAGAAGCATTGTGAAACAGGGAGGTGACTTTTTGAAGTGATAGCCAACTATCAATTTCAGAGCACGACTCAAAAAATCTTAACGGTTGACTAAAAATGGGCAAAGGACTTCAATAGACATTTTTCCAAAGAAGATACATAAGTGACCAACAAACAGATGAAAAGATGCTCAGTTTCATTAGCTATGAGAGAAATGCAGATCAAAACCACAATGAGATATCACCTCACATTCATTAGAATGGCTATTTAAAAACAAACAAAAATGATAATGGGTATCGATGAGGCCGTGGAGAAGTTGGAATCCTTGTGCACCGTGGGTGGGAATGGCGAATGATGTAGCTTCTGTGGAAAATAACGGCAGTTTCTTAAAAAAGTTACACGTAGAATTACCATAAGATGTGGCAAGCCGACTTCTGGGCATATCCCCAAAAGAACTGAAAGTGGGGACTTGGTCTTCGTATACCATGTTCAGAGCAGCCAAAAGGTAGAAGAAACCCAAGGGCCCACTGAAGAGTAAATGGTTAAACAAAATGTGTGTCTATACAGTGAAACGTTATTCAGCCTTAAAAAAGGAAAAAAAAAAAAATTTTTTTTTTTTTTTTTTTTTGAGAGAGAGCCTGTATATGCATTGGCGTGGGGAGGGGGGAGATGGAAAGGGGGGGGAGAGGGAGAGAGAGAGAGAGAGAATCTCAAGCAGGCTGCACACCCAGCTCGGAGCCTGATGTGGTGCTTGATCTCACACCCCTAAGATCGTGACCTGAGCTGAAATCAAGAGTCGGATGCTTAACTGACAGAGCCACCCAGGCGCCCCAGTCTTAAAAATGGAAATTCCAACACCTGCTGCATAAAACATGGATGAACCTTGAGGACATTATGCTATGTGAAATAAGCCAGTCACAAAAGACAAATGTTGTGAGACATTTATATGGTGTCTCTAGGGTAGTCAGATTCACAGAGACAGAAAGTAGAATGGTGGGCTCCAGGGGCTGGGGGAGGGGAACGAGGAGTTGGTGTTTAATGGGGACAGTTTCATTTTGGGCAGATGAAAAAGTGCTGGAGATGGATGGTGATGATGGTTGCAGAATAATATGAATGTACTTAATGCCACTGAGCTGTACACTTAAAAATGGTTACAATGGTATACACACAGGTTTAAAAAGAGAGCAAGGATTCCCAAAGAAGTGCTTGTAATTATGTTAGAGCATCATCTTTGCATTAAAATCCAAAAGTTGATTTTGATTTTTCTCTTTTTTCAAACAAAAAGTAGTTTTCTTGCATTTAACTTGGTTGTTGCCTACATGAAAAAAGTATGTTAAAGTAGTGGCAGAATCTGTGAAATGGGGTTCTCGTCTGGGCCAAGACCACTATAGACCATTATAGACAAAGATGTTGAACCCCTACTTATAACCCAAATTCACCACTACAATTTCTGTAATGCCCCCTAGGCGTTTCTGGAATTGCCCCCTAGGGGGCAGTGCACCCCCAATTCCCGCCTGCCCTGTTTCCATCCCCAAGTGAACTGCTGTCTATTTTTTTCAAGATTTGATTTACTTATTTATTAGAGTGCACGCTCGTGAGTGGGGGAGGGGCAGAGGGGGAGGGAGAGGAAGAGGGAAGGAATCCCAAGAAGACTCAGCAGCAGGGATCCCTGAAGCACAGGCTCGGTCCTACAACCTTGAGATCATGACCTGAGCTAAAACCAAGAATCCAAGGCTCAACTGACTGAGCCCCCTAGGCGTCCCCGAACTGCTGTCTTTAGAATCTTACAGGTGACTTGGCTGGAGCAGTGGAGAGGGAAAGGCCCTGTGGGCGCTGCTGGCTCGAGCTGCACTGGCGTGAGGGGCGCTTGGAGGGACGGGGGCTGGTGTCTGATCCTCTCCCACAGTTCAGAGAAACCTGGCGCCTGCCCTGGGGCTCCTGTCATTCCTCCGTGGACATTCCTCCCTGTCCTCATCACCACTCCATGCCCTTGCTGCCTGACCCAGCCTCACGTGGGAGATGTGTCATCCCCACAGGAGGGGGGAGATGACAAGGACCGTTGACTGCCACCCCAGGTTCCTGCAGATGGCCTTAGGAATGCCTGTTACTCTGGCGAGCTGAACCGGTGTGCCTCTGAGTGGACGTGTGCGCTCAGCAGAGGTGCCTGTGGAACTCGTGGCTTGTCATTGGAGTTGCCTGTTTGTGCGTTTTTGCTGTTGTAACATATAAAAGCTAATATGTGTGGTAAGGTTACAGCCTGAGTTCAGGAGGTTATCCTAAACATTGAACTTCTAACTCATAATGAAGACGGGCTGTTCTCTGGAGAGGGAAACTGGCAGTGGAGGAAGTACGTTGACTAACGAGGAAACTGCTCTCTCACATCTCCAGCGGACACAGCCTTTTCTTCTGGCGTCGGCTTTGGCGGGAACCTTCACTCTGGTGGGATTCCAGGCCTTCTGGCCTGACGTTGTGCAACTGTCCCCAGAGGGGATTGCAACTGCTTTGTATAAAGTCATCTTGCTCCTTGCGGTTCCCCGTCATGGGAACAAAGTGTCATCTTCAGCATCCTGGTTTGGTCATGGCTCCATGACCAGGTGGGTTGGACCTGGATATGCAGGAGGCAGGGTGGATGACCTAGGCCACCAGCACCCTGTTTTTGGCCAGGTAGGTTTAATAGGGAGGTGGGAGAGTGCGAAAAGTCCAATCAGAAAGAAGCTGAACTCTCTCAAGGTGGAGAGCAGACCAGCGCTTCGTGGGAAGGTCGCCATGGCTGCTCGTCTGGGGAGAAGCCATGTGCCTGGTCTAAGGGCCAGGAGCCGCAGCTTTGCGTGGTGATGCTGCTGTTCTGCTGTAGGTCAGTGGACCAGAGGGCATTCTGCAGAACGGGGCCGTGGATGACAGCGTGGCCAAGACCAGCCAGTTGTTGGCTGAGTTGAACTTTGAAGAAGATGAAGAAGATACCTATTACACGAAGGATCTCCCTGTACATGCCTGCAGGTAAGTGCCGATGGCGGAGGCACGGACTCGCGTCCCAGAGCTCTTGCATTCTGAGTGGATTTGCTGGCTTTAAAAGCCCATCTAAGATGGTGGATTGTGACATTTGGTATTACAAAATAAGAAGGTTCTTCAGGCCAGTGTATACATAGTCCTTGTTACTGGGCAGGAGGGTGGGATCAGCCCTCTCCGAAACCCCTGATTCACCCATAGGGTAGGGGAGAGGCTCCCCTTCTCTGCCTTCTCTCAGGTTCTGGTGGTTCCTGGTACCTGTCCCACTCACTCCTTCAAAATGAACTCACATTTGGTGAGGACTTGGGTTTAGAGGGTAAACAGCAACTAAGATTTCTTTTACAAACAGATGATTGTAGGATACTTTAAAATATCTGCCTCTTTGATGAGTTCAAAATTCCCGAGAAATTGGTATTGAATAGTCAGTGGCTAGTAACTGCTTGTTGACCAAATTTGGAATTCTCATCTAGAGCAGGACCTATCCCTTGTATTTGGACCCATAAGATCAGACTTGTTCTTAGTTTTTTGTTAAACGTACACAAGGAAATTGAAACCAAAAGAGATGAATTGATCTTGTTCAGGGCACTTGGCCAGTCAGGGCCACTCTGGGCCCGAGCCATGTCACTGTCTTGCCGACCTCCCAGGCACACTGCCGGAAGTTTGTACCCACCGCAGGACACAGTGCTGCTCCGTTCCCTGCTCTGTGGGGGGGGGACTGTTTTTTTTTTAACTTTATTTTGGCTTTTTGTTTTTAACTTTATTTTGGTTCTTACTCGTTTACAAATGTTTTTACATATGTGTTAGTGGTGTTTTAGTGTTCCTGTTATTTACATGTTTGCCGGTGAAGTGGTTCTGGTAAAGCTGCAGGTGCTTAAAGTTTGCACATCTCCTCACCCCCCCAGCTGTCCCCATGGTGTGGGGTGTTGGAGGGAAGGTTCTTGTCTGGAGCACATTCTAGTTTGAGACTGAGGCTTGGCTTCATACACATACAGAACTCTGTGGTGAGCCGGTCTTTGTTTTTGATGTGTTGATTTTCAGAAGAATGAGGCTGGGGGCTCTCTTGAGGTGCTTGCAAGCTTGAACTCAGGCTGCAACCCGCACCCTGAGACCCTCTGCTGCTGGGTCTGAGCTGAGCGTTCCCGGGAGCATGGCGCCCTCTGCCGGGGAGCGGAGCGCCTTGTGAAGGCAGCGTGGTCCCAGCTTAACTGTGTGCCCAGAGCCAGGGATGCTGATTTCCCTGCTTCTGAGTCAGGGTTCCTGAAACTTAAGTTCAAGTGGGGTTGCTTTGGGGCGTCACACCTCTGTTGTTGGGTTCCCCTGGCATCTTCCACAGCTTTCATGCACCACCCCCCCCACCCGCCCCCGCCAGCAGGGGCTTTGCTGTTTCCTAGGGCCTCTCTCTCCGGAACCCCCACAGCACCCTGTACCCCTTCCCTGCATTTGCAGGGTCAGGACGCATCTGCAGTTAACTGATTGGATTTTGCTGGTGGGATCGTTGGGTTTGAGTATGTGTTTAATGAAAAATTTAAAAATGTTGTAAGAGGAAAGAATTTTACATCCTGCCAAATTAAAACCAGAGAGAGACCTTCCAGCTTTAACTGTTGATGTTTTGACTTTTTTAGTTACTGCGGAATACACGATCCTGCTTGCGTGGTTTACTGTAACACCAGCAAGAAGTGGTTCTGTAACGGGCGTGGAAATACTTCTGGCAGGTAGATAATCAGACCGCGCATGTGTCTTTAATCAATGCTGTGCTCAGATTTGTGTGTAAATTATGGAAATGTTGAAGCAAAAGCACAATATAAAATCACGCTAACAAACCTGGTTTTTTCCCTCCTCTGTGACTGGTTTAACTTGAAACAGATGGTGGTGTGTGAATGCCTTAATGTATTTACCCTTGATTTATTCTCTGTGGTTCTTTTATTATGCAAGTAGGGTTGGCTTAATTCTCGTTCCCAGTTTTTATTTATATTTTTCTGCAAGATGAGCTCCTGGCACGCCCGTTCATCTTCATTACTGGGTGCCTGGGGAGGATGTTCCCAAGACAGTAATGGGCATCCATGGGAGCTGCTTCCTGAGAAGGCTCCCTCTGGCCTTAGCTCATCGGAGCAGTCCTGAGGCTAATATGGGCCAGATCCTGAATCATCGGATTAAATTAAGTTCACTTGACTGTCGTCTCTGGGCTTCCCTTCCTGCTGTTGATCAGCAGCAGCTGTGGCTTGGTCTCTTGTTTTGTGTTTTGTATTTGGGGTGAGACCAGTTTTGTGCTGGTGCTTGGATTCCAGGGCAGGATCCAGTCCTGGTGGCTCCTCCGAAGCTGCCGTGCTGTGTGAAAGCTCCCGCCACTGTCACAGAGAAGCAGAGCTGAGTCTTGTGGGACAGGGCTCCAGGCCACCAGCAAGAAAGCAGCATCTTCTGGGGTTTGTGTTTTGGAGACATGCAGTGACAAAAGCCCATAGGCAGGTTTATTTGCACAGAGCCCCCACCCCTCCTGTGTCTTCCATAGCTGTAGGCCAGGCCTCACCATCTCACGCTGCCTGAGGACACAGTGGTCAGATCTCGTGTCATCTTAGAGTTAGCAGTGCGAACTGTAGGATTCTGGGTGAGGCAAGAATTAGTTTAATTCTAAAGATTTGAAAGGAAAAGCATCTTTAGGGTAACCAGATTCATGTCCCATTTTCAGAATGTTCTGGGTAATTTCAGCACTACTATGGTTGCATTAGTTCCTCTCCTGCAGGAAAAGCAATTAAATAAAACTTCTTAGCTGGCAACCCCAGCTTCCGGTCAGCAGAGCCAAGATCAGGGAAGTGAGTGAAAGGCCTCTAAGAGAAAACAGACTCCATCAGCCAGCACTGAGTGTTTGCATGAGGCCAGATGGTAAAAATGATGGGGCAGCCACTTGCCTTCAGGGAGCTTCCAATATAATGGGGTGAGGTGGGTGTAGAAAAGAGGAAGTCAGAGTCTGGTAAAATGCCCAGTTGTGACAGCTTCAGAAGAGTGGGTGCTCTGTGGGTACAGAGAGCAGTGACAGCTGGTTAGAGAATCTGACTGGCTCCACGGTCTAGAACGGGCCAGAGAGGGTTAGAATGTGGCGTCTGAGCCGAAGCTTGCAACAGAAGGAGTTTCCCCGAGGTGCAGGCGGGTGGCAGAGCCGGGCAGGCACGCTCGGCATCCAGCATCCGACATCCAACAGACCCGCAGCAAGGCTGCTGGGAGCTGGGAGAGCCTAAGGCAGAGCCATGCACCACCCATGGACCCCAGGCGAGGCCGGCTTGTCTTGGGCGGAGTTTCGCAAGCCCTGGGTGTAGGTGAGCTGTGTACCGGAAATGGGAGGGACAGTAGAAACCTGGCCACGCGGCAGCAAGGAAAGAGCCGAGACAGCGGGGTTTTCAGACGGTTCACAGCTGGCCCTCCGCTTCCTGAGAGTAGCCCTGAGCCCCGCTGCTCAATATTTTTTACTGTCCTCAGGTTTCTAATACGTTTGGTTATCAAGTTTCCTGGCCTGCAGCAAGTTAGGAGGGGCTGTTGCTCCTGGAAGCAGGCACAGGGACCCGGAGAAGCGACTTTGAAAGCAGCAGCAGCAGCCGAGAAGCCTCAGCAAGCCGAGAGGAGCCGTGGAAGGGGCCGGCCTCCTGCCTCTCCGGGACAGCAGCCTTGGCCCCAGCCATAGGTTTATTCAGGCCCCGTACGTAGGATTTCAGAAAGCAGGAACTAAAAAAAAGGAGCAGGAACTGTGTGAAACATGTTAGGAAAGTTTTCCTTAAAGGCTGTTCAAGTCGGATTGATTTTTGCACTCAGTGGGGAGCCAGTACAGGGGCGGGCTGGTCCCCTGGGACGCCAGATGGATGAGGTGTGACCGCCCCTGCTAATGGACTGTGAACGGTACCGGAACTTTTAACGGGGGGCTCGAAAATTGGAAGTGGTGAAAAGCCAAACTTTGGGTGTTAACTATTTATCATTTCCTGGTTTCAGCCACATTGTAAATCACCTCGTGAGGGCAAAATGCAAAGAGGTGACTCTGCACAAGGATGGGCCCCTGGGGGAGACAGTTCTGGAGTGTTACAACTGTGGCTGCCGCAATGTCTTCCTCCTTGGCTTCATCCCTGCCAAGGCCGACTCAGTAGTGGTGCTGCTGTGCAGGTGAGGGCGGTTGGGGGGGGGCATTCAGCCCCAGCGGGCAGAGAGGTGCGAGGATATTTGGGGGCTGGGGCTAGTTAGAGAACTGGGAATGCTGAGTAACTCTTTTGGGGTGTGTTCTGGTTAAATCGTAAAAAGAATTCTGTAAAAACTTAGGAGTTTTAAGAGTTCAGAGCTCAAGTGCATGGGGAGAGGCAATGTATTACTAACAATTTAAAGGTACTGTGATCACATAGTAAAATGTGGGGAACGTCACTTTGGGATGAAAGGTAAGCCTTGTGGGCGGGGATCATCCTCACCTGGGCTCTCCCTGCCCTTGGTGTTTCTGTAGGCAGCCCTGTGCCAGTCAGAGCAGCCTCAAGGACATCAACTGGGACAGCTCCCAGTGGCAGCCCCTGATCCAGGACCGCTGCTTCCTCTCTTGGCTGGTCAAGATCCCTTCTGAGCAGGAGCAGCTGCGGGCCCGGCAGATCACTGCCCAGCAGATCAACAAGCTGGAGGAGCTCTGGAAGGTGAGGGCCTGCTGAGAATGCAAATCTGCCTCAGCACGGTTCTTGTCCAGGGAGAGCTGCTGGGAGTGTCTTCAAAACAGGAGATTCTGGAAGGAACTCGAGGGAGAGACTGCAGTCTCTCCCTGGAATGGCCCTTTGGTGGAATACCATAGGCACCTCCTGCCAGGCCTCTGGGAAAGGACAGCTCTGGTTGTTGGAATTTTTCTCCTGTTGCAGAGGAAGAGGGAGAGGGTGAGGGTGGGTGCCGGGAAGGAGGTAGACCAGAACTGGCCCTGGGCGGCTGTGGGTGCATATGTCAGGAGGAGCTGGGCCTGGGGAGACAGGACCGTGAGGGTGCTGTGAGACTTCATCGGGCCTGTGACGTATCTGAGCCAGGGACACCAGGCCAGGGGTGAATGTTCAGGGGGAATAGGAGCCCAGGTTGCAAAGGTCAGAGAGGCAGGGCCCACGATAGCTGGATGAGCGGAGGGGAGGGGCTTCCAGGTTGGGTGGTGGGGTGCCTGCCCTGCCCCAGACCCAGTTCTCCAGGGAAGCCCTTCTCTGGTTCTGGCTGTTCAGCTTTTATGATAAAGTTTTAGTAATTGGGCTATAAATTTTAATTAGGTGCCCATATAATCCAAAATCTTAAATGTAAATTTATTTTCACTTTGAGTGTAAGTCAGAATATTTCTCAAGTGTTCTCTGGCAAGGTACCTTTCTGCTTTGATTTTTGGATAGCCAGAACTCTTTGACCCTTCCTGTTTATAGCCACACTGCCCAGATACCGTTCTGTCCCTGCCAGAGAAGAGTGTGTCACCCCTGTTGGTGCAGCACAGGGTCAGGAGGAAACTGAGGGGCTGGAGGGGAGAAGAAGGGCCTCCCCTTTTGTTCACACAGCCAGAGAACTCGTGGTCTTTCTGGCAGCCCAAGAGAGGTATTCTCTCTCCCGGTTCGGGGCTGGGCATTTGTCGGGGAGCATAGCCATTTGATGGTATAGGCGTGTCGGGCGGTGTCCCTAGGGTGTCATTGCCAGAATTCACCGTGTTGGTGTAGCCCTGGGCAGGGGAGGGTTAACGGCAACGGCTGAAGGGTGAGCAAAGACCCAGGCCAGTGTCCACCTCCCTGTGCCACGTACACTTCCCCCGTGAGGACTCTCCTCGTGGGGTGGGCGCCGCCGACCACCGGTGCCCTGTGTACGACAGGCCGCCGTCTGCTCGTTCTGAGCGGTGATGGACAGGCCTTGTTCTTCTAGGGACTAGTGAGCCTGCCTGCAGTTCCTTTCATATGTATGCGAAATGTACGAAATGTACGCATTTCATATGCGAAAATGGGGAAGAACAGGCACGGGGCTTGTCTTCTAGGAAAATCCTTCTGCCACCTTGGAGGACCTGGAGAAGCCAGGCGTGGACGAGGAGCCGCAGCATGTCCTCCTGCGGTACGAGGATGCCTACCAGTACCAGAACATATTTGGCCCTCTGGTCAAGCTGGAGGCTGACTACGATAAGAAACTGAAAGAGTCCCAGGTGATGTGGTGTGTGCAGGAGGGTTTCGGTCGTTCTAACACAGCGTCTCTCCTAAGGTCTGGGGAGGGCGGTCTCCTGCGCAAACCGCGAATGCTGACGGCCGAGGCGCAGTGCCCGGAGAGACGGAACGGTGGATTGAGGGCAGGCGAGGGAGTGACCCCTGGGCAGACGCCTGGTCGCTCAGAGCTAAACACCGGCCTGAGTGTTTTCTGATTTAAAATCCAACAAAAATCCCTCACAGTCGGGGTTGCGGCCTTTGCCCACGGCTACGAGAGTCAGAGCCGAGGAGCCCCGTGGCACGCCGAGGGCACTCGTGTACCGGTCTCACGAAGAACACGTGTAGGAAGCGGGAGCTCCGAGGATCGGCCGCCGGCTTCCTTCTCCCTCCGCAGTTCACAGAGAAGCCGCCTCCGAGAGCAGCCGTCGTGTGGGGGTCTCCTGGTCATCTTGAGCGGGTTCTGGGGGTCCTAATGGCTTCTCTCCCGGATGTGCCCTTGTTGGTGTTGCAGGCGGTTGGGTGCCGCACACGGCACCCTGACATCATGGCTCGTGAGGTCGCCGTAGGGCACGCAGCTGTGGAAACCCAGACACGAGGAGTCCAGGCCCGTGTCTGTGTCTCAGGCTAACAGGGCTCTTATTTTTCATGTGCTCAGACTCAAGATAACATCACGGTCAGGTGGGACCTGGGCCTTAACAAGAAGAGAATCGCCTACTTCACTTTGCCCAAGACTGACTCTGGTAATGAGGATTTAGTCATAATTTGGTTAAGAGGTGATTTTAAGTTTTAAAATATTTGTGACCATAAGTAGCATAAAATTCCTAGTTTCACCCTTGTAAAGTGTCCCTTAATTTGAACTCTTCATGGTGGCAGCCTCGGCACATGTTGAAAGCGCTAACTTTCTTGCTGTGTTTTCTCTGTAAGACATGCGGCTCATGCAGGGCGATGAGATATGCCTGAGGTACAAAGGGGATCTGGCACCCCTGTGGAAAGGGATCGGCCACGTCATCAAGGTCCCTGATAGTATCCTTTGTGTACAGAGGGATGAGCTCGTCCTGAGCACAGGCAGCCTGCGCGGGGATCACCGCAGGTGGAGGAAAGGGCATCGTAGGCGGCCATGGCTGGGGGGGAGCCCCTCTGAGTGGTGTTTGCCACTGAGTCCTTGCTTCCGTTGTGCTCTGAGGGTGTGCCGTGTGAGCCGCCTCGCCTGAGGCCAGGGTGCTCCCAGCTCCACGCCCCAGGGCTCCGGCTGCCGGGATGCCCAGGTGCTCACAGGGAGGGCGCGGGAGCTGGCGGCGGGGGACCCAGACCCCGTGGCGTCGTCCGCTGGTGAGCGTGCGCCGGGCGGCCTGGGTCTGCCGTGTTTGGCACAGAGGAGGCTCTTTTTCCTCAGTAACCCAGTGAAGCCTCCTCAGAAAGGTAAACCCAGCTTTTGACAACGACGAAACTTAACTCAGCGGCCCAGATTATGGCGATGAGATCGCCATTGAGCTTCGGAGCAGTGTGGGTGCACCCGTGGAGGTGACTCATAACTTCCAGGTGGATTTCGTGTGGAAGTCCACCTCGTTTGATAGGTACGTCCGCCACTGCCTCTGCTTTCGGTGCCGCGCAGGGGGCGCAGCTGCCGCCTCCAGCATCTGGGTGACTCTCCTCCTCTGCGAGGGCCGTGTCATGCGTGTCACCGACCCCGAGCTTTCTTTCCAGAATGCAGAGTGCGTTGAAAACGTTCGCCGTGGATGAGACCTCTGTCTCGGGCTACATCTACCACAAACTGCTCGGGCACGAGGTGGAGGATGTGATCATCAAGTGCCAGCTGCCGAAACGCTTCACGGCACAGGGGCTCCCCGACCTCAACCACTCCCAGGTTCTCACCCATTCCGGGGGGTGGAAGGGGCCCGGCCGACAGGGCCTGCTGGGGTGGTTGGCCCCCCCACTCCCCGGGGGTGGCCGCCGCCTCACGACTGCCTGTTATCCGAAGGTTTACGCTGTCAAGACCGTGCTGCAGAGACCGCTGAGCCTGATCCAGGGACCACCAGGCACGGGGAAGACGGTGACCTCTGCCACCATCGTCTACCACCTCGCTCGGCAGGGCAATGGGTAGGGCTCAGCGCAGCTCGAGGTGGGAAGGGAGAGACCTGTTGCTGGGACGCCTGGGGGCCCCTGTGACCTGGCATGCTGTGCTTTACATTATTTGTATGAGATCTGGCCTCTGTGGTTGGTTTTCCCAAGCAAGCCTGCTGCTCTAGTAGGGCCCGCAGTGGGGCAGCGGGTGTGTGTCGTGTGTGTCGTGTCATCGCAGAGCTTTGAGAGTCTTTATGGCGCCGGTGGGGGTGAGGATGCGGGATTCAGTTAGTAGCGTTGCTGCACATGAGAAGTGCGCCAACCAGGCGGGAACTGGAAGCTCCAGACCAGTTGGATTTTTAGCTCCTTCAGCTTTGTTCACTCCTGGTTTTAGTCTTAGGTCACTAGTTGGGGGGCTCCACTGCCTAGGATTCAGAAAAACAGTCCTGGCAGTTAGCATTTCCTGAATTTCCTCCGGCCGAGCTCTGAGACGTTTGTTCACCTTGTATTGAAGGCCTGTGCTCGTCTGTGCTCCGAGTAACATAGCTGTGGATCAGCTGACCGAGAAGATCCACCAGACTGGGCTGAAAGTTGTACGGCTCTGCGCCAAGAGCCGCGAGGCCATTGACTCCCCGGTGTCCTTCCTGGCCCTGCACAACCAGATCAGAAACATGGATAGGTGGGTGTGGGGTAGCCTGCCTCGAGCGCGGCGCACTTCCCGTGCACGGTCCCCGGTGACACCTGGCTCCCGTGCCTGCTAACGTGTCGCTGTGCTTCCAGCATGCCGGAGCTGCAGAAGCTGCAGCAGCTGAAAGACGAGACGGGGGAGCTGTCCTCTGCCGACGAGAAGCGGTACCGGGCCCTGAAGCGCACCGCTGAGCGGGAGCTGCTCATGGTGAGCTCTTAACCGCCGGGCCGCTTGGTTCCGTTGGGCTCTGGGACCTGTTTCCGCATGCCGAGCAGATCGTGGTGCCTTTACGTCAGTTTGTTTGGCTTTTGAGAAAGAGGGTCGATACCTCCCATGTTTGCCTTCTCAGTGGTTGCACATCTTGGCCTGTAGGTGGGTCTGGAACACCTTCCTGCTCTTTTATAACAAACCAACCACGGTTTCCCTGGCTTAGCACTGCCTCTCAGAGGCTGTCTCGAGGCACAGAACCACATCTGTGCTGAGAGGTTTTTGTGACGAAGCACGATCACTTAGGATCTCAGAAGGCAGTGCCACTACAGCGTGGCCGTAGATATTGTCCAGGTGGGACAGCGGCCTGTTTCCATAGGTGTCGGGGAGGGTGCGAACCAGTGTCCTGTCCCGCCTGCCCTTTGGGACCTGGTAGCATTTACTGTGCAGGTTCCCTGATGCCTTGCCTGCTCTCGTCTCCAGAACGCAGATGTCATCTGCTGCACGTGTGTGGGCGCAGGGGACCCGAGGCTTGCCAAGATGCAGTTCCGCTCCATTTTAATTGACGAGAGCACCCAGGCCACTGAACCAGAGTGCATGGTCCCTGTGGTCCTTGGCGCCAAGCAGGTGGGCCATTCACCGTCGTCCTGTTTGAAAGCCAGCGTGTGTTCTCTAGTTCTGGTTCCTGTCGTTCTCAGTGCTGGGGGTTTGTTTTTGATAACGTTCTCTGGTGCCGTGTGATGTCTAGGCAGACCAGAGGGATGCCCAGCGGGCTCACTGAGGGGTTCTTGGAAGGATGGGTTCCCCCACAGAACACCTCTTGTGGGTGCAAGTCTGTTGTTTCATGTATAGGTTTCCCCTGCTTTCCAAAAGTAAAACACTGCCTTGAAACCTCTCCTAAGCCAAAATGGGATAAAGTGAAGAATGGCCCTGCTCTCTGAAAATTCGTGTTATACCATTTGGCTTTTATAAAAGACCTTCGTTGGTATATGTTTTTGACAACCAAAAGAAATCTGAAGAAGATTTTTGCTTTTACAACAAAAGCTGTTGCCATGCTAACATAGGTCTTCTTTTTTTTTTTTTTTAAAGATTTTATTTATTTATTTGACATAGAGAGAGATCACAAGTAGGCAGAGAGGCAGGCAGGGAGAGAGGGGGAAGCAGACTCCCTGCTGACCAGAGAGCCTGATGTGGGGCTCGATCCCAGGACCCTGAGATCATGACCTGGGCCGAAGGCAGAGGCTTTAATCCACTGAGCCACCCAGGTGCCCCCATAGGTCTTCTGTAAGAGAGAAGTGGCGTGCCACAATCTTGTTTAGGAAAGCTGGATGCCTGAATGTGGTGGGTGGTTTCCCGTGCCAGTCAGCTCTCACTGCTGGGATTCACAAGGCTGGTGGTTGAATGGCACCAGGGCCCCTTCCCGCCCCCCCGAGTGGATGTCTGTGCTGTTTCATACTTGAGCTCCTCACCTGTGTGGGCCTCTCACCACAGCTCATCCTCGTGGGTGACCACTGCCAGCTGGGCCCCGTGGTGATGTGCAAGAAAGCGGCCAAGGCTGGACTATCTCAGTCGCTCTTCGAGCGCCTGGTGGTGCTGGGCATCCGTCCCATCCGCCTCCAGGTCCAGTACCGGATGCACCCTGCGCTCAGCGCCTTCCCATCCAACATCTTCTATGAGGGCTCTCTCCAGAACGGCGTCACGGCAGGTAGTGCTCAGCCCACGGTGGGGGGCCTGGAGGGAATGTGGCCTGGGGAGATGAAATGTGTTGTCACTGCCTAAGCGGCGTTATGTGGTGACCACTTACGTATAGGGGCCACCTCAGAGAGGCACAGCAGTCTGTGGACGGCGTGTCCACTCTGGAGTGTGGGACATCCTTGGCGTGTGGGCAGGGGGGAGCTTGTCCTGGTAAAATGCAGAGTCACTACATGAGACTTCACACCAGGGGCATATCACACAGCGGACAGAACGGGAGGTGGCAGAGCTGGCCGTCCCTCCCACCCCTTACCCTGTCGTTCTCAAAACCCAGGCCCTGGGGCCTCGCAGGACTGAGGTCAGAACTACTGTTGTGGTAACACTGAGGCATCGTGTGCCCTTTTGCCATGCGGACGCTCGTGCTGAGGGTGCAGATGCAACCCCGGAGGGCTGGCTGGTGCCTCGGCATGAGCGGGAACAGTGCTGCCAGACTGTCGTGTGTCGTCACCGCCACATGCTTGCAGCAGGCAAGACCCTGAATGCATCAGTGAAGAGTACTCACTTTGTGCACATCCGTATGAGCCTGTGCTTGTCGAGGTAGGGAGTTCTAAGACGCTTGGCAGGTGTGGTAGGTGTTTTTAAAAGGACTCAGGGACGCAGTGTGGTCGGTCATTCAGACTGGGGTGTTCAGCAGGTACTTTACCAGAAATGATCAAAGTGAGTCAGTCTGTGGCTTCAAGGAAGACAATTGACAATATTTATCTCCAGTGATAAAACCTGAGGATTCAAAATGAAAATCAGAATTTTGGAAAACTCATGTCCATGATCTGGGTCAACCAAGTCTTTCCAATGCCGAGTGGCTTTTGTGATGAGATCTGTGGTAGTGACAAGTGTCTGTGAAGCATGTGAGTCTTTGGGAGCTCTGCTTGACTTGGTGAACAAGGACTTCCCATTCTGACGGCCGACAAGGGTGTTACAAAGTCAGAAGCCATCCCAAGGGCAGGCAGAGGAGAAAAGCCATCATCACCAACTTGCAGGGTGACCTGTCCAGCTTTGGTCTGGAATCACGCAGAATCCCATGGTTGTGGGGAAAGTTATAAAATACTCTTCCCTTTTCCAACTACGTGCATCAGTGAGGTCCGATCGTCCTACTGCGAGGGCTGACGGGAGACTGAGCACAGAAGCAGTCAGCCACAACAAAGTTGCAGAAACTCAGAAGATGTATATTTTAGTTGGGAATGCTATTTTTCATAAAAAATGTTTTAACTGATATGTTTATTTTTAAAGGAATTCATAAGTATTTTTATTTTTCTGGGTTTAAAATATAGTAAATGTTAGTAGATGTAAACTATGGAAATGGTAGCTGCTTGGATTCCTCAACTTTTTAGGGTGTATAAGGAGTCCTGAGACTGGCGTTCTTTTTTTTTTTTAAGATTTTTATTTATTTATTTGACAGAAAAAGGGGACAGAAACAGGGAGTGGGACAGGGAGAGGCAGGCTCCCCGCCGAGTAGGGAGCCTGACGCGGGGCTTGATCCCAGGACCCTGAGATCATGATCTGAGCTGAAGGCAGAGGCTTAACCCACTGAGCCACCCGGGTGCCCCCTGAGACTGGCATTCTTTTTTTTTAAAGATTTTATTTATTTATTTGACAGAGAGAGATCACAAGTAGGCAGAGAGGCAGCCGGAGAGAGAGGAGGAAGCAGGCTCCCCGCTGAGCAGAGAGCCCGATGCGGGGCTTGATCCCAGGACCCTGAGATCATGACCTGAGCCGAAGTCAGAGTCTTAACCCACTGAGCCACCCAGGCGCCCGAGACTGGCGTTCTTAATGTCTAGTTAATGCCAGCAGCCTGCCATGTTGTCCTTGTCCGGCCCACCGTGTAGGTGAGATGGAGGCTGAGAGTGCGTGCCTGGCTCAGCTGTGCAGCCACGGTGCCGTGCTGTCCCAGAGTTGATGGCACTATGACCGGTCCCATCACCATGACGCCTACAGCGTTGCTGGTCCATTGGGTGGTGGGGCCAGGAAAGGCCAGGCTACAAGGAGCTTGTTCACAATTTGACACTAGTTAGGAAAGCCACCGCTTAGCATCCATTCTGACCCTTGCGGCCCTGCTCTGCCTGCCTCCGTGGCGGCGGCTCTGGGGGGCAGGGAGCGGAGGTGGTAGTGGCTTCTCCCTGCGGTGTCCTCTGTGCCCGGCGCTCGGTCAGCACCCGGTAAGTACGTACGTGCATATATTTATTTCTTAGAGATTTATTTATTTCAGGGGCACCTGGGTGGCTCAGTTGTTAAGCATCTGCCTTTAGCTCAGGTCATGATCCCTGGGTCCTGGGAATAAGCCCTGCATCAGGCTCCCTGCTTCACAGGAAGCCTGCTTTCCCTCTCCTGCTTCCCCTGCTTGTGTTCCCTCTCTTGCTGTCTCTCTCTCTGTCAAATACATAAGTAAAATCTTTAAAAAACAACAAGATTTATTTATTTTAGAGTGAGCACAAGCAGGAAGGGCAGGGAGAGGGGAGAGAGTATCTGAAGCAGATTCCGCGGTGAGCTCAGAGCCCAACGCGGGGCTTGATCTCATGACCCTGAGATCACGACCTGAGCAGACGCCAGGAGTCGGACGCTTACCACCTAGGCACCCTGAGTACATATTTTTAAATTCTTCGTTGAAGTGTAAAGAAATGCCCTGACCCTGAGTGTTCAGCTTAGTGAGTCTTCTCTAAGTGAACACAGCTGTATAACTGGTATCTGAACCCAGAACACAACCTGACCAGTTCCCAGGAGCCCCTTGAGCTCCAAGTGGCCCTGTCCAAGGCAGTGCTGGCACCCACCCAGACCCGTTCTTGGAGTAGCCGGACATTAGCTGTGGCAGGAGCATTTGCGCTACAGAAACTGGCGGTTGTTATAGACCAGCCCTGCCCCCTGACCAAACGTGGTCAGACGTTTGCCAGCAGCCCGTGGGCTCATGGGCCACTGAGCTAGCTGGTTGGCTACTGCCCTCGCTAGATGGATGGAGATGGATGTGGCCTTTTTCTCAGCTTGACATAAAGTGGATCATTGGCGTTAGACTGTTTTGATGCAAAAATGCCGTTTTTCTCATGCTGATGTATTGATTAGATGCAGCTCCAAAATTCCTGAAGGGGTGAGTGGGGCGAGCGAATGGACGAGCTAGTTTTTGAAATTATAAGGAAATGGATAGGGCCCAGAATAGCCAGGGTGTACATGCAGAGTCCAGTGGAGGTGGTGGTTTACACGACCAGCTGTCCCGAGTTACTGTAGAACTGCAGTTGCTGGGGTGGTGTAGGCACGGTGCCCAAGGTAGAATCTCGAGGCAGACCCACCCGTCCGAAGGCTTTGGTCTGTGACAGGAAGAGATTGACTCAGCAGTGTCATCCACAAAAGCCAGTTGGAGGGACTTTTGGGTCCTTTAAGTAAAGCTTGTAGAAGAAAACAATATCTTTGTGACCCTGGGGTAGGCGGAGATTTCTTAAACAGGCCACAGAAAGCACCAGCCAGTGAGATAATATTCCGTGAGTGAGCCAGCTTTGTGCACCAGGCAGCTGGGTGTTGGTATGCGCAGCTTCACTCCATCCGGGGCGTTTCAGGGCGGTGGACCCGGTTGGGTGGCCTCCTCACGGCCCCATTGACCAGGGTCTTTTGCCTGAAGCCTGCTGCTGGCCGCTCTAGCACGGGCCCCTGCCTGTGACAGTGCGGCCTCTGCGCCGCTCCCTCTGCACGCGGTCAGGATGGGCTGCGGCTTTCTTCTCTAATGGGAAGTGTTGCCTCTTTTCCCTCCGTGGTGACAGCGGACCGAGTGAAGAAGGGCTTTGACTTCCAGTGGCCCCAACCTGATAAGCCAATGTTCTTCTACGTGACCCAAGGCCAAGAGGAGATCGCCAGCTCAGGCACCTCCTACCTGAACAGGTAAGTGGGGACTGGCCCTCGGTGTCTGCCGGCCTCGTGGCGGCTTGGCGAGTAGCTGCTAACTGCCGCGCACGTGTTCGTTTTCTACTGGGGTTCTGAAGCTTTTCCTCGTCCTCCTCATCCCCGCTCTGTGTGGACGCCTAAACCAGCAGCCGTTTCCACTTTGCATCTTCAGGGTGTGTTCTTCTGTTGAGCAGTCATTGCTAAGCCCACGTGTGAGCCTCTCCCGGCCCCCGTGACTCCCTTGGTAAATGACGGGGAGCCCGGCTGTGGGCGCGGTGGGCAAGCCTTGTCGGGGCTGCCCTGGAGGTGGAGCCGCCCCGCACCTCCCACGGCCTCCAGCCTCGGTGTCCGGGCCCGCAGGGGCAGCCCAGGGACTGAAAGGCGGGTTTTCCTAGGACGGAAGCTGCCAACGTGGAGAAGATCACCACGAAGCTGCTGAAGGCGGGGGCCAAGCCCGACCAGATCGGCATCATCACCCCGTACGAGGGCCAGCGCTCCTACCTGGTGCAGTACATGCAGTTCAGCGGCTCCCTGCACACCAAGCTCTACCAGGTGCCGGCGCCGCCCTGGGGGGGCATGTGTTCCCTTCGGGTTTTTCTCAGGAGAGTTTTCAGAGCAAAACTGAAAATAGTTCCAAGTTGAACTGTACGGTGCGGTTACGTGCCAGCCTCACGGTGGATGTCATGTGGTCACGAAAATGCCCTTCACTCTCATACCATTGCCTGCGTGAAACGTCCAGGATGTGTATGCTGGAAGGTTGTGGGACAGCATGATTCTCTCTCTGCAGAGAGGAACCAAAATGCAAAGTAGCAACTGAGTGACGGTGACATGTGGTCTCTATTTTGTTAACTTGGGTGCAGTCTAAGGTCTTTTGTGGCAAGCATGTATGCTTTTATTATTAGGAAATAAATTGCCACAGTTAAAAAGACAGCCGAAGCACAGGAAGGCCAGGATAGTGGGGCTGGGGACCGGAAAGACCCAGTGGGAGCAGGTTCAGCCAGAGGGCCTCCCTCCTTGCTGCCCGGAGGCTGGCACTGGGGGCCCTGCAGGCTTCAGGTCGCAGGCTCCTTGGTGGGATTGGACAGTGCATCTCAACAACGTTCCCAGCGTCTGAGGGTCCTTGAAGGCAGCCAGCGGGCTGACTTTGACTATGGGTCCCTTGTAGGAGGTAGAGATCGCCAGCGTGGATGCGTTCCAGGGGCGAGAGAAGGACTTCATCATCCTTTCCTGTGTGAGAGCCAACGAGCACCAAGGCATCGGATTTTTAAACGACCCCAGGCGGCTTAATGTGGCCCTGACCAGAGCGAGGTACGGAGGACTGCGTCCCATTGGGCCTTGCTGGTGGCAGGTGCCTCCCTCCTGCCATGGGAGTTCTTCGGAGGGACTTTTCCCTGAAGCTGGGAGGGTCTTCCCAAGAGCTGCTCCCTGCCTGGTTCGCCTCTTCCTCCGGTTCCTCTGTTCGCGGCACAGCTGAGCCTTGGGCTGCACGCAGGGCGGGAACTGGCCTTCGCCAGCGCCAGAGGTCAGAGTGCTCCCAAGCAGCAGTTTAGGGAGAATGTCTCCCCATGAGATGCCTTTGTTTTATGTCCTGTGGGTTTGTGTGGCCTCAGTTTTGTGGGAAGGGTCATCTAGGCTCTTTTGACCTAAAATGGAAACTCACTAGTGCAGTTTGTATTCCTGTGGAGACATTTAATCCCCGAATCTTATCTTTTGGTCTTGTCTATGTTTTTGGCCTTAAATTTAACATTTTTTGAAATAACGATGATAGCAGAGAGGACCCAGAGAATAAAGTGGCTCTTTGTCCCCCTTGAGTAAAGCCAGACCACAGCTACCCCATACCAGCCGGAAGTCAGGCTCGCTTCCCACATTGGTTCCTTCCCCTGTCAGGGCACGTCGTTATTTGCTACTGCCCCCCCTTCCCCCTTCTAGGCTACTGTCTTGTTTGGTGGCCAACACTGGGGTACAGGAGTCCTGAAACAGCTGGGTGGGGTGAGCGTCCACCAGAGAAGCCAGTCCCCAACTTGGTCACTGAGGTCTGTGCCCTGGCCTGTCAGGGTTCCCGAGGCCACGGAGCCTGCTGGGGGCTGCGGCTGACCTCCTAGGAGGCTGGCCTGGGGCTGCAAACAAGGAGACTCGTCTGAGCTCCTCTGCTCATGGAGGGGTTTTGATGTCTGGGCGCCTGAGAAATTGCAGATATGCCCAGTGCGCTGTGGGCAGCTTTTGTGGTGGGCTCCAGTGCCAGGTCACTGTGACCCGCAGCGTGCTCGTCTGTCCCCGGTGCTCATGGTGGGCGCTGTCAGAGGCAGGCTGGGCATCTGGCCAGGGAGGCAGACGAGGTGCCTGGAGAGCGGCCTGTCACCTTGGATGTGGATTTTGAGTTTTCGTTCAGTCGTCGTCTTTTTTTTTTTTTTTTTTTTTTAAGATTTTATCTATTTATTTGACAGATCACATGTAGGCAGAGAGGCAGGCAGAGGGAGAGGGGGAAGCAGGCTCCCCGCCGAGCAGAGAGCCCGCTGCGGGGCTCGATCCCAGGACCCTGAGATCATGACCTGAGCCAAAGGCAGAGGCTTTAACCCATGAGCCAGCCAGGCGCCCCTTGTTCAGTCTTCATCGTGTTACGTGGTGCTCCCGGCTCACCATGCAGAGCCCCGAACACCATGTTCTCGTGCCCACACCTTGCAGGTACGGGGTCATTATCGTGGGCAACCCGAAGGCCCTGTCCAAGCAACCGCTCTGGAACCACCTGCTGAACTACTACAAGGAGCAGAAGGTGCTGGTGGAGGGGCCCCTGAACAACCTGCGGGAGAGCCTCATGCAGTTCAGCAAGCCCAGGAAGCTGGTCAACACCATCAACCCGGTGAGCGGCGGCGGGCGGGGGGGCGCGCGGGACGCGGGGCCCGGCTGCTGTTCCCGGCGTGTGGCAGTGGGCGGCGGCAGATGTGAGCTGAGGGCGGACACGTGTGTCCGTGTGGCCTGTGGTCACAGATCTCCCCTGCCCTGTGTCTCCTAAGCTTTTCGACTTGGCCTTTTGGGGTGCAAAGTCCTGGGTGGCGCCTAGGAGTTGGACGTGGGCAGCCGGGAAACCCTGTGAACCCAGGGTGCTCTGGGAGACCTAGAAGCTGTGCTGCTGCTTGAGGTGAAGCCCGAGGGCAGGTCCGTTCAGCGTCACAGGCTGGGCCCGTGGAGGAGGGACGGCCAAGGCCCAGAGCCCACCAGTCAGCAAGCCTCGGGCTCGGCCTAGGCGTGACCTGGCCCGCAGAGCTTGAGAGAGTTCTTCTGTGTCGAGGTGGTAAATTCCTCACCTTTCTGAACCCTTTGCAGGGAGCCCGCTTCATGACAACAGCCATGTACGATGCTCGGGAGGCCATTATCCCGGGATCAGTGTATGACCGGAGCAGCCAGGGTGAGTCTGCTCTGCGGGGGACCACGCTGGCCCCGTGGATGTTGATCGTTCCCACGCCTGCAGCTTTCGGCCCTGTCACTCCGGGGCTGACCTCCCAAGCCTCAGTCCACAGAAACCCGCCCGACAGAGTTCCTTCTCACCTTCCCTTGTCTCAAATCAAAGACTCGGTCTTTGTCAGTGTCTAAATACATTGTGGTTTTGTTTTGTTTTTTAAATATCAGAAGTCTGCTTGTGGAAGTTTGCAAGCAAATACTGTAGCTCTGCCTGTTTGCTCCTGGGCCCCGGGCCGCGGTGCTCCCCGCCCACCCTGCCCTTGGTTCGCCCACTCGGGGTGGGGGGGGGGACCCCTGCAGCTCCTCCTGGCCGCCCACAGACTCAGTTCCGGTTTCACCGGCCTTCCCGTTTCCACTTGCTCTCCTGTGTGGGGTCTCTGTCCTGAGGCTGAGCCTTACCCCTCTGTGTGCAGCAACTCCTCTTGCCTGAGCCAGTGTCTAGATGCTTCCCATTCATCCGCCAGGTCCTTGCCTCCTGGGACCCTTCCCCACACCGGCCTCTGCAGAGGGTGACTCACTCACCCAGGTACTTGGTGCCACAAGCCTGCATTTTACACTGAGCTTTGTCGTCTTGTGGGCTCAGTGGCCATCCTGGGGCCAGGGGCACCCCAGAAGTTCCTCTCACATGTGAAATGGGCAAGCCTCCTTTCCTTGCTCAGTGTTCCGGTTGTTGCGCTCAAGTAACAGATGTCATTGCCACATCCAGGGAGTTGCTGCGTAGGGTGCTCTGGGCCCACCTTTCATCCTTGAGCTCCCCGTGGGCCCAGCTAAGGCTCTCGGCCCCTGGGGGTGGACCAGAAGGCTGTGCCGTCCTGCCTTGGCTCCCTTGGACTTCCCAGCCCCGGGGGCAGCTCTGTGCAGACTGGGATATGCTAGCCCAGGGGTGCCCAGGGGCCTTCATTTTCACTGGTCTGTCCACTCAGGTGTTTCCTTGCTTTTGGTGGTAACGGTGGGGGGTGCGGGTAACGTGAGTATAAAATTATCCCTACAAAGAACTTTTTTTTTCAGTTGGAAATGCAACATAGCTTTAGTCTTTTGCATGCTTGTAGGCGAGGGATTCTCCAGTCTCCTGGGAGAAAAGGCTTCTTCCCAGGAGCCAGCCCCAGGGAGGCTGTGCAGAGTGGGGGTCGAGTGGTGAGATTCTGTATCGCTTCGATGGCTTTGCTTAGGGCTGCCCTGAGAGCAGCGTCAGGATGAGAGTGACGTTCCAGCCGTTCAGCGGCTGTCGTGGCCCAAGCATGGGCTCGGTGGGATGTAGCGGTGACGCCCGCCGTCTGCCTTGTGTCTTGCAGGCCGGCCCTCAAACATGTATTTCCAGACCCACGATCAGATCGGCATGATCAGCGCGGGCCCCAGCCACGTGGCCGCCATGAACATTCCTATCCCCTTCAACCTGGTCATGCCCCCCATGCCGCCACCAGGGTACTTTGGACAAGCAAACGGGCCAGCGGCAGGTGAGCGCCAGGTGGCGGCATGTCGGGGAAAGCACATTGGTGTCGGAGGTTGTTCATGTCTGGGCTTCAGGCATTTGGGCTTGTCGGTTGGGTACAGATCTCCTTCAAGGAACCTGGACTGCTGTCTTTCAGGCCGGGGTACCCCAAAAGGCAAGACTGGTCGTGGGGGGCGCCAGAAGAACCGCTTTGGGCTCCCTGGACCCAGCCAGACGAATCTCCCCAATAGCCAGGCCAGCCAGGACGTGGCGTCGCAGCCGTTCTCCCAGGGCGCCCTGACCCAGGGCTACATCTCCATGAGCCAGCCCTCCCAGATGAGCCAGCCTGGCCTCTCCCAGCCCGAGCTGTCCCAGGTGAGCCGGGAGGCCGGGACAGCTGGGACCGAGCCCGCACACTCACCCCTGCAGACCTGAGCACCGCTCTGTCTGGCCTCCTGCATGGGTCTGCCCTGAGCAGGGGGACTGCGGGGTCGGAAGTGTTCCACTCCCGCTGTGGTCTTAGGCAGCGGGCCTGGGTGACCTGTGTCCGGTGGTGAGGTGACCAGTGTGGGTCTCCTGCCACTTAGGCTTCAGAACCGGGTTTTTCAGATCCTTCCCTGGGGCAGCTTCTTGAGGCTGGAATGATGTCAGCACATCCTCCAAGGGGATGCCTATCTCCTCAACTTTGTTTTTCAGGACAGTTACCTTGGCGATGAGTTTAAGTCACAGATTGATGTGGCGCTGTCACAAGACTCCACGTACCAAGGGGAGCGGGCATACCAGCACGGCGGAGTGACAGGGCTGTCCCAGTACTAGAAGGCAAGCCGACCCCTGTAGGAAGTCTTTATCAGGATCTGGACTTGATGGGAAATCAGGGAACCATGTGGTAGGGGTCTCAAGTCCCCCAGGAGGCCAGCTTGTCCTGTGGCCGGTCATTTTGGCCGCCTGTGCATCTGCTCGTGGCGGCAGGGGTCAGGAGCTTCATCCCAGCTCCCTGCGTGGCGGTCCTTTCCCGAGTCCTAGGGACTCCGTGAGGAAGGGGTGGATGTGGGAGTCCTGGCCCCAGCTGCACGGGGCACCTCTGCACGAGGGGCTTCGGGGTGCCATTAAGACCCTGACATAGGGTTCCCCTGAATGTGGCGTGACCAGAGCTGGAGGAGTCTGGGCCCGGGTCCTCTACCCGTGTGTGTGCTGGCTGAGTGGGTGCTTGGCTTCTTCTGTTTGGGTGGGGGGTCACTAGTCTGGGCACCCGGCCAGCCTCCGAGGTCCCATTCCACAGGGGCAGAGTGGAGTCGGGGGAGGAGCCCTGCACCCTCGGGCCCCCCCTCCCTGAGCTGCTCTGATGGCCCCTTGCCCTCCTCCCTCTCTGCAGGTGGCAGCGGAAGAGCTAAGCTATGTGGCTTAGTCCATCAGCATCTTATTCTGGGTAATAAAAAATAAAAATAAATGGATACCTGTTTTCCACTGCTAAAACTGAAGCACCACTGTGAGCAACAGGAGAGGGAGAGGAGCACCCGAGGGAGAGAGGAGCCCGAGACAGAGCGAGCGCCCACTGCTGGCCCGCGGCGGCGAGGAGAAGGAGAAGGGAGAGCGGGAGGCGGGCGGCCGCGGAGGACCGCCCGCCAGCGAGCCCTGCCAGCCCCGCTCGCCAAGGAGGCCCAGCGCTCGCCGCGTCCACACCTGGGTCTGCGACCAGGGCGGAGGGAGGAAGACCCTCATCTCAGAGTAGCCCTTTCCTCTGTTCTTTTCTTTCTGTTTCTCTTTTATTGAAAGGGGACTACGTTTTAGCAGGAAAAACTTCGCATTTCTGTGCCGAGCAGGCTCCTTGCCGGGGCAGCCGTGCCGGGAGAGCCCCGCGGAGGTGTGGGTTCTGTCCCCGCCAGCTCTGAAACAGCCCTGGTCACGCTGCCTGTGTTCTAAGAGGGTTTCATTTAAAGAAAACACGGTGTTTTGGGTTTTTCTGTTTATTTTTTAAAGATTCTTTCAAAGGAGTACTGAAAAATATACTTTCCTGAGTTTGTCTCTCAAATCTTAGTGGTGGACCTGGGAGATGCGAGAAGCTTCCAGAAACGAAGTTTAAACAAGCCAACACATCTCAAGATTAGGATCAACACCTGTGACGGGATCGTGAGGAGGATTTTTGTTTTCAGTTTTAGCTTCCAGCGGCTTCTCCCTGCACGTCAGGGCGGTGAGAGAGCACAGTCTCGTCCCGGGCCAGGCAGCCCCGCAGTCTCCGCTGGACTCTGAGAAGCATCGTGCTTCCCACGCGCCGCGGACTCGCGCCCCACCCACCCCGGGATGGGCCTCGGGCAGGACTGGCCGGGAGGCCAGAGGGTGGGGAGGTGGCTGTCGCCCAGCCAGTGGCTTCTCCCCCAGGGTCCTCCCTGAGGATCTGGTGGAAGACAGCAGCCAAGAGGACCCATCCCCAGGGACGCGCCCACAGTCCCTGTGGCTGGTTGGACACGCCGAGCGCCCCACCTGCGTTGTTCTCTACCCCACCCTCCAAGCTGGGAGACCTTCTACCTGTGGGTACAGCTGTGATGGCGTGGGGGTGATTTCTGCTTTTTTTGGGAAAAGGAGTAAGTTTCAGAAATAAGTTGGTACTACGCCGAAGGGGCTTGGAGCAGTCTGTCACATCAGCTGGTGGAGGGGGCTTCTGTCTGGTGGGGTCTGGGCCACGACTCAGGTTCCCGTAGCTGGGAGAGCCACCCCCAGCTCCTTGCACACCACGGTGGGGTAGTAGTCTCCCCGAAAGCCACCTCTTTGGGGACCATCCCCTGCCTGCCCAGGCCCTGGTGACCCTGACACCCCCCCCCCCCCCCGCTTCCCCGTCCCTGTGAGGCCGACACTGGCCCTTATCAAAGCCTCCAGATTCCAGCTTGTACTTGGGAGATGGGGACACACAGGCCACCTTCCTTCTGGCAAGGCCTCTTATTTATTACCATTGCTGTAGGGCTTTTGGTTTCCCCCTTCTTTTGATAGGCCACATAGAGGCATAGAGTTTGGATAGGTTTCCGCTATGACCCCTTGTGCGACACCCCGTGGGCAACACCTGTGCCCCACGCACCCGCCCTGTTCTGTTCCTTGGAATGCTTTGCCTCTGCTTTGTGCTGTTTGCTTTGTTCTCCACCTTCATAGCAGCAGTTACTGTTTTCCAAATTGAGGAGCATCTGTACCAAGGCAATGTAACTTTTGATTTCTGGTCGATTTGTTTTAAGCTCTACTGTCACCAATAAAATCTTAATAAACAGCTCTTGTGTTCACACCGGGGCAGATGAACTGCAGGGAGATGGCAGAGCACTTGGTGTGGGGGCCTGGCTGGTTGGGAGCCTTGGGGTCATCAGGACGGCAAAGCTGAGAATGGCCAGATCTGTGCAGCAGGGACGTGGGGTGAGGGGGAAGGCCACCTTGGCCCCTACAGCTTGCGGTACCTGGGCCTGCTCTGGGCAGCTCCTAGGCTCTCGGACAGGTTAGCTGTTGGGCTACCTGGAGATGGGGATCTAGGACCCCAGCCCTGGGAGAGCTGGGCAGGTGGCATCACTGTGGGTCACTGTCCCACCACCCTGCCAGTGGGTGGTGATGGAGGTGGCTGCTTCCTCTCCCACCCCCAGGCGACCAGACTGGAGACAGGGGAGCGGACCACGCAGTGTTTATTGTTTGGGCCCCCTTTTGGCTCCGTCAGCGGCAGCCACACTCGTCCACCACCATGTCCTCATAGTGCCGCAGTACCACGTTGTCGCTATTGTCGAAGAAGAGCACGGAGATGGGCGACAGGCGCGCAGGCACGCAGCAGGGCAGGCCGCCGGCGCCGGGGGCAGCCGCGTGCATGAGTGCGCGCAGCACGGCGTGGTTGAGCGGGGGCGTCCCGCTGGGGCCGGACAGCACGGCGGGCAGCGCGCACTGGCCTTGGCAGTAGTTGGCCAGGAAGCCGCGCGGCGCAATGACCCAGCGGTGCCAGCCCACCTCGCGGAAACTCACGTAGAGTCGCCTCGTGCGACACGCGCCCCCGGGGCTGCCGCCCACTGCGGGCTCGGCTTCGCGCCGCGGCCGGGCCAGTGGGTGGCACAGGCGCGGGTCGAGGGTCACCAGCAGCAGCGAGGCCTCGGCCAGGTGCGCGCAGGCGGCGGGGGCCCGGGGGCGCAGCGCCAGCGCCAGGCGGAGGCTGCGCGGCGCCGACGCGTTGCGGGGCCAGGCGGAGCCCAGCAGCTCGGCGCGCACCGGCGTTCCCAGGGTGGGCACCGCCTGACGGAGCAGCACCGGCCCGGCGCCCGCGCCCTGGCCCTCCGCCGCCTGCCTTATGTTCAGTTCCCAGTCGGCCTGCGCCTCCACCGCCGCAAAGCGCAGCTCCAGGCGGGCTCGGCTCGGGCGCTCTGCAGGTTCCACGGCCGACAAATCGAAGACGACGGTCCACTCAGGGCACTGCCCCGCGGCCCAGGCGGGCTCCGGGAGCCGGGTGGGCGCACCTGGGGAGGCAGGGAGAGGGCTGGGCTCGCGCTGCGCTCCCGCGCCCTGCCTGGCCTGCCCTCGAGGGGGTTTCTGCTGCGGACCGGGCAAGGCAAGCGCCTGGGGCTGGGGGCGCCAACAGTTAGAAGGCGTCAAATGGCGTGAAGTGCCGCGAGGGGGGGGGGAGGGTGCGGGGAGCGAGGGAGTGGGGGATAGGGCATCGCTTGCAAGTAAGAGGAGGCCCGGCCGGGTGCAGGGCGGCCTGCCCGCGGGCCCCAGGCAGGGCGAGAGATGAACGGATGCTTGGGGCCCGTGGGGAAGCGATGCTGCAGAGGTGGTATCTGCAGGAAAGGCATCAAATGGTGTGAAACAGCGGGGGGAAGGAGGGGAGAGTGGGGGCAGGGCTTCAGCTGTAAGCTAGGGGCCTTGCCCGGTGCAAGGGAACCTGGCTTTGGGACCATTCCAACCGGTCCCCGCAGGTGCCCACGGGGAAAAGCCCATGGAGTGCGGGGGCCCAGGTTTCTCATGGGCTGCACCAGGCGGGTGGGGACATTCGGCGCTGCTCGGGCTTCCCCCACATGGCGCTGGAGGCTCAAGGCGGGGTGCACAGCAGGGTCTCGGCCTCCCCGGCACACGCCCCCAGCTCACACCCCACTCACCGCGGTCCGGGATGTGGCGCACGATGTTTCCGGCGACCCCCAGCTCCTCCACGTGGCACGGTTTCAGGGTGGTCTCCTGGGGCATCCGCCGCGGGCCCACTCTGGCCTCCTGGGGGTCCCGGTGGCGGAAGAGGCGCCACATGACGGGGGGTACGGGCCGACGCGTGGGGGCGCCTCGGTGCGAGTCTGGCAGCCCGAGAGCCTGGAGCAGGGCGGCGGCGGGGCCCGGGGGCGCTGGGGCGCGGGTTGGGGGCAGTGAGGGCAGCAGCAGGGCCAGAAGGAGGGAAAGGACACGGCGCCCAGGACGGCGGCGCGGCGGTGGCATCTTCCTCGCTGGCGGTGGCCGGACGAGTGCTCGGGAGCCGCCGGGCACCCTCGACTTGCAGGCTGGGGGCGGGGCCGAGGTCCCTGGAGGGGCCTGGACGGAGATTTGGGGCTGGGCGGGGTCAGGGTCCCGGGGGACGTGGCGGCGGTGCTGAAGCCGGACAGGGGTAGACCTTGGGGGCGGGGTCTCGGGGGGGTGCGGAGCAGGGGTCCAGGAGGAGGTGACCGGGAGTCGCCAGGGCCCAGGTGGGGCGGAGCTGGACGGAGCCAGAGTCCCAGGGGAGGGGCGTGGTCGGTCCGTGGGGGGCGTGGTCGGGCTGGGCTGGGTCCTAAGGGGTGGGACGGTGATCAAGGAATTCAGAAGCGCTTGTCTTTCACCAGGCCGTTCCTCAGCGGCTTCCTGGGGGGCCAGAACCGGGCCCAGGTTAGCCCCGGGACCCCATGCCCCCGCATACCGCCCTGTCTCGCCTGCATCGCCCTCCACATCCCTTCTTCCTGCCAGCCTGCGGCCCACCTGGGTCCTTCCTCCCTGCCCACGCGGCGGTAAGACTTTGCCTTCCGCCTAGTGGCCAGGGCGTCCCTGCTCCTCCCAATTAAACCCTCCTCTCTCCTCCCTCCTGAGCTATCGACGGCCACCGGCCACTGGCAGCCGGCTGGAGGGCTTTTGCCCTGATTTAACCCCACCACTTGGGTCTGGATAAACCCTGCACTTTATAATCCTCCCCTTCCAGAGAGTGGGCAAAACTGGCCAGAGCTCCCTGACACTCCACCCAGAGTAGGGCTCCTCCCCGGCTCTGGTGGGCCCAGCTGGTTCCAAGCCCAACAAGGAAAGTCTTTACAGCCCCTGTGATTCTCCATCCACTGGCCTCTGTCTGCGTCGGCCACAGCCCCCACTTTCCTTCCACGTTCTGAAAACAGGTTATGCAGTGTTTTAAAACTCGAATCAATATGGTAAGGGTCCACCAGCGAAAGTCCTCTAATTTCTAAGTAACATATGGTTTGCATATTTCAAACTATAAAGATGTCTTCTGGGGGCGCCCGGGTAGCCCAGTCGGTTAAGCATCTGCCTTCGTCTCAGGTCACCATCTCAGGGTCCTGGGATCGAGCTCCGAGTCAGGCTCCCTGCTCAGCAGGGAGTCTGCTTTTCCCTCCCCCTCTCCCTCTGTGATCTTTCTCCTTTTCTTGCTCTCAAATAAATAAAATCTTAAAAAAATAATGTCTTCTGCACCCCAATGTCCCCAAAAGTCGACACTGAGATTGCTGCTGTGCGCACCACTGTTCTCCATCGATGCCATTTTCCCTGCCTGAGTTAGTGGCAGGTCTCAAGTTCCGACTCGGGGGTCTGCCCAGGACCTCCTTACGAGACTCGATAAGGGTTTCCGCCCCTGCTCCTTGGTGCCTTTGTCAGCATCTGCTGGTGCTGAGATAGCACCTTGCTGCCGCTTACTGGTCATGCCACTGGCTACTGCTGTTCCCACTTCGGGGAGCCCCTCAGGCCTTTGCATGTCAGTCTGTGTCTTTGCAGAAGTGGGTTCTACGGCCCGGTTTACGTATACATGTGTTAAGTTTTTTGAGCTGGTACTATATTCTCATGATCTAGACATCAGAAAGCAGAAAACTCAGTTTGCCTGAGCCGCTCCTGGAAATCAACCTGGGTTTTTTGCCTTCGTGTAGCATTTCATACACATCTTGCTGGTATCTCACAGATCCTAGCACACGCGGGGGTTACCGTCCCCTGCATCCCCTCATCTTTCGGAGCACTAGCTCAGAGACTCTTCCGTATAGGAACCTAGATGACCTCAGTCACTTTTCATTCATTCTTCCCTTGGGCTGGAGCCACGGGGTGTCCCTTCCTGGGAGCGGGTGTCCTGCCCTCTGCCCACTTTCCCAGAGCTTGCTGCCCTTTCTCTCGCTGCTGCCACTGGCAGGAGCCCTTGATCTGTGAGGTTAGAGATAAGCCCCTAGAGATAAGCCCTCCGGTCTGTCCTTTGTCGTCTGTTTTTGCCTGCTGGTTCTCTAGACGTAGCGGAGGTGGGGGCTCCTGGCTTCTGGACTCATCTCCTAGCTCGATTGCTAGATGCCACAATCTCCCTTTTCGCCTCTGGTTTCATTTTGGAGCTCCTGCTCCTGCCTCGACATCTGATCCCTCGGGGGTTTGCCTTGGGCTGATTCAAGATACACAAGTTTGCGCTTTTCTCCAGATGGTTACCAAGTATTCTGACGGCTCTTCCCTCCCAGTGATATTTAGGACTGGAGTCTATTCTATTTATGGACTCAGCTCTGGTCCGCACTGTTTTAGTTCCTATACTTTTATAGTAGGTTTAATACATTCAAAGATCGGTACCACGCCACGCGCCTTTTTATCAGAACTTTCCCGATGGTGCTGGTTTATTTTTCTGTAAAACCTTCCACGCACCCCTCCCTGCTCAAAACCGGTGTTAGTCGGCAGTGGGGGGTGGGGGAGGGGCTTCTCTAAGATGTCAGATTTGCACTTTTCGGTTTCATCGCACCACTATGGGGAAAAGAGAATCAGAACAAGGGTGGAGACCAGAGGGAGATGAAGGCAGGCAGCATCTTGGGAGGATTCTGGATATTTCCTCAGAGCTAAGGAGGACAGGGAGCGAGGGGACTCCCTAGTTGTTTGGCATGGTTTCCCGCCACCGCGATGGGCCAATGTTCCCGAGAGGTGGTTTGGGGAGGGAAGGGGGGCTGATTCTAGATATTTCCACAGATGCTGGGAACGTCAAGCAGACCAGGAGACAGAGAATGGTGTGCAGAGGAGCACTGGGAGCTGGGGGAGCAACCTGGAAGTCAGGTGAATGAAATGAAAGGGCTGCGGGAGGGGGAGGCCGCGGGGAAGTGGTGGAGGCCGCGGGGGCGGGTCAGCAGGCCGAGTGGGGTGAGGGCCCTCAGCGGCTGCTGGGACCAGCAGCCTCGGAGGCGACAATGGGGGCTTCAGACCGAGGGGCTGGGTCAGGACCTGGGTCAGGACTGGGGCATGGGGGCCCCTCCAGGGGGCCGATGGCGGAGGCGGAGGCGACAGTCCCTGAGGGCCGTTGGCCAGAGGAGCAGGGGCTCTGGGAGGCAGAGGGAGTGAGAAGAGAGAAGCAGCCGGAATGAATGGAGCACCGCGAGGAAGGGAGCGGTGCGCTCGGTCTCCCCGCTCCTGAGTTACTCCACCGCGCTCTCCGTCCTCATCTCCTTACTGTTCTCAAACCTCGCTGAAGTTTCGTCTACGCAGCCTGCAGGATCCTGGTTCTGGGTCCGGGAGACGTCCCCTGTGGCTGGGTGTGGTCAATTCTGAGAAACAGCCTGTGTTTGAAAAGAACGCCTGTTCGCCTGCTTCTGAGCGGCTCGATGAGGAGCTCGGACTACCTCCCGTGGTCCTATCACGCGGACATTTTGGGCTATATCCCCGTGGAATGTTCCAGATCAAGGATTACATCTGAATTCCTTGTCCTGTCCTTCTACTCGCAACATTCACGCACCCTGGACTTGAAGTCTTTTAACCAGTAGAGGGGTGAATTAAAAAAAAAAAAAAATCTTGTGGGGCGCCTGGGTGGCTCGGTAGGTTGAGCATCCGACTCTTGGTTTCAGCTCAGGTCATCTCAGGGTCGTGGGATCGAGCCCCGTGTGTGTGTGGGGGGTGTTACATATTCTGCAGGGCATCTGCATGAGATTCTCTCCCTCTGTCCCTCCTCTCTGAATGCTAAATAAATAAATAAAATGTCTTTAAAATAAAATAAATAAAAGCCCAATCTTGTAACTGTCACGATTATTCCACGTTTGCTTGTTTGGATGTGTAATATTGGAGAGTCTACCCTCTCGTTTTTCATTCCTTATCCTCCTTTTACTACCCTTCCTTTTTTGCATTTATTTTTTTTGTGCCTGTCCCGGGTTCCTCTCTACACCCTACTACCATTCCCGGAAGTCCTTAATATAGCCCAAAGGTAATCCCGGCCCTCTTGCAAAGGGCAAAGGCCGCAATCCCATTTCAGCATTTACTACTTCATTTCTCAATTTTTTAAAGCTCAAATGAGGCATTTAAATTTTTTTTACCCTGACATGTGTCATTTCTCCTGCTGGTCTCCCTCTTGGGATAGCTTTCCTGTGTTCTGAAATACACCCATCGCGATCTGTGGGCGGTAAACTTTCTAGTTTTTGTTCCTGTGGGTGTCTTGTCTCTTGTTTTTGTTTATTTTTAAAGATTTTATTTTTTTAAGTAAACTCTACACCCAACGTGGGGCTCGAACACAGGACCCCAAGCTCAAGAGTCCTGTGCTCTACCAACAGAGCCAGCCAGGAGCCCTCAGGTAAATGTTTTCAAAATTGTGTATGAAATTCCCAGTTGCTGGTTCCTTCTTTTCGGTATTGGACAGGATAGTTCCCTCCATACTTGCCCAGCATCCCTCGCTGCTGTGTCATTGTCACGTAGGCCCTCTTTCCTGTGGCTGTTTTGCATTTTTCGCTACAATGTGATTGGGGCATGGATGCCTTTTTATTCATCCTCTTTCTGATTTACGTCTTTACGTTGGAAAATTCTCAGCACTGTGTCTTCTCATGTCTCTGCTTCCTAATTCCTAATTCCTTCCCAGAATTCCAGCCGTCATCGTTTCCAGTCATCGTTTCCAGCTGTGGCCGCCACAATCTGGGTCACTTCCCAACTTTCAACTTCCCGATTCTCTCTCCGGCAGCATCTAAATGTATGAGCCTTAACATCCGCAACGGGTTGAAGGGCGGTCCCCAAAAAGGTCTACCCGCATCCTAATCTCTGGAACCTGGGCAAGTGACTTCATTAGGAAAAAAGGCTCTCTGCAGATGTGATTAAGTGACGGAATCTGGGCTGGGATCAGACCGGACGTAGGGTGGGCCCTAAATCCGAAGACAAGAGTCCTTGTAAGAGAGAAGAGCCCGGAGAGGAGAAGGTCATGTGAAGACAGAGAATGGACACTGGAGTGGCACGGCCAGAAGCTAAGGGACGTGTGGGGCCCCTGGACGCTGGAAGAGACAAGGATGCGCCCTCTGCTGGAGACTTCGGAGGGCATGCGGCCCCGCCGACAATGTTAGACTTCTGGTCTCCCGGACTGTGAGAGACAAATTTCTGGTGTTCTAAGGCCCCCTCCAACTCGTGGCACTTTGTTACAACAGAATCGGCCACATACTATGACATCTGATGTCATTTCTGATGGTCTTTCGTGCTTTTTTTTTTTAATAAGATTTTTATTCTAGGGTAATCATCAGTTTTTGGAGATGTTGTGAAGGCAGGACCAGGAGCCATGGGGCAGCCCTGGCCCGGCTTCCTTGAATAGCACCGTCTCACACCTCCACCGTGTTATCTGTCACAACTAGGACACCGAGGCCGGGACAGGGCCACGAATGAAACGTAGACCTTATTTGATTTCACGAGTTTTTCCACAGACGTCCTCTTTTTGGCCCGCCGGCCCATGCCGCGTTCAGTCACTGTGTCCTCATCTCCTCTGATTGGGGACAGTGCCTCAGCGGCCTTGCTTTCCACGACCTGAGGGTCTGGGGGCATCCTGACTGCTCTCTGGCAGCACGCTCCACAGTCTCCTTGCTTCTCATCCCACGTTACACCGGACTGTGCGAACTCTGGCCAGCCTCGGGGAACTGAGTTCTGCGGGTGACCACGGCAACACGTTCCCAGGTCTGCCCTGTCCTTTCTGGGCAGAGTTCACACTGTCACCCTACTGAACATGCTGGCCAGGTGCCAGTCCCCCTGCCCCACCCCCGACCCCATGTTCTGGCCAGATGTTCTCAGGGCGGAGAGACTAGGGAGCGGCATGGAGTGGGGCTAAGTGGTCTGGACATCTCCATCGGGAGTTCACCAGTCTACAGCACAGATATCTTTCCAGTTTTTAGTGTGGGGCAAGCAGGTGCTCCCCGCTCCCACCGACTGCTTTAGCCATTGCTGTTTCTGGAAGCCTCTGAGCGTTGGTCAGACCCCTTGGTGAGACCTCACTGATGTCTTCGTGGAATTCCCAACTCATGCTCCCTGGACATTGGACGATCCAACAGCTCCCCAACTAGACGCCTGATTGCCCCTCCCACCCCCTCCGGCCGGTGCACACAGCCCTACCCCAGCTCGCCCCAACTTCCATCTCCGGAAATGGCAGCTTGAGCCGGAAGCTTTGGATTGTCTTTGTTTCTTTTATTTCTGTTTCACCTAAAACAAGTCTGGTCAGTTCTACAGCAGAGTTGGGATCTGACCACGCTCGTCCTGGCTACGGCCCCTGTGCCCACACGCCCCGATGACAGAGACGGCCTCGTGGTGATCAGTCACCCTGGCTGACGTGCTCCCGCACACCATCCCGCTGGGGAGACCTCACCTGCTGCCCGGCCCTCTCATGTCCGTGACCCCTGCTCGCCTGTCTGGTCCCTCTCTGGCCTGGGCGCCGGCTTCTTGGCCTTAGCACCCCCCACCCGTAGTTCCACGCCTGGGGGGGTGCGAAGTGCTTTTATTTATGTGAACTGGCCACAGAGCCCTCAGCTCTCCACTCTGGAACCCTCAGTTCTCTGCTCCCCTTCTTATGTATTCCAATGAGATTTTTAAGATCTCTGCTTCTCTCATCCTCCTCATGGCCCATTCTGACCCACCTCCTCGGGCTCTGAGCACCCTGCGTCCCTGAAACCCCCTTTCCCAGGTCGGCACTGATGAGCCCCCAGAAGTCAAATCACAGGGTCCACTGACTCAGTCCCTTGCGAGCTGCAAGCAGCCCCCACCTTGCTGCTGCTCACTCCCCGTGTCACTGCTGGGGCTTCATACTCCCTAGACCCTGCTGGTCACCCAAACCTGCCTCCATTCACTCCTGGGCCCCCTCCAGGCTGGGAGCGGTGGACACTATCTGGCTTACCACCCAGGGCTGGCGAGTCCCAGGGGTCCTACCTCCGTGGTGCTTGATGAGGCCCCGTTTTCCATCCTTCCCTCAGACTCCCACCTGGGCCGGACTGGGTCTGAGCCCCCAGCCCCCGCTCCTGCTTGACTGACCGGTGGGCTGTCCCTCTGGACCTCAAGGCCAGGGAGCGTCACCACGGACCGAGCGTGGGCTCTGGGGGCCAACACGGCTCCCCCTCCTCCCCACCTCCACCGCCACCTGCTTAGAGGCTCCCCTCTGGCCTGGCTCATGGCTGCTCACCCACTGGGCCAGCGACCCAGCTTGGCCCTCACGCTCCTACCACTGACACCCCGATTTTCTGTCCTCACCAATCTGCCCCAGCCCCAGGCTGCTCTACCCACTTCCTGTCTGGCCTGACCAAGTCCGTGCCTTTATTGCAGTCTTTTTGGGACGGAGGCTCCGGGGGGCAGCATCCATGGTGGCATCGTCCACTGCCTCATCTCCAGGGCCGGCCCCCAGAGCGCGCGTGGCCAAACAGACAAGGCTAAAGGAATGAACTGGGGCGGCGGCCCCTCCACACTCACTCAGCTTTGCTGGGCTTGGGGCTCTGGGCCTCTGCCGCGTCGTATTCCCGCACGTCCTTCAGTTCCCGTACCTGGCCTGTCAGCACCTTGGCAGCAAAAGCCACGATGTACTGTGGGCGGGGGGAGGAGGGAGGATGGGTGAGAAAAAGGCACTTCCCTGCCCCTGCTACCCTCCCGATGGCCGTGTGCTCTTGCCACCGGCCCTTTGCACGTGCTGTTGGGGGGGCCGAATATGCCCCACCCCGGGCATGCCTGAGAAGGGCCTGCACCTGGACCACTGCTTGGGGACTGCCCACTGGGTGGGCAAGGAGCTGTGGGCTGCCGACTCACCAGGAACCAGTAGAGGTTCATGAGAGTGAGCAACAGAAGGAGTGCGTTGAAGAAGAAGTAGAAGGGGATGTCAGGCACCGAGCGCAGGCTGCTGTGGCATGTGGCGTACAGAACCTTGAGCGGGAACCAGTAGAGGCGGAACCAGAACCTGCAGCGGGGAGGGGGGCTTGGGGAAGCTGTCCGGGAGAGGGGTAGGCTTGCCCCACCCGGGCCCTGTCCCATCTGGACTCATTCATCTGTCCCTGCACACCCCCACCCATCCCGGTCCCCCTGCCCCCTCCTTGCCCACCCCTGCCCATCTGTCTCCATCCCCGCTCTGTCCTTTCCTGCCCAACCCTGCTTCTGCCAGGCTTCTGCCCCACCTCTGGCTAGCCCGAGTCCTCCAGGCCCTGCCCACTTCACCAGGCCCTGCCCACTTCATGCTTGGCCCCACCCATTTCCCCAAGCCCCACCCCTACCCTGCCCACCTCACCAGGCCCCGCCCCCTTCCTGCTTGGCCCCACCCCTTCTCACCAGCCCCCTCACCAGCTGAGGCTGAAGCTGAGGCAGCCCAGGTCCGCGGCCAGGGCGTGGAGCCGGTGGTGGGAGCCTCCGCGGGACTTGAAGTAGACATTGAGCTTGGTGAATTCCAGCTGCACGTCGCTAATGTCATGCAGGAAGAGCACGAGGATGCCCACATTGTGGTACCTGGGGAGGGAGTGGGACAGGAGAGGAGAGAAGGTGGGTCACATGGGGGACCCTTACCCTGCACCACGGCTGCACCCCAAGCCTCCTGTGGGCCCCTTCAAAGCTGTCCTCCCTGGCCCACGTGACCTGCCTATTTCTCCCACTGGGCCAGGTCAGGGGCAGCACCTAAGCTGTGTCTGCCCCTTGGTGGCCCCACCCGTACCCTCACCCTCCCTGCCTCACTGTCCTCAGGTGACCCAGGAGCCTCCCTAGAGGTTCCTTGTCTGCCCCATCTCGTCTCTGTGACCCCTGACCCTCGGCGGCCAGGGCCATTGTGCGTCCAGATCCTCTGCAAGTTTGTCCCTCACCTCCAACATCATTGCCATACTGACCCTGCTAGGTCTGTTCGTTTAACCCGAACATCGCTGCAATCTGCAGACCCCCCTAGGGAAGACCGAGTCCCCAGCAGGCTCTAAAGAAGCCTTAAGGCCCCCACCCCCACCCCCGTGCCTCCCTAGCATTCCCCGATAGCTGCTCGGGCCACTGGACCTGAATTCAGCCTGGACATGGCTGGGCAACTTTCTCACTCCACCCTCCTGACAGCTCATATGCCACAGGCCCTTTGCACATGTTGTCCCCATTGCCTAACATGCATCTCCCCAGTGCTTACAGAGCCTTCCTTTGCTTTTCAGACTTTGCTCACCTGTCACCCGACCACCCACACCTCACCGCCCCCACGGTCCTTATCTTCCGACTTGATTTTTCTCCGTAGTTATCACCTTCAAACAAACTGTTAGCTCTTTTCTTGTCTGTTTGTTTGGGTTTTATCATCTGATTCTATCCTAGAGCAGGGCTATCTCATAGAACTTTCTAGAATGATAGGAATGTTCTAAATCAGCATTGTCCAGTATGAGAGCCAGCAGCCACCAGGGACCACTGAGCAGCTGCCATGCGGCTAGTGTGGCTGCAGAATGGAGTATGCGACCTTTTTTCAGTTTAGTTCCAGCTGACATGGGCGCTGGTGGCCAGCAGCTGCGGCACTGGACATGTAGGGCAGCCCATCCAACAGGAACAGCACGGGAGCCATGTATGTTATTTCAGATTCTCTATCAGCCACATTTAAAACAAGAAGTAAAGAAGAGGTACAATTAATTCTAACACTATATTCTAACTAACTCGGTAAGTCCAAAATATTGTCATCTTCATGTGCGACCGATACAACGAAAGGACTGGTGAGAGATATTCATTCTCCACTCCCTTTGAAACACAGGGTGGATCTTACATGTAGGGCAGGTGGAGGTGCAGACGGGCTGTGCTGGAGGCTGTCAGGGACCAAGTGTGGTGGCCGCAGTAGGCTCCAGAATGCCAGGGTGGGTCTGCTGTGCTCCTAGCCGCTCCCGCCGCGGCAGCCGGGCATGGCCGGCGGCCCAGTAAACACTTCTAAGTGTCCCGGCCAAGGCTGCCACGGGGTTGGAGGGGCCGGAGGGAGACAGACGGCGTATGAGCAGGCTGGGGGTTCTCTGCACCTGATACCCCCCATCCCTCTAGCAATCTCTCTCCAGCCCCCAGCTCCATGGATACCTGCCGTGGCCCCCGCCAGCCTGCCCTCTCTGCTCACGCTGGGCTCTCTGCCCTCCTGCCTGCTGCCGCACTCACCGGAAGGCATAGGAGGAGACGATGAGGACCAGGGTGACCACGTGGTGGACGAGCATGACCACCGAGTCCTTGCGCCAGGCGTCCATGTACAGCGTGGCGTAGATGGAGTGGCCGTAAAAGCTTCCTTGCAGCAGGTAGGCGGCTGCGATGTCCCGGGGCACCGCCACGCCCGGCGTCCAGTCTGGGGAGAGCAGGCTCGTGTGGTCAGGGAACTCCAGGACCCCCCTCTGGCTGGGGCATGCCACCCCCTTCCACAGGCACCCTGGCCGCTGCTTTTCGGTTCCCACTGTCTACCCGTGATTTTTTTACAAATGAGTGTTACTTTTGGGGAACGGTTGTAGATTAATAGGAAAAGGTACCCCTATCCTTGAAATCTGTCCCTTGCAGGATTTCCAACTCTGGCTTGGTTTCCCCGGCCAGTCCCGCTAGGGATGGGCTGGCCCACCCCGTGAGGTGTGGCTCCCCACCACCTGCTCCTGCGTCCACACCCCTGGCTTCTCCTGGCACCTCTGCCCACCCGGTGACCCTGACCCCTAGCTCTTCCCATTTCCTGTCTCAGGACCATCACCAAGAGGGCTCTGGCTGCACTGACCTGGACTTCCCTGGCCACTCCTCTGCTCCCCTTGCCCAAAAAAAACAGCCGCCCTGGGCTCCCTCCTGCCTCTAGCCTCAGAGACCTGGAGCCAGACCCCCACGCCCCCTGGAGCCCGGCCGTCCCCTAAACCATACCCCGCCCCCAGTGCCTCGCTTCGGCGACAGTTCTTCATCTGCACCTTGACCTCATGCGACAGGGCCCCCCCCCCTACCGGGGCCCCTCTCCGTCCAGGCCCCTGGTCCTTTCCCCTGCTCCCACCACCCTGCCCCTGCTCCTGGCGCCACTGTCTCCCGCTCAGCTCAGCCCCAGCCGTGAACACACGAGCCCCATGCTCCAGCAACTCCACCCCTAGAGGGGTGCCCGAGGGAGCTGAAGCCAGGGCTCCTTGCACATGCGCGTGCACGGCAGCACTGCCAGCCGCCACCGAACGGTGGCAGCAACCCAAGCGCCCGCCAGCGCGCGAGTGGGTGAGCAGAACAGGGGCCCCCACACAGCGGAAGGCCACCCAGCCAAGCAAAGCGGCGAGGCACCGACTCCCACTATGAGCCTCAAAAACAAGATCCGAGTGAGAGAAGCCGGACACAAAAGGTCCCATGGTGGCTAATACCATGTCTAGGAAACATCCAGAACAGGCAAATCCAGACACAGAAAGCAGATCCGTGGTGGCCGGGGGTGGGGCAGGGTAGTGGGTCTCCCTCTGGCAGGGATGGAGGCAGAACACGGTGAATGGGCTATGTGCCACTGAACTGTCCACTTGAACGTGGTGAGTATTTAAAAACTACGATACGCTGACCCCTCAGCCATGTTTACGTTCAGTGGCATCACTGCTTGCACTGCCGCGCGCCATCTCCAGAGAGCTCCTCGGGGCGCACACCCACACCTCTGTGCCCACGGAACACCGGCTCCCCGTGCCCTCCCCGAGCCCGGGCTCCTGGATCCACACATCTGGGTACTCCAGGGACCTCGGGCAAGTGGGCAGAAGCAGCGACCAGCAAATTATGGTTGACTTTACAACATGCCTATTTCACCTAACTTAAAAAAATGCAACCCCCCGCCCCCTCCCGTGGATTAGATCTCCGCCCACCACTTTATCAGGTCCAGGGGCTCCTCCCAGTTAGACAGCAAAACGCACACTTCAGGCAGGACCCTCCCTCCGAGCTCTGTGGGACTGCTGCGGCCGGTGGAGGCCCCCCACCACACACACCTGCCGGGCGCTTCTGTCCCCCTCGAGAAGGAAGGGACGCAGAGGCGCCTCAGTGCACAGAGCCAGCCCGCTGTGGAAACAGGACACCGAATTTTCCACCCATCGCACGGGTAAGACTTTTACCACTGGGCGAGTGCCCCCCTCCAGCCTCATGCCCCCCGGAGTGCGGCCCACATGGGATCCCCCATCCAGGCTCTGTCAGTGCCTTCCCGCACTCGGGGGCCACAGAGCCCCAGCCTGCTCTCTGCATTCACATCCTACCTGCTGCTCTGGACGCTTCATGTCACCCCCACCCGCATCCCCCTCCCCAGCCTCCGGGGTCAGCGCCGGGGTGTCCCAAACCTAGCTCCTGCTCTCCTTGAAACCGGCCCCCTTCCCCGGATCCCAGCCCCTGGGGTCACTCCCCACCGCACCCCCCCCCAGCCCTGCTCAGTGCCCCCCTCCAGCCTGGCAATGAATCCTATCAGCTCTGCCTTCAAAACATTTCTCAAATCAACCACTTCTCTCCCATTCCGGGCCCCGTCCTGGGCAGAGCCCCCTCGTGCCCTCAGCCCCCTACTCAGTTGGGCCTATCAGTATCCCCCCGCCTGCTCACATCCCTCCGGTAGACACCCCCTGTCCCGGGGGGGCTGCTGTCTGCCTCTGAGCATCTGCCAGGAGTGGGCCTGTCCCACAGTGGCCTTTGCATTTCCTCTGTGCTCCAGGCCCCTCTAGGTCCCCACGCAAAGGTCACTTTTGATGGGGCCGTCCCCATCTCTGTAGAATATTCCCCGGGCCCCGCCTGGAGTTTTCTCATCAGCTGTTAACAGATTTCGTACTTCATTGTCACCACAAGCCATCAAGGTGGGGGGGGGGGCGCTTTCTCTGGAGCATGTCACAGCCATGTCAGCACAGTGCCCGGTACACAGTTGGTGCCTAATAAATGCACATGCAGAGCAGTAGCTTGGCTGCAAGCATGTTATCACAGCATAATTTAAAAGAAAAAGTCAGAGGCAACTCATTCATCCCTAAAATGGACAGGGATCCATCCTGGTTCATTTACACAAAGGGAAATTGAATGACAGCTAAAACCTGCCCTCCAGGGATTTATAACAAGGGCGATACATGTGGGAGAGTGGCCATGTGGGCGATGCGGTCCCACCGAGACAAGACAGGTGCCCAGCAAATGCGGTGCTTGTTACCGGGACACCGAAACACACAAGCTCTATGCTCAGCCCTCGGATGGGAGCGTGGGGCTCGGTGCCACCAGGAGGCTTCAGAAACTGTTTATGTCCCATGGCAGGAAACATGACCATGTGTGTCCCTGGTACACAGCCTGGGTGGTCAGCACAGGAATAGAGAAATCCCGACACCCCCATTACAGATCGGGTTTTCTAGAACAGCCTGTCTGCCAGTGCTAAAGCACACTGCAGTTACCTTCCTGCCTATCCCACCAAGCTCAGGCCTTGACGACCCCCACATCTAATCCAATCGATGGATGTAGCCATTTCTCATCATCTTTATCTCTTTGCCAAGCTGGTCCAAGCCACAGTAGTCCCTCACCTCCCCACTGGGCCACTTTCCTCCTTATCCAAGACTGTCCTGCCTCCACATGGGTGCCAGAAGCTTTTTATGAGCCACAAACCCATCCCATTTAGAGTGAAACTCAAACTCCTCCTACCCTCCTCTTGTCCTCACGCACCAAGCTCATGCTGGCCCCAGGGCCTTTGTACACAACTGGAATGCCCACCTGGGTCCATACAAGGGTCACCTCATTCAGGACACCTCCGTGACCCCTAATAGCACCCAGGTCCTAAACAGGACCCTTTCCTGTCCCCAGAGCCTTTTAGGCACCCTTGTCTTGGGCTACCTTGTGGGGGGGCCCTGTCTCGAGGCAGACATCCAGCAATGAGAAGTGTGATGAGTGTCCAGCTCCCCCATGTAGAGCAGAACCTTCCCCCACCCTGCTCTGTGTGGCAGGGCCCCTACCGTAGAAAACAGAGGGTGGGTCGTGAAAGAAGGGGTAGTCGGTGCCGAAGAGCAGGTAGGCGCTGTAGCTCCAGGCGCCCAGATAGAAGAGAAACTTCCAGGCGCTCTCAGGCATCTTGGCGGCATCTCTAGGCTGGAGGCGACACCGCTTGGCCAGGGGCTATGGGTGAGAAGACGGGCGGCCATCAGTGCAGGGGGCCAAGGGCCAGGGACCACTTCTCCAGGTGGGGAAAGGCAGGCTCAGGGGCTCTCCAGGCTGGGCAGTGCTGGGGAGGGCCAGGCCCCGGTACCCACTGCCGCCTGGAGTGTAACCAGAGCCCACGTGTGCCAGCCAAGGGCTAAACTTAGTGCCCAGCTGTCCGGCGCAGTGTGGGGAGGGGAATGGGGGGAGACCTGAGGAAACATAAGGGAAGGCCGTGGTGGCGAGGAGGGGGACATGGGAGTATGGTGCAAGGAAGACCAATGGGGCCAGCCCAGGGGAGTTGGGGGACCCGGGGTTCCCAGAGGGAGCTGGAGCTACGCCAGGGAGGAGGGGAGATTAAAGAGAAGATACGGAGGGGCCTGTAGGGGTGAAGCTGTGAAGAGAGCATGGAGGTGAGTATGGGGGCAGCTGGGAGAACATAGGGAGGCTGGAACCCCAAGTGATCCCCATGGGGGTTAGGTTAGGGTTAGGAAGAAACCTGAAGGGAAGGGGTACCTCGGAAGGAGAATTTGGGGGTAGGCTAGAGAGAAAAAGAGGTTGGGGAAGATGGGGTGGGTAGGTGGGGGAGAGCATGAGAATGTGGGGTACAAAGGAGGAGAGAATGGGGCAGAGGAGGGGGCGGGGCAAAGGAGGGGGCGGGGCAGGGAAAGGATGTACAATGATAGGGGACATGAACTGAGCCACCTAAGGACAGCCACAGAGGGCTGGAAGAAGAGAGGGCATGCAACCATGAGGTATGGAGGAGTCTGAGTGGCGCAGCGCCCCCAGTCCAGGAGCCCCCGCCTCCCGCTCCCTGGGGGCGGGGCTCCAGAGCTGCTGGGTCAAGCCCGCCCCCTTCCCCAGAGGAGAGGCTTGAGGGGGCCGGAGCACCAACGGTTGCCATGGAGACAGCCAGAACCAGTTCCAGTCACCCCTGGCAACCAGGCGGCTGCCAAGATGAGCTTTGGAGGAAAGGGCAGCCCCTCCACCCGTTTCTTGGGAAGGGCGAGCCTCGAACTGCTCTAGCCCCACCGGGACTGGCCAGACTGGCCACAGCTGCGGGGGCGGGGGGCGGGGTCCAAAAGGGAGGGTGCACACGCTCTTGCTGTCCCCCACCAGGCTCCCTCATTGCCAAGCCTCCTTCTCAGGGAGCCCGCTCCACTCTGGTTGTCCCAGAGCGATCACATCCCCCTCCTGGGCTCTGACCCTCAACCTCCTGGACCTCCCACTTCCCAGCTGGAAACTGGGAAGGCAGGGGGACCAACAACGCCAGATGGGGACCAAGGCTGACCTGTGCTGGGGCCCTGGAGAAGGGTGGTGGCCGAGGTCTCTTCCCCATGTGGGTGATAGGGGATGGTGGTGGGGACAGTGGCGGTGGAACAACACCCTATCCTTGACTTAACAAGGGCCAGCCTCTTCCCAGCCACCAGAGAAAGGCCCCTTTGTTGGCGTCGGGCTCTCTGTCCCCGCAGCCCCTGCCACCTCCAGCCAGACTGGGGCGGGGTGACCCCAGTCAGTCCAGGGGGGAGTCGCAGCTAAGCCAGGGGCCCAAATGCCTTCCCACCAGCTCTCATAGCAGCGACCCCTCCCTAAGGATGGGAAGGAGGCCAGGCACCAATGTCATCCACAGGGTCACTCTCCAATCGGGGCGGCAGCCTTCCCAGACTCGCTAGAAACTGGGCAATTCGGACGCAGCCTCTTAGAGGTAGCCCGGTCCAGCTCTGAACACCCGGGCCGCGCCACCTCCCAAGACTGCGACCACCGGCGTGGCCGGGGAGTCCAGGCCTTTGCCTCCCCAGGTCGGAGGGTGGCGCTGACTCCAGACATGCGCCAGGCAGCGACCAGGGTAGCTCCTGCCTCTTCCCGGGAGCAGCGGACAAGTCGGCTCCGCCGCCGCGTGGACCTCGGGCCCCGCTCTGGTTCCGGGCGCGCCCCGCATGGCCCAGAGGCGCAAGGCGCCGGCGGCTTCTGTGCCCCGAGCCCACCCCCGCCCCGCGTCCTCTGCTCCTCCGTCCGCGGTTCGGCCCTGCCCGAAAGGGCGCGTGGCGGCCTGGGCCCTCCCACCGGCCGGGGCCCCCTCGTCCCGCACCGACCGGCGTAAGTCGGCCCCGGTTCCCCCACATCTCGAACACCCTATCCGAGCGGGGGTCCACACGTCCCGGGCTTCCTCCAGCTCGGCCACACCCCCGCATCCACCCCACCCCCACCCCTCTCAGCCCGAAAGGGACGAGCTCCTCCAGCCCGAGGCCCCCCACGTTCCAGTCACCCGGCCCGGAGAGGCAGAAAGGGGTCCGAGAGGACCCAGGGCCCGCGTCCCGCGTCCCCCATAACAGCCCGGCCCCCCAGCCCGCGGCCCCGCGGCCCGGCCCCCGGCGGCACTGACCCGAAAGAGGCGCGCGGTGGCCGCGGAGCGCAGCGCCGTCCAGCCGAGCGCGCCGAGCGCTAGCAGCAGCAGCTCGGGCGGCGCCAGGTGCGCGTGCTCGGCCAGGCCGCGGCGCGCCAGCCCCCAGCCGCAGTCCGCGCAGCCCCGCGCCGCCGCCAGCGCGCTGCCCCAGCTGCGCTGCACCAGCTGCGCGTAGCTCGGCATGGGCTCAGGCCCCGCGGGCCCCGCCGTCCCCGCCGCCGCCATGCCGCCCGCTCGCCGGCCGCCGCCGCCGCTTGCGCCCGCCCGCGGTGGCCGCCGGAGCCGCGCTCCCCGCGTCACGCGCCGCGGCTGGGCCGGGGGCGCGCCGGCCGGAGCTGGGGACGGGGAGGGGCGGGGCCGGCGCAAGCTCCGCCCCGGCGGGGGCGCGGGCGGCGGGGACTTGGGACCTGGGCGCGACGTCCGAGACCCTGAGGGCGCGCGGCTGCTCGGTTTCCCGGAGGCAGTGGCGGCGAGCACGGGCGGATAAGACCCGGTGCTGTCGCGATGCGTCTTGGAGACGGGCCCGCGCTCCTGCCCATTTTCCAGGGGAGGAAACCGAGGCGCGGAGCAGCGGGGGAGGGTGTCTGCCAGGAGCCCGCCGGGCCTGGACCCCGTGTCCGCAGCCCCCGTCCCCCTTCCGTAGCGCCCGTGCCCACCCAGGGCATCCCCCACCCCTCCACTCCGTGTCTGCGATGTGGGGCACGCTCAGCACCAACAGGCAGTGCCCTTCCGCGGTAACTCCGTCCCCAGCCCTCCACCCTCCACCCCATTCCCTGCCCTCAGGGCCACCTGCTGCTATCCCTGACCCTGAGGACCTGGCAGGCCTCCCTCCCCCGCAGCAGGTTAACACAGGCCTGGGGGAGTGGACACCACCCGCTGGGACTCAGAGGCTGGATCAAGACCGCCGGTTCCATTGGGACCACCCTTGGTGATACTCTACTGTGCAGCGACCAGGCCCTGTGCCTGAAGCTCCAAACGATCATGACCCGCCACCTGTTGGGGATATCACCTTCGCTGACACAGCCCCCCAGGATCCCACATTCCTGTGTTCCTCCTCCCCTCCCACCAAGGACCTCATCCCAAAGCCTTTAAGATGCAGAGTAAAAATCAGTGTGGGCCCTGCAGGAGGCCTGACCTGACCTTCAGGTGGGGGGTGGGGGCGGTGGGGGGGAAAGCAGGCAGGAGGACGGAGGAGGCAACATCTCTCCTCCTTCCCCTCAACCTTCATCCAGTCCAGCAACACATTGTTGGCCCTACTTCCTAATGTTCATGAATTCTGCCACTTCTCTGCACGTGCACAGCCTCCCGTGGCCCTGGGCCCCCCTAGTGCCTCTCGCCTGGTATCCTGGCTTCCTCCTCACCCTGGACAGAGGCCGGAGGGACTACTTGCCGTCCTTTCACTGCTCACAGCACCCATGGCTCCCATCATGCAGAGTAAAAGGCCAACTCCTCACTGACTCACGACCTACCGTCATGCTCTGCTCTCCACCCTGCTCCACATATGCCACACTGGCCACCTCACTCTTCCTCTGGCACTCCTGGCACATTCCTGCCTCAGGGCCTTTGCACTGGCTATTCCCTCTGCCTAGAACACGGTTCCCCTAGGTGCTAGCAGGAACCCTCCCTCACTTCCTTCAGACTTTACCTACAAATGTCACCTGCTCAGTGCACCCCTGACTTTCCCATCAGTGTTTAGAGCAGTTGTCACCATCAGCTCACGGTACCTCCCACTCATTCTTGAACGTGCACTCTCTGTGGGCCGGGGTCCCTCTGGCCCATCAGACCAGGAAGTGACAGGCCCAGCACGTTGAGGGTGTGAGGCCTCCCTGGCCTGGTTGAGTATTAAGACTCAGCCAGAGGCTAGAGACCTCACTAATGCTGCAGCTTGCCTAGCAGGCAGAGGGGGCCTTGGGGATCCTCAGCTAGCTAGCTGCACTCCCAGAGGTCTGGCTGGGCCTGTGGCACAGCCCTGGACCTTCCAGCTCCCCCACCTCTGCCCTCCCACCCAGCACTATCTGTCCCTATCTGGTCACCACGGCAGCCATCAGTAATGGGAGAGGTGCCCCCACCCACCAGCCCAGCCCCAGTTGCCTTGAGTTTCATCTTGGCAGGGCCAGCTGGGAGGCCGGCCACCAACGGGTGGGCGCAGAGCGGAAACGGGAGGTGGCTCCTCGTGCTGGCAGCTGGGACCAGACATGGGGCTGCTAAGGTCCTAAGGCTGGCGCCCCTTCCCTGTTCCACCTGAGGGCAGGTCTCCTCTCCCCCCAGGGAGCTCATCCCCAGGGCCCCCGTCTCCACCCCTGCCGGATGCCTCTGTCACCTCTCTCCCCTGCTGAGCTCCTCACCAGACAGGGAGGGGACAGGGAGGGGACTGGGGTGGGCCCTGCCCTGGGAATCCTGAGCTCGGCCTCCTGTCCCAGCCACCAAGCACCAGATCGCAGGCAGCCGCCTCTGAGGCAGAGGCCAGACTCCGGCACCACGGGTCTTCCCTCCTTCCTGGGAGAGGCCCAGGCACTGACCTAGGGACAAAGGGCACAAAGCCCTGCCTGGTTCACGGAGCCCAACGCAGCCGTAGCGGCTTTGCACGGGCTGTTCATGCCGCCTTGAATGAATGCTGGTGTCCCTGCCTCCCCCGAAACCGGCCTCGCAGATCCTTCTAGTTGTTTGGGTGGTGACCTCATCAGAGAAGCGCAGCCAACAGCTCTCCACTGCTCACCTACCACCCTCTCTCTGGATGGGAGACGCCAGCTGGTGCTCTGGCTTTCTCTTACGGAAGGGTGCTCGCCAGGGGTTTCTCTCTCCGGGTAGAGAGCGCAGCACTGTGACCCTCCCGCGCCCACGGCCCGACAGTGGCGGGTCTCAGTCTTGGCCGAGGACCGCCCACAGGGCAGCAGCCGGAGTGTGTGTGTGTGCGCGCATCTGTGCCCTTCACACACCCTCCCCATGTGACTGAACGGAGGCCTGAGTACTTCCTACCTCCCTGGCCACCTACAGACTACCCTGGGATACTGGCTTTGCGCTCTGATGCCCCTGGTGATGGCTGTCCCTGGGCGCCAAGGGGGCGTGAGAGACACGGCTGCGCCGCCTGGAGCGCAGCAGCATGGGGGGGCTGGCTGAGGGGCGGGGAGCCTGCGCAGCTGCTGCTCACAGGCCCTGGTCTCCAGGGCGCCCCCTCCCAGGAAAAGCCCTGGGAGGACGGTGCCCAGGACCCTCTCTTCTGAGCCTTGGTTCCCACATGTCCCTCCCAAAGTGGCCAGAGCAGACACGGATGGGGGGGCTCCCACAGTGGAGAGGTTTATTGACAAGAGCAGGGCTGGGCTGGGCTTTGAGCCTCCGCCTCTGGCCAGAACCAGCGGGAGAGCACGAGGAGGGGCGCCCAGCAGGGAGGGCGGCACGCGTCGCTGTCCCCGTGGCTCGGGAACCCGGCCTCACGCACTGGGAGCGTACTGCACCACCAGCCGGTCAAAGTCGTTCTCCTTCAACACGGTGGGGACAGAAAAACGGAGAGAATGTGAGTCAGGACCCCCGGCACTGGCCTTCCCTGGCCCCACCTAGGGGGTGCTGGACACCTGGGACAGGCCATCCACCCGGGCTCACCTTGGCCTGGTACTCCTTGATGAAAGGGTGGGACCGGTGTGCATCCTTCAGCTGGGACAGGTAGCGGTTTGTCACCTGCAGGGGACAGGAGGCCAGGTGAGCTGAACGGGGGCCCCCAGGCGCAGCTCACATACAGGGCGAGGGGAGGGGTGGGGGGTAGGAGGGACTGCCCAGCTGACCCCAAGCAAAAGCCCTCATCTCCCATCACCTCCATCACTCCACCCGGAAATCTGGGTGATGGCGGGACCCTCAGGGTTGGGGCGGGAAGTGGGGGGCAGCTGGCACAGAGCCTCCGCCCAGCGCACAGGGAAGGATGCGCCGCGGGGCTCAGGGAGTGGGTTGGGAGGGACCCAGGCCCTAGGAGAGGGCGGAGGGCAAGTCAGGGGAGGACAGGGCTGGGAGGGGAGGTGTGTCTGTTCTGGGCACACTGTGCAGAGAAACCCCAGAGATCTTGGTGCTAGAACCTGGACCCCAGACAGAGCCCTTGCTGCCAGCCTCACCCCACCTCTCTGGGCCCACCCTGACTACATGGGGTGGGGGCGGCTGTCTCCCTGAGCCTGGGGGTCCAGTGCCGTCTCTGGGGTGAGTGGGAGAGTTGTTCCGGCTGCTATACCACGCTAGCCCCCAGGCTGCCCGGGGGCCCTGCTACGGGGATGGGTGACAGATGGCCAGGAAGCCTTGGGGTGGGTCCCTGGCCGACTGGGCCAGTCAGCCACCTAAACAGGGGGGCCCCAGAGTTCTCCCTCCGTCCCCACCCTCAGACAACGTGGGCTCCCAGGGATTGCTCCCCTGGGCCCCTTTTCTCTGTTCTTTTGCCCAGCGTCCTCCTGGAGGTGGCACAGGTGGGGGGCCCAGCTCGGCTGGCCCTGGCTTGGGCGCGCTCTGAGACACGGCTACAGCCTACAGCCTACAGCCTACAGCCTGGCACCTGCAACACCGACTTCGCAGCGACCCTCGTGCTGATGGCAACCACACTCCCTCCAAAGGAGTGGCTTTCTGCCCGAGACCCTGAGCTTCGCTCCAGGGCTGGGGCCACACCACAGAGCCCTGCCCACCGCAGGCTGGCGCCGTGGAGGCCAGAAAACCCCCCTGCACCAGGGGGCCCTACCTCGGGGGGCTTGCCCAGGTGCTGCGACAGGACGACGAGGTTGATCAGTGTCTCCGGGTGGCCGCTGTCCTGGAAACACAGGGGACGCCAGGCGAGCGGGGTCAGCTCCCCCAGAGCCCCGACTCGGCCTGCCCAGCCTCATCTCTGGTGGGAAACCGGCTCCCGCTGACCCGGGGTGAAGACAGGACCCACGCAAGGTCACACCCTCAGAGCTGGGGCAGGAGGTGGGGCTGGGAGACCCAAAGCGCGCCCACTGGCCATTCCGCAAGGCGGTGACCTCAGGGCCCTCCTTTCTGCCCAGGAGGCAGCGTGGTGGCAAGGGGGGGCCCCAGCCCCAACCCGTCTTCCCGGCTTCTCCTCTGAGCCCGGTGTCTCATCTGCGGGCCAGGATGAGACAGAGCCCCCTTGCTGGTCGCAGTCTGGGAGGAATTATCACACCAATCGCAAAGGAACAGAGCCCAGCCCCAGGCAGCCTGACCACTATCATAGGCAAGCTGTCCCTCTCGCTGCAAAAATGAGGTCTGAGACCACGGGGCAGACCCCGCCCGCCCCTCCGGCTCTCCAGGGGCCTCGGCAAGAAGCTGCCGGGAAACCACCAGAACATCCAAGCGGGCGACCTCACCCCGCCCACCCACACGGGGCTCTGAGGCACAGGGAACCCTGGGAACTGCCCCCGGACCCCCTGGGCGAGGAAGGCCAGATGGCTGCAGGGAGCCCTGATTGCGCACTTGGAGCAGAGACACAGCAACCCAGACGTTGTAGGTTCGAGGGGCTGCACGGGCCCCAGCCTCCTGCACAGACCCGGCTCCGCTCCACGGCTGCCCTTCTCTGGGGAGACTCAACTGCTCCCCACCTTAGTCTCCTCAGCGGTTGTCAAGAGGAACAATGACACGTGCCCACGGAAGCAAAATGAGGGGAATGCCAGAGGAGTGGGAAGGACAGTGGAAAGCATGGGGTGGCCCACAGGCACCCGGACGAGGGAGCCCATGGCATGCCTCGGGCCATCGGGGACGGGTGGAGGGGGTCAGGGCCACGGGGCAGCAATCCAGCCCAGGCGGGGTCTCAGAGAATGAGGACAGATGGGTGTCATTTCACTGGAGACCCTGCTGCCCTCTCCTTCTGGGGCAGAGACGTCCCACCAGGCCAGACATCCCTGACTAGCCCTGACTGCACCCAGTAGTCCCGCTAAGGTCCGAGCTAAGGTCCCACTAAGGCCCCCCTGTCAGGAAGGCACGGCGGCCAGCGTGGACACAGGCGCCCTGGTGGGGCAACGCAGCCCCACGTGGGCAGCCCAAGGAGCACCCGACCGATGGTCCCCGGCCTGTCCCTGACCTGCAAACGACCTCGTGACGGTAACTCGACCCCTCGACCAGGTACGGGCGAGAAGGCTTCCTACCGGTGTCCGTTTCTCAGTACATCAAGAAACGTTTTCCAAAAACGGAAAAAACTTTGACGTTTCCTCTGATTATAAAAATAACACACGAGACTTCACGCGTCGGTCAGGGGAAGGCGGCGCGGGCCGCCCTGCCAGGTCCCTCTTCTAGACCCGACAGGCCCAGGCAATGCCTCCCATCGGTAGCCCGCTCTCGCCTTGGTAATGAACGGCAGGCATCTCTTCCAAGTACTGGCTCAGGTGAGGAGTCACATCGAGAGACCCCCCAGACCAGGCAGCCAAGGGGACAGCGAGACCTTTTGCTCAGCTCAGGCCCGCTGAAGCCCAGGCTGATGGGCTCCTCCCGTTTCCGAGAGAGGCCACAGTCAACATTTCTATTTGCAATCCGATTCTTAGCTGATTTGCTATTAAAATAAATTCCCACATGGTCCTGTGCCAGGCCCGTGGGGTCTCCCTCTGCCTGGTACGCCTCTGCAGCAAGCCCCGCGTCCCCTGCCACCCCCACCGGGAGCCGCCGTGCGGGCCAGGCCTGCCCTACCTTGTCCAGTGCCTCCTGGAGCACGCCTTCGGCGGCCTCCCATCGGCCCTGGGCCATGTGGCAGGCCGCCTGCCCATTGAGCAGCAGCAGGGTGGATGAGCACTTATCAGCCATCTCCTGAAAGATGTAGTAGGCGTCCTGCAGCTTCTCGCCACCCTGCGGGGACAGTTCCAACATCACCGGTTTGTCACCCTGCTCCCCAGCCCTACCACGCCTGCCCCTCATGGAGCAGGGCGACGCCAGCACACCAGCACTTGGCTGAAGTGATGCCGGCGTGGCCAGCGCGCAGCAGGCAGTCCCCGGACCCCTCCCGGTCACCGGCAGTCCGGGTTCTGAATGAAAGGTTCTGTCTGCCTGCTAACAACGCCGCATCACTCTCACAGGGGAGCCTGAGACCAAGATGTGCTTGTGAAAAAACGCAGAGCTGGCGAAGAGTGGGTAGGGATCCCCCCGCTAAGCTGCAGAGACTGGAAAACAGCTTGGGTGAGGCCTCAGCGCCCCAAGGCCAGTGCAGGCACATGCGGATGGGGAACACATCTTAAGCAGCCATACAAAAAAAAAAAAAAAAAAAAACGGCTTAAAGAGAGGAAACCCAGTGCCAAAAGCCAGAAAAGGGGCCACTGCCCAGGGCAGGGAGATAGGGGCTGGGCACAGGGGAAGGTGCGAGGGGGACACTGGCCACTGCCCAGTGCCAGGCGCCCAGGGGGCAAGCTGAGCGGGAGCCAAGCCCAGGGTCAGCCCTGGGAGGCTGCACTGCCAGGCAGGCCCACTTGGTCCATCAAGTCTGGTTCCAGAGTCCCCCAGCTCATTCACTCTGGCTGTGACCAAGCTGCTCAGCTGTGAGGAGCCAGGAATGGGGCTGGGGCTGAGCAAGGTGCGAAATATGCCGGGGCGCACTGGGTTGGGGGTTCCCCTGGGGGACGGGCCCTGGCCCCAAACGAAGGAGCAGGTCTAGCGTGTCCACAGAAGCCTGTAGCGGCCAGCACTGGATGCGGGGGGCATGCCCACCTCCCAGGTATCTGATGCTCCCTCGTTCCCCCAGCACAGCCCAGGGGCTCACCACAGCCAGATTGACCCACGCGGTGGCCAGCTGGGTGAGGGTAGCGTCCTCATCCTGGTCCTGCATTTTCTTCAGCTCCTTCCTGGGGACAGAGAAGGTCAGGAGGGAGCCCCCTGCCTTCTGCTCACAGGGCACACACTGGAGCCGGCTCGCAGCCCTGACCTGGCCACCCCCACTGCACACTCGGGAAGCCCACCCCAACTCTGTAGGCCCCACCCCTCATCCCAGGCAACACCCTGCAGGGAAGGGCAGGGAAACCAACAGCGTGTCACCCCCATGGGCTAGAATGAAGTGACTGGAGAAGCGATCGTACCCCTAATGCTCTGGGCCTTCAGAAAGGGCCCAGGGAGGGACCCCATGCTGAGTGCCCCCTAGCGGGCAGAGGCCTGGCTTCTGGGGAGCATGGTGCCCTGATGAGGCCTGGCTGCTGCTCAGACAGCCCTGACGCTGGGGCCCCAGCCTGGGAGCCGCAGAGGGGACACAGGGGAGAGACGTACCGGGCGAGGTCCAGGCGGTCCAGCTTCAGTAGGATCTGCACGGTCATGGCCATGCTGCGGGACAGAGAGGCAGTCAGCCAGCACCCTCACCACTCTGCTGCCCAACGGGGCTCATGCCATGTGGGCGCCACCTCCGGGAACATTCCTAGGAGTGCCCGGGCCGCCAGCCCTCCCTGGCTGGGGGCGATGCTGAGCTGCACCGGACTCCGACCCAGGCTCTGTGTGCCGGGCCAAGCCTCCCACGGCTTCCCGGGACCCTGGCTCCCCCATTTCACCACTGAGCACATGTGGGGCTGGAGCTTCTGTGGGGTCCCAAGTCGTCCCACTCTGACTACCCCGAGGCTGAGCACCCTACCTGTGTCCCACTCCTGGTGCCAGGGGGACACTGGCCACTGCCCAGCGGCAGGAGCCCAGGGGGCGAGCTGAGCAGCCAGGCCCAGGGTCAGCCCCCAGGGAAGGCTGTGGGTCCAGTCACAGCAGTGCCGCATGGGGCAGGTGCTCACGCCCTTCGGCACCCACAGCCATGGTTTCCCTCTCTGCCTGACGGCTGTGGCCACTGCTGATGTGCGGAGTCACTTGCTCCCACGTCTCCCCGCCCAGAGCAACGTGTGTAGGAGTCTGAGAAACAGTTATAGAGTCTGCCGCTTTGTAAGCTGTGCGCCAGACCTATTTCTGAGCCACCACAAATCCCTGTCCGGTTGAGGGGGGGAACAGAAACAGATACAAAAATGAACTTGTGGGGACCAACCAACCAAGGGACAGCAGGCACCCAGAGAGTTCACAGGAGGGCAGTCGCACCCTCCGGCCCGGAGCCCTGGACACAGTGCCCTAGATGAAGCGCGGGCCCAGAGTCGCCTCCCGGGGTGGGGGGTGGCACCGGTGGCGCGCTGCCAGCTCTGGAGTGCCCTGAATGGGGGCCAGCCTCGGGGGAGGGCCTGGGGGAACGCTGGGAGGACACGGAAAGGCCGGGGCCCAGGAACACAAGGCTCCGTGGTGGGGGTGGGGGTACAGAGACCGCGGAAGAAACAAAGGTGCTTTCTCCTCTGCCATTGCGAACAGCGGGTTTCCAGCCCGGGGAGCCGTGTCCTTGGGAACAGCAGCCCAGCCGTGCAGAAAGGAGTGTCTCCTGGACCAAGAACGGGAGCTGCAGCCTGAATAGGCAGCCTGGGCCCCACCGGTCTCTCCCAGCAGCCCCCCACTGTTCCCATGACAACGGCCAATGAGGCCTTGAGCAGCCTGGAGACCAGAGGGGCCGCTCAGGCCTCCAGGCCTTCCCCCTGGGACAGGGAGGACGCTCACCACTCCAGGCTGTCCCCCTGGTGCAGGGCACGCAGGGCTGCGTCTGGGTTCTGGTCGTGGAAGTAGATGGACGCAGCCATCAGCAGGAAGGTGGTGTTGGTCACGTCCACGCTCCGGCTCATCTCCCGGTCCAGCTCGGCCACAATCGAGTCCCTGCAAGACAAGGCTGCTGAAGGCCTGCAGCCATGGGTGGGCGGCAGCCTTGTCTCCGCGGGAGCAGACAGGTCCAGAGAGGGTGGGCAGGCTCCCGGGGGAACACAGCAGCTGCAGGCAGAACGGGCCCAGCGTGGGGCCCCTGCATGGCTCAGACAGCTGGGTGTCTGCCTTCGGCTCGGGTCATGATCTCCAGGTCCTGGGATCGAGCCCCAAGTTGGGCTCCCTGCTCAGCGGGAGTCTGCTTCTCCCCCTGCCTCTCCCCCTGCTTGTGCTCTGTCTCTCTAATGAATAAATAAAATCTTAAAAAAAAAAGAACGGGCCCAGCTGTCTCCATCGAGCCCCATTGGGTGCCAGCTTCACCACCTTCCCACGTGGCACTTCTTGCCCTTACACAGAGAAACTGAGGCTGGGTGCTTTCAGGCCCCACGGGGAGGTGGGGGTCAGGAGGACCATGTCCACAGAGCTGCACAGATGACTGCTGGGCCTACAGACCTCCTGGCCCTCAGGGGTAGGGGGCTGTAGTGTCCACACCACCCCGGATGTGGAGGGACAGGCAGACTCGCCAGGGACGCCTCTCTGGGGACAGGAAGCCACACAGATGACTCTCACTCTGGTGATATCGCCGCCTTCCCAAGGAGGCCAGCTGTTCTGGGCAGGGGGGCCACATGCTGGGCTAGGGGCCGGGCTGGAGTTAGGGCTCTGCCAAGGATCAGCCAGGTCCCCCACAGGCCACAGGCCACCCGAACCATGATCTGCTTAACTAGAAAACAGAGCGCAAAACACTCATTTCAAAAGGCCGCTGAGCAGTTGACAGGAGAAGGGAAGAAGGGCCAGGCCCTGAGTCGCCGCCGGACCAGAGCTGCTGTTCAGGGTCCATGGGATCTCCACGAACATGTGCGTGCCACGTGGGCTGCTGGGGGGCCGCTGGCCAGGATCTACGTCTAAGGCCCTGGAGGATGGGGACACGCCTGTCACTGTTCTCGTGACCACCAATGTTCCTGACAGACAAATGACTTCAAATCTGAGGCTATTTCCTGCTGTGCACACCCGGACCCCATGCAGGGCGTGACACAGAGTTGGCGCAGAGCCTTCGCGGCCACCCCGCGATGTTCCCTGCCTGGTTTGTGGCACCAAGACTAGACACGCCGCCTGTCGCTGTCATTGTGACGGGAGCATCATACGCGGTTACTTTAACACGTCATCGGTCACCTGCAGGTTCTGGGACTTTCTCCACAGCCTGCTTGCTGGGCTGGATACGGGGCTGCCAGGACAGACGTACCCTGAACCCCTCTGCCTTCCTGAGCCCCCGCCCCACAGCAGCTCCTGCTCCTGGAGGGTCCCCGGGTCTCCTCCTCTTCCGAAAGGAGAATAGGGCTTGTCGCCCTGGCTCATGAAGTGTGGAGAGGGAGAAAGGACAGCCTCAGGAGCCCGCCTGCCTTGGCGTCCTGGGGCTGCTGTCACAAAGCACCACAGACCGGGAAGATGCAAACAACAGGAACAGACTCGCTCACAGAGGAGAATTCTAGAAGGCAGAAGTCTGATATCCAAGTGTGGGCAGGGAAGGTTCCCTCTGAGGCCTCTGAACGTAAATCCATCCCAAGCCTCTTTCCTGGTTTCAGCTGGCTGCCCGCAGTCCTTGGCACTCCTTGGCTTCTGTGACCGATTCTATCACCCCGGTTCTGCGTCCGTCTTCACACACACCTCCCCTCTGTACCCTTTCTTCTTGTCTGTCTGTCATGAGGACAGCAGTCTCCGGATTCAGGGTCCACTCTACATCCAGGACGATCTCAAGACCCTTAACTAATTACATTTGCGAAGACCTCATTTCCGGTGATGCTGCATTCACGGGTTCTGGGGATCAGAACCTGGGGGCCCCCATTCAGCTGTCACTGCCGACAAGTAAATCCCCCCCCAGCCTCAAGCTTCAAGGGCCAAGGAGCCCAATCAGGAGACGGGGCACAGAATGCTGCCCTTCGTCAGGGCGGCGGCCGGGAGTCCCAGCGGGTGGTCTCACCCACACCTGGGACCCAAAGACAGCCTCGGTGATCCACAAGAGTAGCCTCGTATCAACAAGATCATGATCAGGTCCTGATCTGAGTTCCGCTAGGCAGAGATCAGAGAAGGCCTTTCTGTGCGGCTCCTTGCCACTAAGAGGGATGCTCCAGAGTGGCGGCGGGGTCTCGGGGCTGGGCAGGGGGGAAGGGGAAGACCCGCAGAGCGGAACGTCTCCCTGTCACGGCCTAGGCTGTTGCCCTGCCCCGGGCACCCTGTGGGGAGCAGATTTGAACGTAAAACTTCCTAATCCCGGGGGGCCTCACGACCAGCCATTCCTGGGCTGGAGGAAGCAGCGCAGAGGACCGTGGAGCCTGCCGGGTCATGCTGGTGCTCCGGGCCCGGGGGGGGGGGGGGCGGGGGGGGCCTCCGGCTCCCACCTGCAGAGCCAGAGCCCAGAAGCACCCGGGCAAGCATCCCGGCCAGCAACGCCATGAACGGCTCACACAAATGCCCCGGCAGGGCAGGAACGAGTTTTCACTGAGGCTCAGGGAGCTGAGAAGGTGGGGAGAGACGCCCGCCCCTGCCCTCCCAGCCTCACCTCTGGCTGTCGTTGGCCAGGTACTCAGAGAACATGCGCACAGCCTGGAGCTCGGGGGCTGAGGAGGGCTTGATCTCGTCCAGGACCACACCGTACTTCCTCTGCAGTCAAGACAAGCACAGCGTCAGCTTGGCCTGCTCTCCCCTGCGGGGCTCAGACCTCAGCCCCCAGGAACACACGAGAGCTTTTTAGGGCTCTAGCAGCACCCTGGCAGAGCCCCGACGCCTGGAACCAGCAGCCGCCCCCAGCGCCCACCACCCCCAGGGGCCAGCCCTGCCACAGGACCTGCTGGGAGCCAGCACGGCGTCACTTGTCACCTGTCAGGCCACGATGCCCACCACTCTAGCTGGAGACCCCAGGGCTGAGGTGACAGGGCGAGGGCCCTGCCAGCTCCGGGGGGCGGGGGGAAGGCATCGCCAAGGGGCAGGGGGTCTGGGCGTCAGGACACACCCCCCCCCCCCGCTGATGCTCAGAACTGGTGGTGCTGGTCACCGCTGGGAGCGGGACGGGAGTCGGGCCGTTTTCACCTCACTGCTTTCTAGGTGGTTTTGATGTTTTTGCTGCCACCTACAGGTGTCCTTTTGTGTGTCTACGTCACACATACAGATGGCAAGGAGACCTCGAGGTACACCAGAGCAGCCACTCTGCTGGGGCCACAAACACTGTTCACAGTCAAGGGCAGGGAGCAGCGGGGGAGGAGGGGGGCGGTGGGGGGGTTAGTCAACGGGAGGGTGGGGGTCCCATCAGGCTCTAGAACACCCCACAGAGGGAAACACGTGAACAGAACCGGGAAGCCGCCCAGGGCCTGCTGTGAGGTGGCGGCAGCCGCAGAGCCATGGGCCCAGGACAGATCACGGTCCAAGGCCAAAGCCGGGGAGGAGAGGCAGGTGGGAGGCCAGCTGCCATGGGCCTTGGCGGGGGAGGCCAGGGCACAACTCGGTCCTGTCTGCGCCATCTGGACTGTTTGCACGCCCAGTGCAAGAAGAAAAGCTGCCTGTGGACTGCAGGTGGCTACACAGGCTTCTTTTCTATCTACTTGGTTATTCCGAAAACCGGAGGCCGTACTAAACAAAACCTATTGATTACATAAAAAAAGAAAAAAAGGGGAGAGAAATCCCTACACCAGTCCTTGGGCCTGGTGAGTGCACAACCTCGGGCACATGGCCACCTACTTGTGGAGGCCACACTCGCTGCTCACCGTCCTGGATTCTGCCCTCCTTTGTCTGTCGTCCCCACCTTTGTCCCCGCCCAGCATTCTGTTCCTTTACTCTCCTGGCCCAGGGGCCTTAGAGGTCACAGGCCCACACTCACCTGTGCAAGGTATGCTCTGTACAGGAAGACGTCCCTTTCCACGTCTCTCTCCGGGTTTGAGGGCTGCAGAGAGAGAGAGAGAGAGAGAGAGAGAGAGAGAGAGAGACAGAGGTCAGGGTGCCCGGAGCCATGTGTCAGGTCCTCAGGGGAGGCCAGGAGCAGGCACTTCCCCAGTGGCTGCCGGGCCTACATCCCAGCCCTGATCTCGTCCCAGATCATCAACACCCCGGGAAGGGGGCTCGCTCCTCATCTGCATCCGTCCAGGTGAAGAAAGTGGGGCACCCACTCCAGCTGCATGGCAAGGGGCCAGGCTGGAGCCCACGCCTTTAACCACCGCGCACGCGGCCACTCGTACTGACGGGGGCCACCAGGGTGCAATGGGTCAAAATGGAAGCTGCTCAATGGTGTGGGTGGTCCAGGATGTTGGAGGAAAATGCCCCAGTGCCCGGGTTTGTAAAAGCAGAGAAAACAGGGGCACTGGGGTGGCTCAGTTGGTTAACCGTCTGCCTTAAGCTCAGGTCGTGATCCCAGGGTCCTGGGATTGAGCCCCGCATCCAGCTCCCTGCTCAGTGGGGAGTCTGCTTCTCCCTCTGCCCCTCCCCTGGCTCATGCTCCCCCCACCCCAAATAAATAAAATCTTAAAAAAAAAAAGGAGAGAAAAGAGGCCTGGGAGGATTCCCATCCAGAGGCGGATGGGTGACTCTGAAGAAGTGGTGGGACCCAGGAGACGTGCAAAACGGACTTTACTTTTTGTAATGAATACTTCCATGCAGCCTGTTCCTGTCCGATTTTTGTTCCAAAACACTTTATAATTACAGAAAACAGAAGAGACAAAGGTCTGCCTCCCTCAGAGGACCTCTCTGGGAGAGCTCAGCGGGGCTGCCCTGGGAACAGTGACATCTGCGGCCAGACCTGGGGAGCCCTAGAGAGGGGACTTGACCCACTGCTCACTCGGGGACTGCGGGGAAGCCCCCTGAGCCCTGGCCAGGCCACGAGGCTCTGGGGGGCACCGACCAGAGCCAGGAAAGGAGGAAGGCTCATAAGGACTCGGGCAGAAGCTGTATGGAGAGTGCTGGGCCGATCTCCAGAGCCAAGAAAACAGGGATGGTGTCTTTCTGAGCAAATGCTTCCCTGCCATTTGCGGCTTGGGGAGAGCTGGCCAGAATTACCTGAGAACAAAGCCAGGAGGCCCACACCCACCAACGCTGGCAGACCCCTGAGTGGCCCCTGAGTGGCCCCTGACTGGCCCCAGGCAGCTTCGAGGTGCAGCAGGTCCTGAGGACAGGAAGTACCATGGGGGGTTGGGTGGTGATGGGATGGGGGCCGCCGCCAGGATGGTCCCGCTGGACCGGCAGCTCTTTGAGGCTTTCCTCACTGCTCCGTCCCCAACACTATGGAGTACCTGCCATCTCGTGGGCACTTAAGAAATGTGTGACAAGCGAGGAACCGTAACAATGGTGACACTGCACTGCATCCGATCAAGGGCAATGACAACCCGGGTGTCCCACGTGGGCGCATCGCAGCTTGGGTCTGTCAGAGATTGCCGGGGCCACTGTAATGAACTACCATCAACTGGGTGGTAGGAAGTAACAGAAAATTATCCTCTCGTGGTCCCGGAAGCTAGCGGTTCGAAATCAAGGTGTCAGCAGGCCCACGCTCCCACCAAAGGCTCCACGGGAGGGCCCTTCCTGGCCTCTTCCAGCTTCTGGGGGCTCCAAGCATTCATTGGCTTGTGGCCCCCTCCCCCTGATCTCTGCCTCCGTCTTCTCCGTCTGCCTCACACCTCTCTGCCTTTCTTAGAAGAGCACCACTCGTTGGATTTAGGGCCTATCTGAAATCCCGGCTGACTGCATCCAGAGCGCCTTTATGGAATTCTATCTGCAATGATCCTTTTGCCAAATAAGTCACGTTCACTGGTTCTGGGTGAACGTGTCTTTTAGGGGACACCGTTCAACCCAGTACAGGCTGCCCAAGAGGGTTTCGATGGCCCGTGGACCAGAATTAAATCACATCAAATGGCTCAGTGGGGACAGTATGCCCATTCTGGATGCATCGGGGACAATGGCATGGTTTTGGGCCAGAGCATGTTTCCCACGTCACAAAAGAGGGAGCAGTTCCCTGGCTCAGAGGCTGGGCTGCAGCGTGCCTCCGCCCGTGGCAACTGCCAGTCCGGTTTCCGTGACTGCTTCCAGTCCCTCTCTGAGGACAGCAGGGCACGCTGGTTCTCCCTTTCAGCAGTGACGGAAAGCCTGAACAATACGACCGGAGACGTGAAGAACGTATTACTATGAAGTAAGCAAGACAGACACACAACGGAAGCCATACGGCAGAGCGGGAGTGTGACGCTGAATCTCACAGTAACCCTGGTGAGACGGGTGTCATGGTCCCCATCAGACAAGAGGGGAGACGGGTGCACAGAGGTGCAGTGACTCGGCCCTGGCTGCAGAGAGAACATAACAGAGCGAGAGTCTGAGCGCGGGTCTGTCTCGATCTTCTCACTGTCTACCTGACCCAGGAAGGCCTCACGCAACTGTGGTGGTGAGTCGAATAAGGGACGTGCCCCCCTGCTGTGTCCATGCCAGTCCCTGGAACCTGGGAACAGCTTCCATTCTGTTACCAAAGGGACCTCGAAGATGTGTTGAAGGTTATGGATGCTAAAATGGGGAGTGTGCCGAATTGTGGGGGAAGGCCTAGCCTAATCAGAGAAGCCCTTAATAGCAAGAACTTTAATGGCAGAGAATAGTCAGAAATAATGCAGCAGCAGGAGAAATCCAAGCTAGTCCGAGTGTGAGAAGGACTCGACCAGAGACCCTGTGGTTAGTTCTGACATGGAGAGACCCCGTGCAAGACTGAGGATCGGAGACAAGCCTCGAGGAGCTGAGGCTGGCCCCTGGCACAGAGCTGGCAACCTGAATGAGTCTGGAAGCATTTTCTTCCCTAGAATCTCCAGAAGAGACACAGCCTGGCCAACACCTTGACTTTAGCCTGATGCAAACCACGTAGGACTAACGACCTACAGAAACTGAGAGGCAATGAACTTGTGTGGCTGCAAGCCACTGTTGGTGGTCATTTGTCACAGCGGCATCAGAAAACACGATCGTGCAAGTGTCATTTGAAGTGTGACAGGCTTTTAGGCTTTATCCCCTTGATGCTCAGGGAAACCAGGAACACTGTCAAAGAAATGAAGCATGAACAAGCAAGCCTTCTCTACGTCAGAGCCCAAAGTCCTCCCAAGCCTCTGGCTGCCTCGGTGAAGACGTCTGCCGCTCCTTTGCTTGGTGCTCCAGTGGCCTCCCACACCTTCAGAATAAAATCCGAACCCCCACTGTGGCTCCCGAGACCCTGCTTGGGGCCCTGCCCGCTTCATTCTCCCCCTCTTTCCCCTACCTGCACTCACCCCACTTCTGCTACACCAGCCTTTTATGCTCTGACTACCCGGAGCTCATCTCTGCCTCAGGACCTTTGCAGCCCTTTATGGGATTAGACGCTTCTCAAGGTTCAGTCTCAGGTTCAAATGATGGTCAGAGAGACCGGGGCTTACTGGACCACTCCCAGAGGAAGCAGCCTCCTCCCCTCATTTTCCAACTCAGCAGGGTTTTTGTTGTTTTTTATTTTTAAGAGAGGCATATGTTGGGTTCTTTTTAAAGTTTATTTATTTTTACTCCTCTCTACACCCAAAGTGGGGCTCAAACCCACAATCCCAAGATCAAGAGTCTTATGCTCTTCTGACTAAGCCAGCCAGGCACCCCTCCAGCTCAGCACTTTTTATCTTACCTTGCCCCCTTAAGCACTCAAGTTATTACATATTCACTTGCTTTACTCGCTTGACATCTCTAGGACACAAGGCTATGTGAAAATTAATTAAAAAAAAAAAAAAAAAAAAAACAGAAAAAACAACTCGTTGAAAATAGAGCCAGGTGGCCAGAAGGGGGAGCTCTCAAGCCCTGACACTCCAGGTCCATGGCAGACCCCAACAGAAGAGAGGTACCATGCATTCCCCACAGGAGGAAGCCTACACTTTACCACCCCACAGGAGGATGAGAGATCTTCTCCTTGTCTGGCAACCGCCTAGCCACGAAGACTGTCACAACTTAGGCAATGAGAAGCCACTGGACTTTGAGCTCCCGGCTTACTCCAATGGGTTTTTTGTTTTTAACAGCCCCTCTCAATTCCCTCTTTCCCCTGTGAAAGAGCAGTCCTCTCTGTTCTCTGGACTTGCCTATGGTTTTGCCATAGGTTACACATCCCAAACTGCAAATGATCCATTAATCCCCAACAAACCCGTTTTGCTGGTAAAATAACTGAGTTTTCTTTTTAAGGTTAAGAACGGCCAGCAAGACCCTGTCAATTTCACGGTTCTTAAAGAACAACCAGTAGTTCACTCTCAAAGTGTCAGTCCCTCCCCAAAAGTTCCTGCTGAAGGACCTGCCGACCCCTCTTGTCATCTACTACCTGGGCCCTGCCTAGCAGGGCTATTTCCTAGCTCTCGAATGGCCAACCTCATCACCCCATGACTTCTTGTTTATTTACTCGTTTACTGAGACCTCAGACTTTTATCTACTTTATTACTGCTTTGAACCAGCATGAATACAATGCCTGGCGCATAGAGAAGCTCAACGAATGAAGGAAAGGAAAGGAAGGGAAGGGAAGGGAAGGGCTCAATGAAGGAAAGGAAAGGGAAGGGCTCAATGAAGGGCCGGGCAGAAAAGAAAAGAAAAGAAAGAAAAAGAAAGAAAGAAAGAAATGGGTAAATTGGAGGAGAAACAACCGGGCTAGTGGAGCAGGGTAATGTCGAGGAAGCCATTTCTCTCTCGAGCAGCAGTGTCAGCATCCTAAAATGAGAACAAACAACAGGTCCTACTTCACGGGGACTGTGCGTATTGTGGCATAAGTGGGCTCTCCACAAGTGACATTTACTATTATTATTACTACAGACGCGTAAACGCCTTCCTTACTCAAATACCTTCCACAGCGCAGGACGAGCTCTGAGTGAGAAGTATCAAAATCTGTCACAGCTTTGGGTTTTGTCATAGGCAGGGGTAACTAACTCCTCACAGCGCTCCGAAGAGATACACTGGGGAGCAGACGCCGCGAGGAGAAGGAAGATTTTTAAAAATAAGAGCGCGACCAGTGGCCACCTAGAAGCGTCTTTCGCCACCACCATCACCTCGCCCCCGAGCGGCCGCACCTTCACCCGCTGCGCCTCGTTAATGCACTGCTGGTAGCTGCCAATGTAGAAGGCATTCTTCACGTCGAACAGCTCGTCCACTTCCCCAGAGCCGCCGGAGGCCGGGCCGGGAGCCGGAGGCGCCATACCGCTGTGGTCCCAGTCGCTCCTCTTCCGGAGGGACACGTCGGCCGGAAGCAGGTAGTCACCGCAAGGTACGCTGGGAATTGTAGTTTACTCGTTTCTGCCCCCTGATGAACCAAAGAGAGTTAAAGGACGGGAGTCGCAAGTGCGACTCGCAGGGCATTCGGGAATTGTAGTTTGATTTTATCGCGCGAGCCAATGGAAATCGGGGAAACATGGTAAGCATGCGGTCGAGGCTGGGAATGGCCGAGTGAGCTAGAGGTAGGTGGGACCACGCAGCTTAGCGATCCAGTAAACGGGAGCGTTTCCGTGACGTCATCGGTACGCGCCGGAAAGCACGCTCACACGCTGCTCACACGGAGCTGGCGAGGGGGATGGCCGGCTTTTCGGAGCTCGGGCTGTCATCGTGGCTTGTGGAACAATGTCGGCAGCTGGGTTTGAAGCAGCCCACACCTGTACAGCTCGGATGCATCCCCGCCATCCTAGATGGTAAGGATACTACTACCCAGGAAGCCTACTCTCTTACCGGCTCCCTTTGCGCAGCCTTTGCCCACGCCCCTTCTTCGAGGCGAGGGAATACGCTTGGGCGTTATTGGCGAGCCTGGGCCCCAAAGGTGGACTGGGCAGTGTTGGCGTTTGGAATGCACAATTGACTCCCTGTGTGTCCTCACACAAGTGATGTAATCCCAGAAACTTGTCGTGACCTCAGAGCACAGGGATGAATGACTCTCTCTGTCAAATAAATAAAATCTTTAAAAAAAAAAGATAATTAGTAGCATCTTGGGTCAGATGGATGTGGGTTCCACTCCAGCCTGCTACTCACTGGCTGTGTGTTCTGGGCACATCTCTAAGACTCTGTTTCCTTTTCTGTTCAGTGGAGATAATAATGGTCACACCCACATAGAATTTATTCATATGCCAGAGTGTAAATGACCAGTATTGGACACATGGTAACAGTTCATTAAACATTAGCTATTGTAAACTGCCCAGTAGAACACTTGTCTACACCTGGTGTGTGTTGATGCCTTTTTGCCCTCTGCCCAGGTCGGGACTGTTTGGGCTGTGCCAAGACAGGCAGTGGCAAGACAGCAGCATTTGTCCTGCCCATCTTGCAGAAGCTGTCTGAGGATCCCTATGGGATCTTCTGCCTCGTCCTGACACCCACCAGGTGAGCCCCCGTAGGCCTTCTGGGTGAGTTAACCATCTTTGTTTTCTTGGGCAAGCACCTTTACCTCTCTGAGTGCACTTTCCTTATGTTTAAAATGGGGACAGGAATCATTCCTGCCTCTTAAGGGAGGTACAGTATTGACCAGGATAGTGTGTGAGAAGTGCTGAGCCCAGGGCTTGTCTCATGGCAAGCTGTCAGTAGTCCTGTAGCCTGAGACAGAGACACATTTCTTGTTCTTGGGCAGATAAATATGGCCGTTGATGTGGTAAGTCCTTTAACAGCAGTAGGAGAGGTAGACACTGTATGCTGTGAGAGTGTGGCCTGGGGAGGGGAGAGTTGAGGAAGACTTCATTCCAGGGATGCCTTAAAGGATGACGAGGATCTCTCAAAGGGACAAGTTTGGGGGAAAATATTCTAGGCAGAGGGAACTGCTAATGCATTCGAGCAGAGGTGTGAGAAAGGCAGGAAACAGAATGGGTACTTGGGGCCGGACAGGTTAGAGCCAACTTGAGAAAAGCCTAGAATGCCAGGAAGGGAGTTAGAACCAATTCTGTGGGCATGTGAGCAGGTGAGGGCAAGACAGGAGGACAAGAAGTGGGCACATGAGCCAAGGAGAGGCCTGGGCAGAGCTGGGGCTGAGGGATAGAGAAGAAGGGACTTGGACACTGACCAGCCCCAGGGGAGAGGGGACTGATGCTTAGGTCTCGGGCTTCAGTGACTGTGGTGTCGAGGCCACTGCTGAGGAGGAGAGGCCAGGTTGGGTGGGACTGGTGGGAGAGGGGCCATGGGATGTCTGGGTCCCAGGCTTGTGAGGGGGCCTCAGCGGGGCTCCAGCACTCCGGATCAGAGCCTTTATCCAGAGGGAACTGGGAGCGGTAGTGGGTGTGTTAGCAGGAGAGGGCCAGTCAGGAGGTCTGAGGGATGGATGTGGGAATGGGAGGCAGGCACAGAACCCCTATCTAACCCAGACTGGCCCCTTCACACCCACAGGGAGCTGGCCTACCAGATTGCAGAGCAGTTCCGGGTCCTGGGGAAGCCTCTGGGCCTGAAAGACTGCATCATTGTCGGCGGCATGGGTACAGGGGGCCCCGGGGAGGCTCTGGGTAGGGGACCCCCGCGGCATCAGGCCACCTACCCAGACCCGCCTCTCGCACTCCCCCTGCAGATATGGTGGCCCAGGCCCTGGAGCTCTCCCGGAAACCGCACGTGGTCATCGCCACACCAGGGCGCCTGGCTGACCACCTCCGTAGCTCCAACACTTTTAGCATAAAGAAGATCCGTTTCCTGGTGAGTCGGCCCCAGGGCCCAGATTCATCCATTTGGGACATGTGTCCCACAGGCCATCCAGTAGAGCTGTAGAAAGGGTGACAAGGGCAGCTGAGGGAGCAACAAGAGGTGGCCCATACTAGCCAGGGTGGTGGGGGGCAGGGCGCTGAGCGCCTCTGAGGTGCTGACCGGGTTGAGGGAGTCGATGTCTAAGACCTAGAGGGTTCCCCAGGGCCCATCTCCAGGGCTGGGAAGGAGGCATGTGGGGGAAGCAGGCCGGGCGAGGCAGGTGGTTGGGCCCTGGGCGGTGCTCTCACCCCAGATCCCATACCCCCGGCCACCGGCGCTGCAGGTGATGGACGAGGCGGACCGGCTGTTGGAGCAGGGCTGCACCGACTTCACCGTCGACCTGGAGGCCATCCTGGCGGCGGTGCCCACTCGCCGGCAGACCCTGCTCTTCAGTGCCACACTGACTGACACGCTCAGAGAGCTTCAGGGCCTAGCCACCAACCAGCCCTTCTTCTGGGAGGCTCAGGCCCCGTGAGTGCACAGCCAGGTCCCGAGGGGCGGGGCCGGGCAGGGCTCCGTGTGGGGCATCGGCTCCCTTCAGCAGTGGGGGAAACTGAGCCCCGCCCCCCCATCCCCGTTCCCAGGGTGCGGACAGTGGAACAGCTGGACCAGCGCTACCTCTTGGTGCCGGAGAAGGTCAAGGACGCCTATCTGGTTCACCTGATTCAGAACTTCCAGGATGAGCACGAGGACTGGTCCATCATCATCTTTACCAACACATGCAAGTGAGCACGGGCCTGGCTCTCTCCTCCTGAGACCCCCTCCTGTAGCCCTTGACGGGGGCCTGAGGCGCGAGGCGCACAGCCGATCTGGGCACTCTGGGGCCTCTGCTGAGACCAGAAATCTCAGAGGATTCACTCAGGGAAGCTCAGAGAGGTTAGGCAGTTTGCTGAGGCCACCCCTTCTGGAGGCAGAGCCAGGATTTGGGGTTCCTCAGACCCACTGTCTTAACCAGAAGGTGCAGGGGCCTCTGGCTATCCCCCAGAAACCCCCCGCAGCAGCCAGGAAGGCCTCGAAGCAGCAGCCTCTTCACTGCGTCTCAGGCTGTCACTAAGGCCCAGCACATCGGCTCCGACAGCCAGGTCCTCGTCTCTACAGTCCCGGGGGGCTTCAGAATCCTTTGGAGCTCTTGGGGAGGTCGTTAGGAAGCCGTAGCAGGAGCTGGAGTGGATACGCAGTCTACGTCACATGGAGGAGACCTCCTGAGTGGCTGCTGCCCCCCCAGAATTTATTGGCTACCAGAAGAGGAAGGTCTGGGTGTAGGGCTGACTCTCATTGGCTTAGGCCAGGGAAGGGGTCAGCAGGGAGGAGGTCAGCAGGCAGAATACCCCCCACCCCTGCTTCTCCTTCACCAGCTGTTCAGGGCCCCCTACTTGCGGTCTTGGGGTGTGCCAGGGCAGGAGTGCCTTCCCCAGACCCCGGCTCTGGAGAGGCTGCCAGCGTGTCCTTCCCCCCCCCCCCCCAGGACCTGCCAGATTCTGTGCATGATGCTGCGGAAATTCAGCTTCCCCACCGTGGCTCTGCATTCCATGATGAAACAGGTGCGGGGTCTGGCTGCCCCAGAGACACCCCCCTCCCCATCCCTAGCCTTGCCCTGGCCACTCGTCCCAGCCTCAGGGCCTTTGCGTATGCTCTTCCCTCTACCTAGAACACTTCCTGCCACGCATTCGCTTTGGTCTGTCCTCATGGGGGCGCCCGTGAGGGTGGGACTAGCCTGGACCCCCCCCATGTTCCCAGGCCTCACACAGTAAACACTCAAACGTTTGCTGAGATGCTCCCTGACCCCCGGTCTTCCCAATTCTCTCCCCGGCCTGGCAACAGAAAGAACGCTTTGCTGCCCTGGCCAAATTCAAGTCCAGCATCTACAGGATCCTGATTGCCACAGACGTGGCCTCTCGGTGAGTAGCCCCACGGTACTCCCTCCCCTGGGCTGGCCCAGTGGCACCCCCACAGAGGGACCAGAGGGCTGACCTGGCGAGGGCTGGGGCAGCCCCAACTTCACGGCTGAGTGACCGGGGGCGAGTCCCCGCCTTGGTTTCCCCACGTGGACGGTGGCACTGACTGGCTTCCGCTTCCAGGGGCCTGGACATTCCCACGGTGCAGGTGGTCATCAACCACAACACCCCCGGGCTCCCCAAGATCTACATACACCGAGTCGGCCGGACAGCCCGGGCAGGTAAGCACACAGGGCGGGGTGGCCTTCGGACCCATGTCCCTCCACCCTGCCCACCCCGCGAGGAACCCAAGTCAGGAGCCTCTGGGAGATGTGGGGACGGAGCCCGCAGGTGAGACGCAGTGTTCAGAAGTTGGGGGCGTCATCCTTTTGAAAGCAAAGGCAGGGAATGTTCTGGTTTCTGAGATTCTCTCACACCCGGTGTGGGCAGAGACAAGGAATCTGGGGTGGCCAGCCCGGGCCTGGCCCTTCTCCCCTGTCCTGTGGCCTCGGGGCCCGTCTCATCAGATGACAGGTAGCAGAGTGACGCATGTTTGTGCTGCTCCAAGGGTCACAGGCCTCACCAGCTGTGAGTGCTCTTCCAACACCGTCACCCTCACAGAAACGGGGGACGGAGAGACTAGTGAACGCAGCTCTGTGCTGAGGCCCGGCAAGCCTCGCTGACAAAACTCTCCGGCCGTGCCCCCGAGGGAAATCAGCCACATCACCAGCCCCGGAGTAAGGCCGGCCTGGCGGGAAAGCCGCCTCTCCCGGGGCCCTGTGTCTCCTCTTGGAGGGACCTGCCCTCGCCCCGTTCACCGAGGCCTCCCTCTGGTCCCACCAGGAGGAGCCCCGAGCTGCCTGGCGGTCACGGCCCATCTCTGTTGGCCCCTAGCTCATAGCAGGTAACTGTGGTGTGTCCTCGCAGGGCGGCAAGGACAGGCCATCACGCTGGTGACGCAGTACGACATCCACCTTGTCCATGCCATCGAGGAGCAGATCAGTGAGTGGAGGGGCGGGAGAGGGGCCGGGGGGAGGTGGGTGCGTCTAGGTGAGACCCCCACTCACCCTCCACACACGTGCCAGGCCGCTGCCTGAGCAGAGCTTGAACCGCGCTTTCCGTCCCGTGCAACCCTGAACGAAGGCTTTTAGCCCGGTTATCAAAACCAGCTTCCCACAGTGGCCCTCAGCCGCCGAGAGCCACATCCAGTGGGAAGGGACTTCGGTTTCTCAGCCTGGGATGTATCAGTGGTCGCTGTGGAGGCGTCAGAGGCCCAGGGCCAGGGTCTGGGTGTGTTTAAAAATCCCCTTGGGTGGTTTAACATGCAGCCCAGACCGAGCAGTGCTAGAAAAGCTGTAATCACTGCACAGGCTACCCTAAAATTCAGAAACCTTTGGACTGCAAAGGGCAGTGTTTGAGTAATCCAATGTGAGGCTCGAACTCATGACCCCAAGATCAAGAGTTGCACGCTGTTCTGACAGAGCCAGCCAGGCGCCCCTAAAGGACAGTGTTAAAAAAAAAAAAAATTCCCGTCGAGTCCATGGTGTTACTAATGGCAACAAAAAAAGGATAGCCTGTCATCTTCAGGTCTACGATCCCAGATCTTGCTCACCTAACTCTGATCTGCTATGACCCTTGTCTTGCATGCCCCACTGCATGGGGAGCTCACTCCCAAGCCAGAATCCCTCCCCTTGTCTTGTCTGCCCTTTCCCACTCCCTGGGACCCCTGCCCCTGCAGAGAAGAAGCTGGAGGAGTTCTCTGTGGAGGAGGCCAAGGTGCTGCAGATCCTCACTCAGGTCAACGTGGTGCGGAGGGAGTGTGAAATTGTGAGTATTGGAGGCCATGGGGCCCAGGGGGTCCCCTTGGAGACGAGGGCCCCCGTGACGGCCTCTCGTTCCCTCCCCAGAAACTGGAGGCGGCCAACTTTGACGAAAAGAAGGAGATCAATAAGCGGAAGCAGCTGATCCTGGAGGGGAAGGTAAGGGCTGAGCTGGTAGGTGGGCGGGGGGAGGGCTTGCAGGGGGCAGATTGGGCAGCATGGTCACCTGCGGGTCCTCCCATGGCAGGACCCCGACCTGGAGGCCAAGCGCAAGGCTGAGCTGGCCAAGATCAAGCAGAAGAACCGGCGCTTCAAGGACAAGGTGGAGCAGGTGCTCCAGCGGCAGAAGGCCGGGGGCGCTGGCCGCAGGGGGCGTCCACCCAGGGCCCCGCCTGGAGTGCACTCGGCCCCGGCACCCAGCCAGGGCCCGTCCTGAGTGCCGCTGTGGCCCCCACCGGCCCCGCCTGGGATTCCTTCCTGGAACTGACAGTCGGAGGGCCCCTCCCCTCCCCCCGGACCTGCTCTGTCCCTGTCAGTGGGACCCAGGGACACCCACGTTGTGCACCACACAGCTTTCCGCCTTACAGCCCCCGGCTGGCCCCTTCTCAGAGCCCCTGCCTGTGGACGAGGAAGGAACACTGGCCACGAGGTTGGGCCCAGCTCCACACACAGTGACCTTGGGTCGCCTGGCACTGGGCCGGGTTGGGGGGTAGATGCTACAGGGCCCCGGAGCAAAGGTGTGTTGCTTGTAGGAGTCACGTAATAAACAGGTCTCTTGACTTCCCCAGTCTGACTGCGGGAGTGGGAGCAGGGGAGGAGGGTTCGGCTTCTGGTGCTTCCCAAGGCCCCCAGAACATCATGTCACCCCCCCCCCACCCCACCCCCAGTTCTCCATTCCCGTCGGGCCAGGCCAAAGGTTTGAACTACAGTGCCGGCCGTTCAGGCCGGGTGACCTTGGGTTTGAGAAGCCCCCTCTGGGCCTCAGTTTCCTCATCTGGAAAATGGGCACAGCAAGGGCACCACTCTCCAAACGTGGCTATCGGTTCAGTGACATGATGCCTGTGTGTAGGGAACACTAGCATGTTCTAGGAGCTTCCCCACCTGCCCACCTGGTGAAATTTGGGGTTTGTAGCCGGAGTAAAGGGAGGGGTGCTTAACCAAGGGCCACCTAAGGGCAAACTGGTCCAGACAAGAGGACTTGATCCCCAGGGCGCGGGGACAGCTGTGCTGGGCAGAGCTGGACTCCTGGCTGTGTGGCCTGGGGTGCTCCTCAGACTGTGAAACTTCTCTTCTCATGTGCAAGTGGCTTTCGAAGCCCAACAAAGACAGAGCAGCTGAGATGCATCCAAGAGGAAGCAGTAGAGGGCTCCAGTGATGGCGTCCACACAACACACACATGCACAGGCACTCTTAGAAATGTAATCTGGGCGCCAGTGCACGCCCTGAGGATTCTAGAAATTCTACACAATGAAAGGCCCCCGAAACAGCTCCTGAGCTGTGAGCGGCCAGGGCCAGCTGGGGCACTGTGGCTGGGCCCTCCCCAGGCCGAGTTGGGCCCCCGGTCCCCGCCAGGGTGAATGGCCCACTGTGCTGCGCCCAGCCCGCCTCGTGCTCCTGGGCGGGAATCATGCGTCTGAAACCAGCTCCCGCGGGCCCCGGCTCCCACGCAGACCCTGCAGCCAGGCTCAGGGGGTGCCCTCAGCCAGACGGGCGAGGCCCTCTCGCAGCTCGCTCAGCTCAAACAGCCTGACGTCCAGCAGCTGTGCGGCCCGGCCCACCTCAGCCCGCGCCCGTTCCCGCTCGGCCCTCGCCTCTTCCAGGCTGCGCTCCGTTGCCCGCAGCTGGTGCTCTAGCTCGGCATTGCGGGTCTCCAGGTCCTGCGGGGAGAGGGTAGACGAGATTTGGGGCCCCAACAAGTCACTAGGGTCACCAGCCCTGCTTGGGGCATCCAGAATCTGAGTGCCATCCCATCAGACCCCACTCCGGGCCATGCCACGCCCCCTTCGTCTCTTACCCTCCCTGCAGCTTCTGCTCAAGACACTCCTTGAGCCCTTGGCCAATTTAAAGGTCAAAACTGATCACATCCCTCTTCTGCTCAAGACCCTTCTGTGACCCATCAGGCTGGGAACAAAATCCACATCCCTCCCTCCTCTTTGTTCATTCCAGCTCAGACTTGCTGGCTTCCTCGTGGTTCCTTGAACATGTTGAGTTTCTCCCCACCTCAGGGCCTTTGCACAGGCTGAGCACTCTGCCCAGGAGACAAGAGGGAGCATTTCCCCAACTTCTCTCTTCTGGATCCCCAGATCCTTTAACATCACCTGCTGGACTCACAGGACATGCCCCATGAACATTTCTCAGAAAAAGTCTTCAGTGAAAACCAGACCAGTCAGACCTGAGTTCAAAATGCAGACTCCTGACCCTGAGGACTTGATGGGGTCAAGCATGGCAATTCAGCAGGGACTCAAAAATTGCTTGTTGAGGGGCCCCTGGGTGGCTCAATTGGTTAAGCATGTGCCTTCGGTTTGGGTCATGATCTCAGGGTCCTGGGATTGAGCCCCATGTTGGGGTCCCTGCTCAGCAGGGAGCATGCTTCTCCCTCTCCCTCTGCCCCTCCCACCCCGCACCATGCTCTGTCTATGTCAGGTAAATAAATAAAATCTTTTCAAAAATTTCTTGTCCAGTCAAAGAATACGAAACATTGTACTAATAACAACTGTCTTTTACAAAACACTGGCTGCAACTCAGACTTCCCCTGCCCCTGGTCCTCCCAATCCTTCACAGCCTTGGGTCAATCTCTTCCTGACCCCACTTACAGGTGAAGAAACTGAGGCTGGGAGAGGCACACAGCTGCCCAGGACCCAACAGAAAGGAAAGATCCCAGGGTGTCCCACAGCGGGGGCGGGCTGCCCCTGTGCAGTCACCCCACCCGGTGACACCAACACACACCAACACACACCTGCACTTTCTGCTGCGTCTCCTCGCGCTCGGTGGCATCCACGGCCTCACGGAGTCCACCAGTCTGGCTCTTCAGCGTCTGGATCTCCTAGAGGAGAGTTCCCAGGGTCTATTCTGGGGGTCCTGGCTCCCCCGTGGGAGGTCAGGGAAAATGAAGCCCGAGACACACACAGGGCTCACCTGGTCCTTTGTTTGCACTAATGCCTCCAGCTGCTCCAGTGACTGGCCTGGCCCTTCCTTCTCACTGGCTGAGGGTAGCTCGGTGGCTGCCTGGGCCTCCAGCTCAGCTACCTGTGTGGACAGGAAAGTCAGGCCCTGACACCCCAGCGGGCACTCTCCTGACCCCTGGGGAATCTGTCCCTTGCTCTGTCACACCCCTGATGAGGCACTCACCCCCTCTGATTGGGGATACCGCCTCCAAGCAGGTAGGACTTTAGGGGGTTTGACAAAGGTTGGCATTTTCTCAGACCCATAATACAGAACAAGAAACTGAGGCTCAGGGAAACGACCTGCACAGATCACACAGCCAGGCAGTGAACCCAGGACGGATAGGACATGCGGAGGCAGGGGCTCCCCAGCTGCTGGGGCCACGTGGAGTCTCTGAAAGGAGTCCCCTCACCCGCTGCCGCAGCCTCTCGGCCTCTGCGCGCTGGGCCTCCAGCTGCTGCCTCCACTGGGCGGCCGCGGCGTTGGCTTCTCGCAGGGCGCCCGCCAACTTGTTGTTGCTGTCCTGCAGCGCGAAGAACTCGGCCTCCCACTGCACCTCGCCCACCGAGCTGCAGGGACGCGAGGTTTGGCGGGGGCGAGGCCGGGCTGCACCAGGTAGGGGGCGGGGCGGCCCTGGGGGCGGGGCCACAGGTGGGGACGTCCCGGGGGGGGAGCACGGTCTTGTCGGGGGCGGAGTCAGCCCGTCCGGGCGTGCTCAGAACCGGGTGAGGGTCGGGGAGGCGGGGCCGGGGCAGGGTTAGTGGGGAGGGGCGGACGAGGTAGGGGCAGGGTCAGCCCCGAGAAGGCGTGGTCAAAGGAGGAGCTCGTTCGAGGGGCGAGGTCCGCTCCAGAAGCATCAGGACCGGAGTCAGCCTCCTCCCCTTCCCGCGCCTTGGGTCCACAGTCCGATCCCGCGACCCGTCGCGCCCCACTGGCTTCAGAGAAGCTCCTGTCGGCGCCTTCCATCCCCCTCAATGCCCGCCCTACCCGCCTCACCCCTCCGACAGCATCTTCTTGAGCCGCTCGCGTTCGGCGGGGCCGGGGACGTCCGCGCTCTGGCTACGGAACAGTTTCTCATCGCCAGGGCCGTTGGCGCTGACGAGGGGACTTGGGGGCACCTAAGGGTGTGGGCAGAAGCGAGGTCACGCTGGAGGCCGGCTTCGGTCAGGGACCGGTTGGTTAGGCATGGTTGGGGTCGGGGCTGACGTTATTGGGGTTGTGCCTGAAGGCAGGGGTCCTTTCCAGCGCTGGGTTGCGAGCGCGCCTCTCCTCTCCTCATCCACCCTCTATGGCTCCCCATGACCCCTGGGCCAGAGCTCCGGGAACTGTACCCCCACCTTGCCTGCCTGGGCTCTCACCAAGTCCCCAGGAGCACACCTGATGCAGGCTAGTCTAAACCCACTGAGATATTAAAAATCTGCAAAGGTGGGGGGAGCGATGTGAAAATTCTGTGTTATCCCCTCATGGCAATATCCTTCCCTGGGACCAAATTTCAACATGATTTTAAGATTCAGTCGGGAAGCCCTCTACCAGGCTGAATTCACTGCCTGGCCCAGGAGCCTGCTTTTTCATCTCTGTAACCCTCTTTCCCAGCCCTGGGCCTGGCACACAGTAGGTGGTCAGTAAATTCTGCTGAATAAATTAATGCGGGAAGGCTCCCAGGACAGTTTTTCACTCTGTCGCCTAGCCCCTACTTAGCTATTTCAACCTCCAGGTTTTTACTCTGCCATCTAAGCTGGTTTCCAGGCCTTCCGGGATCCAAGGCTAGGCCAGACCCCCCAGGACGTGCAGGACACTTTCCCTCCAAGGCTCCTGCCATAGGTCTAGTTTGACCCGATCTGTGAGCATTTGGTCCTGGGCACCTGCACAGCACCCGGACCCTCAGTAGCTAGCAGCTGGGGGACCGGCAGGCATGGGACAGGGAGTACTGACCTGGTGGGCAGTGAGCCCCAGGGCTGGACTGATGAGCTCGCCCCCATCCTGAGATTTCTCCCTGGCCAGCCTCGCTGCTTCCTTTACTTCCTGGAACTTCTCAGCAAACTGGGGGTGGCGGGGGGGAGGGGGGGGAGGGAAGCAGAACAATCAAAGAAAACCCAGCCCCCTCTCCCAGGCCCCACGTGGTCACCCCCACCCAGCGCCAGCCCTGTCACTTTGGGAATTTAGGAGCCAGGCATATACTTTCATCTCATGAACTGGAAGAGTGGTCAGAAGGGTTGGAAAATGTCCCAGTGAGACCGAGCATCGTGGTGGGGGTGGGATGTTCAGGGAAGTGGACTACACGGAGCCATCTTGAGAAAGGTCTCCCTTGTCCTCTCAGTCAGGCTTAATTCAGCAAGGAGAGCCTCAGGTGGGTGCTCTCTTTATGCCCGGGACACCTGTGAATTTCTCTTTATTACAAAGAAAAAGCAGGTCTTGGGCTCAGAGCCTCTGAGAGGGCACCTGGAGCCAGGGAGAATGTAAATCGCCCTGTTGTCATTCCTACTGTATTAATGTTTACGTTTACCACCGATAATGGTTTTCCAATTAGGGTGGGTGGGATACACTGTTTTTCATTTTAAAATAAATTTCTTTCGTTGGAAAATAATTTTTTAAAGAAAATTTTTACACACAGAGAGTCACTTGATTGGGGCAAAGGGGCCAGTGCCATTCATTGGTGGGGGGGAGAGGTGGGGGAAGGAAGTCCTCTCCAAAAAAACGATCCAAGAGCAACTAAATACTCAGTGGGAGGGGCGCCTGGGTGGCTCAGTGGGTTAAAGTCTCTGCTTTCGGCTCAGGTCATGATCTCCGGGTCCTGGGATCGAGCCCCGCATCGGGCTCTCTGCTCAGCAGGGAGCCTGCCTCCCCCTCTCTCTGCCTGCCTCTCTGCCTACTTGTGATCTCTCTCTCTCTGTCAAATAAATAAATAAAATAAAATAAAAAATTTAAATACTCAGTGGGAAAAAATACTCCTGCCTTATACCACCCACAGAAATTAATTCAAGACCTAAATTTGAAAGGAAAATGAAAGCTTCTAGAAGCAAAGAGAATCCTCACGATCTCGTTAGGAATCAGAAAGCAGTACCCATCCAGGGAAACAATGGGGTGAGACAATATTGAAGTCTGGAGACAGCAGAGGGTGGAGGGAGGCGATGATGAAGGTAGTGAGTGCTAGGGTGTGTGAGGGAACTCCCAGACCGTCCCAGGCACCCAGAGAAGGGCAGGGTGTGTTCAAAATTGGAGCAGGTGGCCGGCCGAGCTGAGACCAGGAAGGGTTGTCTAACTCTGAGGCCCATCCTGCAGCACCTGTCCAGGGGCCCCAGTGTACGTGGGAGGAAGACCCAGGCCCAGCCTTGTCCTTCCCACCATGGAATCCTGCAAGCCCACCTGGGTCAGATGCTGCTCAGAAGCAAAGCCAAGGCCATAGACAGTGTTGGCGCGACTGTCTGCCCACTGCCCGAACTTCTGGGAGGTTTTGGTAAAGGTCATGTTGGGGGTGACAGTGCTGTTGATGATGGCCTGGGGGGGTGGAGAAAATTCAAGGTTGATAAGACTGATAATAATGAACATGAAACCCCCAGGGTGTCACTTTATATTAGTCTCTGGGAGGTCCTTGGTGTGAGCCACTGCGGGAGGGAGACTGATTATGGGCTCCTCCCAATCCCCAGCCCCCAGGCACACAGCAAGGCAATGACCAGACCCAGGCCTATGTCTGAGACTCCAGGACACTGCCACCTCCACCCAGGCCCTGCCAGGACCTTGGCACCCCCAATGCTGATGATTCGGTAGACATTGCGGGTGGCATCATAGAAGTAGGAGACAGTGAGTGCGTGCTTGCCCGCGGGGATCCAGTTCCGCTTGGTGGCTGGGTCAATCTGGAACACGTGCGCCCGTGTGCTGAAGATGGGCTGCTCCCTGGATGGGGAGAACATTCTCAGTGGGGCTGGGCAGCCCCCAGGGGACGCAGGGCCAAGCTGGGGAGGCGGGGGCTCACCTGGCTGTGGACATTGGTCAGGCTGGGCTGGGTGGGCTCCAAGAGGCAGCCAGAGGGATGGCAGGAGCTTCGGGCTCAGTCTCTGGGGGGGGGGGGCGGAGAGGGGGCTTGTGAGTGTCTCCCCAGGAAAGGCTTAGGGAAACAAAGCAGGTCCAACGTCAGGACCCACTGCCAAGGTACACCATTCACAGAACGTCAATCAAAAAGGTAAGGCCATCAGCAGATCACTCAGAGCAAAAAGACCCGCCCCTCTCCATCTGGAGGAAGCCCCCACATATTCCGAGCAGGAAATGGCTCTCTGAGAGGAGCCAGATGGCCCTTGCTATCCCAGCATAAACTTCTCAGCATGCTGTTGACTGAACCCCCAGTGACACCCCCTCATCTCGGGGGTAGGTAGAGAAGGCCAAGGTGAACTCCTGCTTGGTATTTTCTGCCACATTCACTCATCACTCCCCAAAGCGGGATCTCCATCCAAATGTGGGGCAGCACCAGGGGCCTACTGGGAGACCTGTCCCCCCCAGAATCCACTAGGGGACCCCTCAGCTTCCACTCTAGGGCAGAGGCACACCTTGGAGTCACAGTCCTAATCCCCAGGGAGCTCCCAGCCTAGTTAAAAAGATAAGATGTAGCCAAACAAGTTTATCCTGGTACCCACTACCTGATCACCCATACCCACTCGATCCCAATAGGGCTGGGCTGGGTGGCATCAAGGATTGGGAGGGGGGCTCCCCAGCCCCTCTCAGTGCCTCTAGTCACAACCCCACAGAAAACCAGGAATGGCTGCCCTGGAGAATTCCTGACCCTGACCTCTGTGCTCCCAAAACCTGCATCCCGAGGATCTGTAGGGGACCAGCAGGGACCTGCGGAAGGGAGGTGGCAAAGTGGGGGAAGGGAGGCCCCCCGCGGAGCGGCCTCCTTGGGTCAGAGGAGGGATGCCCCCCCACCCTGTCCTGGGCAGCTGCTGCCCCGGTCACAGGGTCTGAAACCGGAGCCCCTGTGTGGGGGAGGGGCGGCAGCTCTGGCCTGGGTTGGGAGCAGGTCCTGGGGCGAAGCAGGGTTCCAGGGCGCAGGGGTCCCAGAAATTCAGGCCCTTCCGGCCCTGACAGTCCTGCCGCGACTTGCAGCTTTGGGGAAAGTTACTCACCAACTAGTCATGTGCCTCGGACGCCTCCAGCCCGCGGGGCTCCCGGAGGAGGCCCCGACCCCGCCCGGTGCCCAGGATCCCCAGTTGCGTGTGGGGGCGAAGCCCCACCCCATGCGCCCCAGTCCGGGGGGCCTGATATTCAGTAAGGAAGGAGTTCCCACCCGCGTCAGAAGCGGGGCGCCCAATACGCGCCCCGACTTCGGGAAGTGCCACCCTCAACCCGGGAACTTCCGAGATCCGCGCGACGCCCCCCAACTCCGGGTCCAGAACTTCGGGGACACATTCTCCGCCTCCTCCGACCCCAGGTCCAGAACTTCGGGGATCCCTCGCGCCACCTCAGACTCCTAAGTTTCAGGGACTCCCGGCCACCTCTCCAGCCCCGGGTCCGGAATTTCGAGACCCCCTCGCGCCGCCTCCCTACCCCAGGCCCGGAACGCCGGGGACACCGCAGCCTCTTCCAACGCCCGGTCCGGAACTTTGGGAACCCCTCGCACTGTGCCCTCTCCGACCCCGACTCCGGAACTTCGAGGCCCCCACGCCCTCTCAAGCCCTGGAATTTCGGGGCTCCCCGAGCTGCCCCCAGCCTCCCTGTCCGGAACTTCGGGGACCCTCCGCGCCCTCCCCCTGGCCCTAGAACCTCGGGCCCCCCGCGTCCCCGGCGCAGGCTCGGATAGCCGGGCTCACCCTGCGGGTTCGGCGCCCCGCGAGTGTCCGGCCGCGAGTCGGGTGCTGCCCCGCGGCGCCGACTCCCCGCAGCCGGGCGCCCCGCTCGCTTGCTGGCTCCAGGGCCCGCGCCCTCCGCGCCGCCCGCCGCACCGCCCGCGCCTTTGTCTGCGCCTCCGCCGCCGCCCGCGCCGCCTCCGGTCCCATCGCGGCCGGTCCCGACGCGGCCGCCGCCCGCCCCGCCTCCCCGGGCAGCCGAGGCCGCCCCGCAGCGCCCCCTGCCGGCCCTCCGCGGCGGGGAGGGAGGGGGAAAGGGAGGGGCGGAAGCCGGGAGAAAGGCGGGACAGGACCGGCCGGGGAGGGGGTTGAGGGCGGGGAAGAGGGACTGGGGGTGAGGATGACCAGAGACCCTGACCCAGAAGCAGAGATATCGGGGAGAGACGCTGGAGACAGACGGGTGGAGAACGTGGCTTCATCATCCTGTCAGGTGTGGCGCTGACCGTCCAGGTCACTGCTGCCCAGGCTCTCACTGCTTGAGGTCATGACCTTCTGCTTTTGATGGGAGTCCCTCTCCACCTGACAGGGATTTGGGGCAGGGCACCTCTACCGCACAGAGCGGGGTGCCTGCACACAGTAGGTGCTCTGCGGGTGTTACCAGGAAATGAAAAAGACAGGCTGGGAGAGAGCTAGAAGAGGCTGATAGAGGCAAACAGTAGGTGCTTCACGAGGCTTGATCAGGGGTGCCCCCGATCACAGTCCTTCCTGCCTGACTTCCCACCCAGCTCTGATCCCCAGTTGGGGAGGTGCTTCTGCCCACCCTGTCTCCCAGGAGAGGAAGGTACTGGTGCCAACCATGTTGGAATTATCAGCATTGCTATGTTATAGGGTCCCAAGAACCCAGGGCAGACGGAATGTTGGGGCCCCGTTCCCACCAAATGAGTGAATCCCCTGGAGGTCCTCAGGTCTGGGTTTGCCAGCCCTTTGTACACTTGCCAAGAGAGGATCCTTCTCAAGATGAGCCAGGATCATCCTATCCAGACCCGAGTCTACCCTTGGGACCCTTGGGATCCTGGGGCTGCCCTTTCTCTGAACTTCTCCAAAGTCACGCAGGGCCATCGGGTTCGTGGATAGAGGGGCTGCAGCTCCCCCGAACCGAGGCCCGCAGATCCCTAAAGCTCAGAACCTCATGTTTGAACTTTCTGACGACCTCAGAGATTTTGCTTTTCGTCTTCTCTGTCCTGTCTCCTTTCCCGGTTCTTTTCTTTCTGCTTCCCCCCTGACAAGAATCATACATCCGGGCTGGTAGCTACCTTCAAATTACCTTTAGGTGAATTCCAGGTCACGTCGTTTCTGGAGACTTATTCCCAGGCCAAGATGGAGTGACCTTTGCCCAAGCTCTTCCCTCCACCTGGAAAGCCCTCTCTGCAGGCATATATTCTGCCCTGTCCTTTCAGGCTCAGCTCCACTGGCCCCTCTCCTCTTGGAAGCTTCTCTGACTCTCTGGGGCTTGGAAGGGATCCCACCGTGTTTTGCACTGGGCCCCCCTCACTTTCTCTGGGATCCCTGATCTGTATTATTGTGAATTACTTCCCTGCAGCCAGGTCTGGGCACTCTTTGGAGGGCTAGCCCGTCCTGGAGCCCCAGCCTCACCCAGTATGAGAGGAACTGCTCACCCCTGCTGGGGAAACTGAGGCTCAGGCTCAGTTTCCCCAGCCGCTTTCAACTTCACCAGGCATCTGCACAAGCAAAGGATTTGGCTTGGCTTTCAGGCCTGAAGCCACAAAATGCTTTGAACATTGTGGGGAACAAAGAAAATACCGTCTGTTCTGTGCAAAGTGACTTTTCCTTATTACCAAAAAAAAACAAAAATAAAAAGTAACTGGGAAAGGTGCTGACAGGGCCGAGGTTTCTGGAAACCACTCAGGGTGTGCTGAGTGCTGGCCGGCAGCAGACCCAGGGCCAGGTGGCCATTCTGTGGGGGCGGCCAGGAGAGGGGCCTAGGCAGACTTTACTCCTTGTGTGGGCAGAAGGCAACAACATGAGGGAGAGTAGGGGGTTGAATCATTTCCCTGGGCCCCCCTCAGGCCTTCAGGAAGAGTTGGGATGGGGCTCGCCTTGAGCAGCCCTGACCTGAAGTTGTGTTACTCAAGGACAAATTGAGGGAGTGGCTTTGTCAGTGTGTACCTCACTTTTTTCACCTGGAGAATGGCCTGATGCTTGCAGGGGTGGGGGTAGAGGGAGGAGGTAGGAGAACCCAGGTAACACGAGCCGCTGCTCACCCTCCTCTGGGTAGAGACAGGTAGGGGGCTGCCCCAAGCTGCCACCTCCACCCCAGCCTGATCCCTCTTCTGCCTGGGGATGTCCTTACAGGCTGGGCAGAGGCCACCACCCCAGGGTGGCTAATAAGAAGTGATAGCTTTCCCTTGGACCTGAGAGAAGATATAAGAAAATGAACTTCCTATCATAGAAGGGACCAAACAGAGACTTGAACAATTTATTTGGCTCTAGGGAGGCCGCATTTGCAGAATGGCTCTTACGGATTAGACTCTGGCCTCTGCCTAGTTAAAGCTGACCGACCTGTGGACTGAAGCTAAATTGTCTCTCTTCCGTGGAGGGTTCCTATCACACCAGATCAGGAGGAGTTTGTCACCCTTTCCCAAAGCCACATGCCCAGCCCCATAGTGTGGATGACAGTGGCCACTTAGATCTGTTTATGACATGATTTGGCTACTGTCCACCTCTTCCCTGCGTCTGCACCTAGAGCAAGCCTGACCCGTAGCAGGAACTCTTTAAACGCTTCAGAAGGAGAGGATCCCTAATCCCTTGTCTTGGTCCTTGGCGGTCTCCAGAGTCACATGACCGGGGAGTGACTCCCAGCCCTGTCTCTTACTAGCAGTGTGACCTTAAAGAAGCCATTTTCCCTCTCTGCCTTAGTTTTCCCTCTGCCTTAGTTACCCCATCTATAAAACGGACATAAAAATGGTGCCCATTTCTGAAGTTTCCGTCAAGGATCCAACAAATCCTTGTGTGAAAGGGCATGACCCTGAGAGCTTAATAAATGCTGGTTGTCATAACATTATATTTATTCTTGGCTGTCTGGATATATGGTTTTGATCCTGAGCCAAATTCTTCAGATTTTTTTTCATGAGTTGAAGGATCCCAACTAGGCGTGAGCTTTCAAGGACAGAAATAGGTCCAACTTGGCATGATAACCTCTAAATCTTTAGCTAGGGGGCCCTTATATGCTCCTCTAGCCACACTCTTTGTCTTTCTCCACGTTTCCCCACACATGGGCAATTGGGCAAGTCACCAGATCTTAGCATCCTGAGAAGCTCCTATTCATCCCTCAAAGTCCCACCTCCGATGCCCTTTTCTCTGAGAAGCCCTCCCATGTCTCCCTCTAGACCCTCCCCAACACCCTCCCTCCTTCTGACCCAATCCTTGTCCTAAGGACTAGGGGTGTCTGTGTCTAGCTATCACTCCCCGAGCCTGAAGGCCTCTCAGGGCTGAGCTGAGGCTACTCTTGGCATCTCCCAGCGTGGAGTGGATGCATGGGGGTCCTAGCATAGGTGAATTTGATGACTTGATATTGGTGATTCTTCATCACTTGAAAGAGACCCCACCTTAAATTCAGATCCAACTCAACTTCTGCCCAAGGCCAAGGTTAATTCATTAAACAAGCAGCCCCCAGAAAGTCATGAAGGGGCTGGGGCGGGGGAGAACCTCTGACACTGGGTTATGGACTTGAGCTCCCAGGAGCAGGGATGGATGGAGGGTCAGGGTAAGCAGCACTTGAGCCCCCTCCGAACTCCGAACGTGGATCTGTGGTTTGGTTCCCACAGACCTAATTACCCTCATTTGCCACATGCACTAATTACCTCTGCGGTGCCAGGTGGCTGGGCGGGGCTGCCCCACTTTTGGGAGGTAGGTCGGGGCCCGATTATTTTTGGCTGCGTCGTCCTTGAAGGCTCCACCATCCTTCTGCGTGAAGGGCAGAAAGTGGGGCGGAATAATTGCGGCCACATCAGGAGGGACAGTGGGAAATTTAGGGGTCAGGTTGGCCCAGGAGCTCCCTGAGCAGGGGGGGTTTGGGCCCCAGGCCTCAGGGTCTTTGGCACCCAGCTGGAGGCAGCAAGACCTGGAGGGACTGAGAATCATCCAGCTCTAAGGTGCGCTGCTCTGGAGGCCTGTTTCAAATGTGGCACCACTGCGGGGGAGAAGGCTGGGGTAGCTAGTTGGACGGGCCTGGGTGCAAATCCCGACTCCCACCAATTTGATGAATGTTACTGAACATGTGAGCTCCTCTCTTTGCACCTTTCCTGAGGGATCAGACGAGGATAACAATTCACAAAGAGTACTCTGGGCAGAGGGCGCCACATATGCAAGGGCCCTGAGGCGGGGATGGGCTGAGTGTGTTGGAGGAAGAGTGGGGGCCCAGGGTAGCCAGAGAGGAGTGAATGGGAAGAGAGTAGGGGTCACTGAGGGCTAAGAGGTCACAGGAGCCAAGTGAGATCTCATAAGTGGTGGTGCAGTGTGAGTTTTGTCCCAAGCATACTGGGGAGCCATGGGAGAGTTTGGAGACAGAGAGGGACATCATCAGATTTACATCGCAAGTTCCAGGGCAGGGGTTCAGCTCTTGAGAGAGAATCAGGTATCTTTACATGTGCAGAATGGGGGCAGACCCTCCCTTTCTTTGAGCTTCCGTTTTCCCATCTGAGACAGAGTCCTGAGGCCCAGAGAGCCCCGGGATACACCGGACCCTCAGCCAGGGAAGCTCCCTTCCCCCCACACTCCCAAATTCCTACATGGCCTCCTCTCTGCCTGCCCTCTCCTCCTACTCTCCTTCTGTGGCCTTGAAGGAACAGCTGTGGGAACAGAGAGCGGGAAGCCGTGGGGAAAGCAACATGGAGGGGCTCCGGGGGCCGTGTTCCCGCTCGGTGACAGCCCACGTGGGGCCGCTGGGTGCCGAATGTTCTTACAGGAGCCGGTGACTCACATGCTGCAGCCTCCTCCCTCGGTCTGCCAGGGGAGGCCAATCCCGAGGCACAGGCGAGAATCAGCCTGTGCCCCTCGGCATGGCCCCCAAACCAGCTCCGTGGAGCCCCTTAACTGGATGCATTGCTCACTTTCGTGCTCTAGTAGCTTCCATGGCTCTGCTGGAGGCTTCAGAGGGAGAATCTGGCTCCTCGTTGCTATTGTCTTAGCAGCTGAACCCCATCTCTGAACCCTTGCTCTTAGGCCCACCACTGAGCCTTTGCACTCAGCCCCACCAGAAATGCCAGCTCTGACACCTCCTCCAGGAAGCCTTCCCAGACTCCCTCCACTGCCCCAACCCTGACTGCACAGGACTAGGTGTGTCTGTATTCAGCTCTGTCCCCACCGCAGATGGGGTAGGAGGGGTGGGAGGGCACTCCTTGAAGTCCCTGCTCAAGGAAAGGCCTCTCAGGGGCCCTATTGTTGCCCAGTGGGGGGAGGAGCAAAGGAACCCTAGAGGAGGAATCTCCTTGGCCCTATCTTTAATTCCTTTCTTTTCAAGAGAGAGCGAGCGGGGGAGGGGCAGAGGGAGAGGGAGAATCTCAATCAGGCTCCACGCCCAGCGCAGTGCCTCAGGCGGGACTCAATCTCACGACCCTGAGATCATGACCTGAGCCAAAATCAAGAGAGAGACACTTAACCAACTGAGCCATCCAGGCGCCCCTAACTCCATTTTTATAGAAAAGGAAACCGAGGCTCAGGAGGCTCAAACCAATTTCCCAAATTAAAAGCTGGCTAAGTGGAAAAGCTTGGCCTCAAACCCAGGTCTGAGAGACCAGACCCTGTTCTCTGCGGCTTTTGGAGGCTTATTTACCCACAGGAGGGCGAAGGGAGCATTCATTTGCCTGGGGGCGGATTAGGTACAATCCGGGCTCAACTTCCAGGGGTCTGAGAACCTACCTCCATGGATGCAGTGGGGGCCTCCCAGGGGGCTTCCTTCTCTGTAAGATGGGGGTTAATCCATTAACTCGTGTTTATTGAGCACCTACTATGTGTCAGCGCAGCAGAAGGTCCAGACCTCAGGGCACTTTGGCTATCGGGTGGACAAGACAAATAGAAGATCAGGTAGGATGACTTCTGACAGCAATTTGTCAAGGAAAGAAAACCAGGCAAAGCAATAAGCAAAGATGGGTGGTCAGTGAAGGCTGTTCTGATGAGGTCGTGATTCAGGGGGAACAGTATGTACGAAGGTCCTGGGGTGGAAATGAGCTCAGCTCCTTGGAGCAGCAGCATCAAGGAGGTGGGTGTGGCTGGAACAGGGTCAGTTGGGGGGATGCACGTGGGGTGGGCAGACCCATAGGCTGGGTCACAAGGGGCCCCGTGGGCCTCAGCAAAGAGTATGGGCTTTATACTCTGAGCACTGGGGAGCCACAGGAGGCTTTTGACAGATGGGGTGATTGTAATCCTTTCCTCCTCCATTGTCACGATGCAGAAGGTATCCTGGGGCTGTGCTTGACAAACAAATGACATTGTTATGAGCACTATCATTATTTCGTTGGGGATGTCCACAGGCTCTGAGTTTATATCCCTCCCAGGGCCTCAGGGAGGAAGTCCATCTCAATAACCCTCTTTCCGTCTTGTCCAGCCTTCCTTTCTCTCCCACACATTAGCCCTGATGCTGGCCCTGGACTTATCGCTGAAATCCCAGGCCTCCGACTGGACGGAAACACCTGCTTCCCTGAGCGGCCCCAAAGGAGGTCACAGAGGAGCCTGCTGTCCCTGGGGCTGGGGGAGGGAGGCCACCACGGGGAAGAGAAAAGATCACACACCGGGCACCAACTGCATACACAGGGGAGACACGATGTCCAGGCTGCAATCGGGGGCCTTCCGCAAGGGTCTGGGGCGCCCGGGAGCACATGAACCTCCCCCCCCCCGTGAGGGTCCAGGTGAGGAGGGTGAGGGACAGGAAGGCAAATGCACACCTACAGACCTGGGAGAATGGTCACTCCCAGCGGGCTGGCCCGTCTCTTGGGGGCGCCTCCGAGCCTGGTTGGGAACTGCAGTGGGGCCCGCGTCCAAGACATGGTAGAGCTGGCCAAGGGACCTGCAGGTGACACCCGCCAGCGCCCTCCACCAGCCGGCAGTCATAGCACCCAGCCTGGGTCTCCGTGGCGTTGAGCAACATCAGGCAGGTTCAAGGGGCTGGCCCTTCAAGACCCCCCTGTGGGGGGCAGGTGGGAGAAGGGGCTGCACAGCAGGCGGCGCTGTGGCGCGCCACCACGGTGACAGTCTACATTGGGGTCACTGGGAGGTAGGTGGTGGTGGGGTGCTTAAGAGTGTAGAGGCCCAAGGCCAAGTGCCTCCTCTCCACTCCCGTAACTCTTTGTCCACCTGCCCACCTACCCACCCATTCATTCGCCCATTCACCACCCACCCTACCACCCATTCACCCTGTCGCCCCCCGATCTGCCCGCCCTCCGACAGATGCAGGCATCATCCATGATTCCCCATCTGCACATCTGTGCAGCTATTTTCAGTCTAACACTCTCCTTCTTCAAGCCCCAGCTCTGTGTCCCCTCCTCCATGTAGCCCTCCAGGCTCTCCAGTCAGAGCACCTGGCTCATGCCTGACCCAATGGAGCTGAGAGTGAATGTGTCTGACTTGGCCTTCCCAGACTGGGGGGCTCCTTGAGGGCCTGGGGCTGAGGCTCCTCGGGGGCCCAGCAACCCCAGTGGGAGGTGGGTACTGAGGAGAAGACCAGTGATCTCTGCTCCAAGTTCATTGAAAAATCAGCCAGGCCTCCATGAGGGGGGGGGGGTGCAATCTCCCCCATCAGCAATAAAGCCACTGTCATAGAAGCCCAATAAAAAGGCCACAGGGAAGGAAGGAATCTGGGCTTGACCTGCGTCCAATTTAAGGAACAGTAAGGAGCTCTTGGAGGAGACAGCTTCCCCTGACACTTCTACACTGTGTGACGTTGGAGAGCTTACTTTACCTATCTGAGCCTCAGTTGCTCCATCTGGAAATCTCTCCTTCTCATCTTGATTGCCCGTTTTCCAGGAGCCCAGACCTGCCCCAGGCCCCCACTCTTGGTGAGAAGCCAGGAGGAGCCAGGCTGGAGGAAAGGAGCGGTGGCTGCGAAGGCAGAGGGCCCTGTGCGGGGGCGGGGAGGGCATGGGACACGTATATCTTCTAACACATCCCTCTTCTAACACACGTACATCTTCTAACAGTAGCGTCTTTACATGTTGTCTTTTCCGATTGCCAAAGTCGTATGGGCTCAGGGTAAAAACAGCTTCAGAAAACACAAACGTAATGTAAATAACCGAAATAGCTCCCTTGTCATAGCATTTAATTTCCTGAATGGATCTTTATTATGCACCTGATGACGTGCCTGGTGCTCACTGGTAAGTTTGCAAACCACTGGCAAAAGAAACTCATCCGAGACGCGGTCCCTGCCCTGGGCACGGGCTGGCACGAACCACGTGCTCCAAAAATATCCGTTGAGTGAGTCAAATTTTTACAATAAAATCAACACCCAGAAATCTTTATTATGAACACGATGGCTAATTTCATTCTAGATTTTTTCTTTTTTTTTTTCCAGGCACAGCCGACTCCTGCTATACACGATTCATTTGTTGTTGTTGTTGTTGTTGTTTTTAAAGATTTTATTAATTTGGGGCGCCTGGGTGGCTCAGTGCGTTAAAGCCTCTGCCTTCAGCTCAGGTCATGATCTCAGCGTCCTGGGATCGAGCCCCACATCGGGCTCTCTGCTCAGCAGGGAGCCTGCTTCCCCCTCTCTCCCTGCCTGCCTCTCTGCCTACTTGTGATCTCTGTCTGTCAAATAAATAAATAAAATCTTTAAAAAAATATTTTGCTAATTTATTTGTCAGAGAGAGAGAGAGAAAGAGCACAAGCAGAGGGAGCAGCTGAGGCAGAGGGAGAAGCAGACTCCCCACTGAGCAGGGACCTCCATGTGGGACTTGATCCCAGGACCCTGAGATTATGACCTGAGCCGAAGGCAGACGCTTAACGGACTGAGCCAGCCAGGCGCCCCGTGTACACATGATTTGCCGGTCGAGGACCACGTTCCGCACGGAGGGACACCCATCTACCCTCTTGTGTCGACAGACTTCATTGTGGTCCATCTGGGGCTCTTTCATGATTTCTTAAATGAATCCCCTATAATTGGGCATCTAGGTCGCTTCCTGCAGGGACACGTTTTGGGGACGGCCTTAAAAGTGGAATCAGGGGCGTCTGGGTGGCGCTGTCGGTGAAGCATCCAACTCTTGGTTTCAGCTCAGGTCACGATCTCGGGGTCGCGAGATTGAGCCCCCGAGTAGGGTTCTGCTCTCAGAGGGGAGTCTGCTTCGGACTCTCTCCCTCTCCCTCCCCGTCTTCCCCTTCCCCCGCTCACTGGCGTGTGCACACCCTCTCCCTCTCAAATAAATAAATCCTAAAAAAAAAAAAAAAAGTGGAACCATATTTTCAAGCCTTTTGATGGATACCTAGGGCCACACTGCCTTCCATATCAAGTACCCCATGTCTCAATTTGCTCTCATCAGCAGAGACTGAGTGTGTCCATTTCCTTGAACATCTGACATTTGCAAATAAATATTAGAGACGGTTGCTTTGCAAGATGTGATGTGGATTAAAATCAGAGCCCCCCAAGGAGGGAATCGGGAGGGGCTGCTTTACAGGTACAGAGTTTCCTTTTGGGGGAATAAACATGTTCTGGAACCAGATGGAGGCGATGGTTACACGACACTGTGCATGCACTAAATGCCGCAGAATTGTACACTCAAAAGCTGTCAGTTTTATTTTATGTGAATTTTACCTCCAAAAAAAAGAAAGAAGAAAAAAAAATCAGAGGCCCCCAAACTGGCATTTCTGCCTTCCAGAAAGTCCCGAAACCTCTGCTCAAATGCCACCTCCTCCAGAAGCTTCCCCTTATTGCCACACCCAACCACCTCCCCCATACATCTTCTAGCACTTTCCATGTGTCCTCTTACTGTCTTTGTAACTCCCATCTCTCCCTGGGATTGTTTCATTCATGTATTGATTCACTCATTCACCAGCCTTGCCGGGCGCACAGTAGGTCCTTAGTAAAAATTTGTTGAATACATGAATGTTTCTGAAACAAGCGTCAGAATCCAGTGATCGCTGTCACGTCCCGCAGAAAGACCGGGCACAATACACCACAGAAAGCGGGATCAGGGCCCGGCAAGAAAAAGCAAAATCCACCCCCAGAAAAGGCATTCTGGCAAGGTGAGGGGTGGGGCTCTTGGGGGGTCACACAGTTCCTGGCCTCTCTCTGCTTGTGAGCATTTCCCTCGATGTCTAGTTTTATGAACAGCCGGAGGGCAAATGAATGGTGTGTGCCTTTAACCACACAGAGCGTGGGAGGTGGCAGAAATCTTTCCAAAGAGTGACTCCCCAAGGTAAGGGTAAGAAGGTGTCCTGGGAGGTGCAGACTGGGGGGCTCTGGCCCTAGGGAGGGGCCTCTGGGCCTTGCGTGGCTGTGCAGAGGCATTGGGCTGGGGGTGGGGGATGGGAGAGAGAGGGGCTGCCCTCTCCCGGCCTGAGTTGACACCTATAATTGTCTCCAAACATAAAACACGAGCCCTGGGGCCCCATTGGTGGCAGTTCCTGGTTCCTGGTCAGCACGAATGCTCTCTGGATAGAGAAAAAAAAATGAAACAAAACAGGCCAACCTAAGCCCCTGGGGGGACCTGTATGGAGGTACCAGAGGGGCCTCCCAGTTGTGTGTCTGCTAACCAGCTGGGAAACAGCCAGACATGCTTCCCTGTTGGACGCTCTGAACTAATGGCCCCCCACACAGGGAGGAAACCGGCTGAGGGCCTAATTCTGTCTCCATCCTACGCTCATGAGCACGGTCTTCCAATCGCAGTGCGAGGAGCCATCATAGATAAGCAGGACTTAGCGCCGGACAGCTTGCATACAGTAGGTGCTCAATAAATGCTGGAACCGGTTGTGGTTCTTACAGGTGTCCAAGCCCCCCGTGATCCAGCTCAGCCTTCTCTCCCACTGTTCCCTATGGTGCAATGACCCCAAGTCAAGCACAGAACTCCAATTCCCCTCACACCCTGTCCGGCCACCACACCTTTGTCCAAGCGGTGCCCTCCACTTGGAATGCCCTTTCTCCTTCCCCTGTTGCAAAACTGCTCAGCCTTTGAGGCTACTCGGTACCTGCTCCTGAAACAGACAGGAGGGGCCCTGCTTTGAGGCTACTCGACACATTGATTATCATTACCATCATGGGTTTCTAGGAGAGTGGTTCCCTCCTGTGAAATGGGAGTGAGAGATGCCTTCAGTCTGGGCCTCTGTGGGCTGGCCAGGGGCTTCGGTAGGGCTGTGTGTCCCCCAGCGGTCAGGCCAGGGGGCTGGGCCTGGAGGAGGCATCAGGTGAGGGGCAGGGCTCAGGAACAGTGGGGGGGGTCTCAGGCCAGCACTTTGCACCTTCTCTATCCCATTCCTCCTTCCTGCTACCTGGAATGCAAATGATGGCTGGAGCTGAAGCAGCCACCTTGAGCCAAGAGGCATTGGGCATGGAGGTCAAGATGGAAGGATCCTGAATCTCAGAGGACTTTGTGAAAGAGTCACCAGGCCTGCCCTGGACCATCTACCTCTGAACTCTTGCAAGAAAGAAATTAAATTTCCATTTGGTTTGGGGGGAAAAAATACATGGAGAGAGAAGTGTGATCCTACATCCTTGGTGAGGCTGCAGAGAAACAGGTACTTTTATTCATCGCTCATAGGAATGTAAAATAGTATAACGGCATGGTGGAGGAGTGGAAGGTGAACGTATGTAACAAATCCACATGTCCACTTACCCCTTGAACTAGCAACTTTACTTCTAGGGATCTTTCCCAAAGAGATGTAAGTGAAATGCTTGGTAATAACAGAGACTATAAATAACCTAGAGGGGATGGTGGAGGTGAACGACCCATACGTCCCCCCAGCGGAGCACAGAACCGTAAGAAGCAACCAGAGTAATCCTTCAGTATGTCGTAAAGTGCAAAGAGCAAAGTAGGGGAAAGTGCACAGGATATGCTATCGTTTATTGCTTATATTATAAATGGAAAAATAACCCTCCAAATTTAAGAGTAAGAAACAGGATGAAAGGGCGCCTGGGTGGCTCAGTGGGTTAAAGCCTCTGCCTTCGGCTCAGGTCATGATCTCAGGGTCCTGGGATCGAGCCCCACGTCAGGCTCTCTGCTCAGTGGGGAGCCTGCTTCCCCCTCTCTCTCTGTCTGCCTCTCTGCCTACTTGTGATCTCTCACTCTGTCAAATAAATAAATAAAATCTTAAAAAACAAACAAACAGGATGAAAGGGACAGTCCAAAAGCTGGTTTCTCTGAGTTTATCTTGTTTTCTAAATGCAATTTTGGGATCATGTCAATGTTTTGTATGGTTATAAAACAAAATTAAGGGCGCCTGGGTGGCTCAGTCGGTTAAGCGTTTGCCTTCGGCTCAGGTCATGATCCCGGGGTCCTGGGATCGAGGCCCGCATCGGGCTCCCTGCTCAGCGGGGAGTCTGCTTCTCCCTCTGCCTGCTTGCGCACTCCTTGTCTTTCTCTCTGTCTGTGTCAAATAAATAAAATCTTTTAAAAAAATTATATGAGAGAAAGACCAAAAAACAAAACAAAACAAAAAAAACACCCTAACAAAACAAAACCTTGAAATCAAAATGAGACAAATGCAACTAACTCTGTTTTTGAGCTGGTGGTTTAATGCTACAAATAGGAATTATTTCAGATGACTTTAAAACGCAGTCATCTGAAAACAGTACGTTCCCTGGTGGGCTTTAACCCCAAGGACCAACAGAATCACTAAGAAATCTTCAACTGTTTTTGACAGTCATAGTGTTAGTAATAATATTGGTGTTACTATTCTGAAACTATTATATTTTTTGATAAAGCAAATAAGTAATTTTGTGAATGTCAGCAACCAAGGTTTTCAATGTTAAAGGAAAGACATATCCATATAAAAGCAAGAAAGTTAAATAAAATTCTGCAATCCTAAATGACTGAATGGGAAAATCAGTAGGAACACAGAATGTATTATCTTCTAAAAAGAAAAAGGGGCTCCTGGGTGGCTCAGTGGGTTAAAGCCTCTGCTTTTGGCTCAGGTCATGATCTCAGGGTCCTGGGATCGAGCCCCACGTCCCGCTGTCTGCTCAGCAGGGAGCCTGCTCCCCCTCCCCTCCGCCCCCGCTCTCTCTGCCTGCCTTTCTGCCTACCAGTGATCTCTCTCTGTCAAATAAATAAATAAAATCTTTTAAAAAAGAAAAAGAAAAAACGTGCTTTGGCTCAGTCCACTGAAAAGGCCTAGAAGCAGTAACCAGACCCGTAGCCATGAGCTCCTTCATGACCCCTCTGGTCTCACTTCCCACAAAAGAAGCCAGGGCTCCTTCCCGGAGGAAGCGCTGGTTCCATATGTGGGCAGGAGACCGGCCAGAAGAGCCAGGAGTCTATTGTGAGACCAGAAAGCAAGGAAGCTTCTAAAGATCTTGAGGTCCTGTCAAAGGAGCAAACAGTGAGGGGCGCCTGTAGGCTAAATACGGGATAAGTAAGCAAGAATGAGAATAAGGACCCATGGGGTTGAAGCACATCAGACGCGTTAAAAATCCATGAATTCGTGTTAAAAATCCAGGAATTCGTGTTGATGCTCAAAGGAAAGAGGGAGGGAGGGAACGAGCCAGGGAGGGAAGGAGGGATTTCCTGGGTGTCCGATGGGAGGTGCTCAGAATCATCTCACATTTCTACAGCCTGGGTCCCCGCGTGCCTGGCACTCATCGGCATTTGGAAACAGGCGTGTTCGGTCGCTTTTGCTGTCACCCTGCAGGGTGGACAGCCAGCCTGGATCCCCTCGTATCAGGAGGACCCTAGCTTTGTCCCTCCCTGCTCTGTGCCTCTGGGTGGACAAAGCAACCTTCCTGAGCCTCAGCCCCCAGGCCCCTCCTCAGCCTGTACTAGAGAGCCCCAGGGCGGCATTGCTGGGAAGAACTTGAGAAGGGCTGGACAAGTAGGAAAGCATCTCTGAGCCTCAGTTTCCCCATCTGGGCTGCCATGAAGCTCGGGGTACTGTGGATGTTCCCTCACTGGAGTGAGGTGGAGGTGGGGACCCCCGAAGGCCCCAATGCCCCATCTTCTCCCAAAGCGGGGGGTTCAGGAAGGGCCAGAGAGATGAGGCACCCCCCTGGGGCAGGGGGAGGAGAGGCAGAGGAAAGTACTAGGAGCTCCGCACATTAAGACCCGAAAGGAGGCATGGAGTGTAACTATGACTCCCTTCAGCATTGATTAAGCACCAACCGTGGCTCCCGGGGCTCCTGGCTCCCCCACCATCCCAGCTGCTGATGTGCCTGGACCCCGCCCTGGCCCAAACCAGGTGGAGGGAGGAGGGCGGGAGAGGTCACAATGATTACTCTGCCTGTTTTTCCAAGAAGGAAACTGAGGCTCAGAGTGCAGGCATTGCCCCAGGGCTAAATCCAGCAGTGGGGGGGGGTTCTGGGCTGCACCCTCACCCTCCACCCCTACTCGCTGCTTCCAGAGGTACCCATCTCCAAGTTGGGGAAGGTACAAGCAGTCCGCCCTGTAGCTGGGCCTCAGAAGGGGGTTCTTGTCATTTCTGGTCCCTTAACTGGATCTGTCCCTCCATTCACTCATCCATTCTACAAATATATATCAAGGCGTCTTTACATCACAGGTTCTGGGCTGGGTGTGGAGGATATAATAAACATAAAAGACGAATATATAAACAAGGAGAGGTCACATGGCAATGCGTACTGAAAAGGGAATCAAACAGGAAATGGGAGATGGTCTGGAGAACATGGGAGGGGGGTGTTCTGAGGAAATGACCTTTGAGCTGAGATCTGAAAGAGGGGAAAGAGTCAGGCACATCGAGATGGGGGTGAAGGGCATCCCAGCTGGAGGGCATAGCACGTGCAAAGGTCCTGAGGTGGAAAGGAGTTGGGCATATTTGCCGAAAGGAGCTGGGTGTGTTTGAGGAGCATCGAGGAGGGTGCTGAGGCTGAAGCAGGGTGAGCAAGGGGGAGAAGAAGGGAGAGAAGACCAGGGAGATGGGCAGGGACTGGGCCTTCTGGCAGGGCTGCATGGAAGAGGGGGGGTTCCCTTCTAGGATGATGGGAGCCACAGGCAACTTTCAAGGGGTAACTTGGTATATTTTTCAAGTTCTGAAAAGCTCCTTGTGGCTAATGTAGGGAGGAACTGGGTGGTGGCAGGAAGCACGGAGTGTAACTATGGCTCCATTCAGCATTAATTAGGCACCAACTGTGGACCCCGGACCTTCTGGGTCCCTGACCATCCCCAGACCAAAGATGAGCTGGAGCAGCCTCTGGGGGAGAGACGGCCTGCCCGAGGGGGGATCGGGGAGCTATCCTGAGAAGTTGGCCAGGATGGGGAATGTTTGATGAGGACTCTCCTTGATTTGGGGAGACTTGGGGGGCACTGGGCAGGTTTGAGGGTGGCCTGGGAGCCTCACATCCACAAATCCCAATGGACGAAGGAAGGTGCTGGACATGGGCATGACCTTGAACATCCCCTTTGTGAAGACGTGCTGGATCTGCTGGAATGGACACGTAGCCAAGACATCCACCTTTCCCCTTGGAAGAAGGCAGGAAAAGGGGAAAAAAAAAAAATAGGTGGGGTCAGAGCAGGCGAGAGGCAGAGTGAAATGTTTCATCCTCCCTGCAGGAAGGAAGCGAGTTAGAGCTGGCCTGTGCCTCCCCACCCTGCGTCCTTTGGCAATGCTCTAGAAAGTCATTGCATTTTGCTGACAGGGCAAAGCTTGCTCAGCTGGCTGGCCGTTAGGACAGGCCCCTGGGGAATGTGGAGACTGCTCCGGATTTGAGCGTTGAGTCAGACGGCTCTGCCTGGGAATCCTTGTTCCTTCCCTGGTTACCTGTGTGAAGCTTAGACACGGATGGCCTTTTCAAAAAATTGTTCTGGGGCAACCGGATATCCCTGTGGGATAAATCGGACCTCGATCCCTACCTCATGCCGTATACAAAATTTCAACCTTAGGCAGAGCCCTTTCTCATTCTGAGTCTCCTCTGGGAGATGGTCCCCAACCTTGCAGAGCTTTTGTGCGATTGGATCGGCAGGCCTGTTGTGTGGTTGGAACTCAAAAACCACTGCCACCATTATTATTATTATTATTATTATTATTTCTTTTAAATTCTATGAGGCACACTTGAGTGCATATAAAACTAGAGAAATCTGAATAAGGTCTCTTGATTGTCTGAATATCAACTTCTTGGTTGTGATAATGTATGAATCACACAGGAGGTCAGCATCGGGGGAAGTGATGTGAAAGTTAATCCAGATCTCTGTATTCTTTCTTCCTTTTTTTTTAAACGGCTTTATTGAGCTATGACTCACATACCTTAAAATTCAGTCTTTTAAAGGGTTCAACTCAAGGTTTTTAGTATATTCACAAAGTTACACAACCATCATCACTGTCTAATTCTAGAGTATTTTCATCACCCACAGAAACTCCATGCCCATTAGCTGTAACTTCTCATTCTCCCTTCCCCCCACCTCGTGCTAGCCACTAATCTACTTTCTGTCTCTATAGACTTGTCTGTTTCAGGCCTTTTGTAGAAATAGACTCATATAATATGTGGTCTTTTACGTCTGGCTCCTTTCACTTGGCATCATGTTTTTAAGATTCCTTCGTGTTTAGCATGTTTCACTATTTCATTCCTTTCTTTGTGGCTGAGTAATATTCCACTGCATAGATCACTCACATTTTATGTGTCCATTCATCGGTTGGGACATTTGGATGGTTTCTACTCTTTTTTTTTTTTAAGATTTTATTTATTTATTTGACAGAGAGAGAGAGAGATCACAAGTAGGCAGAGAGGCAGGCAGAGAGAGAGGGGGAAGCAGGCTCTCCGCTGAGCAGAGAGCCCGATGTGGGACTCGATCCCAGGACCCTGAGATCATGACCTGAGCCAAAGGCAGAGGCTTTAACTCACTGAGCCACCCAGGTGTCCCATGCTTTCTACTTTTGACTATTCTAAATAACACTGCTGTGAATATTCACGCTTTTGTATGAACACATGCTTTCAGTCCCCTGTCTTACTTTTTGCAACTGCTCATGAATCTAGAATTATTTCCAAATAAAAAGTTTAATGAAGGAGGGGAAAAATTTGTTCAAGCCCTATGTTGGGTATAGAGCTTACTTAAAACAAAAACAAAAACAAAACTTGCAATGCTGAGGGATTAAGATCCCCTACTAAAAAGACCAGAAAACAATAAATATTATTTTCTAAAGTGGGGGACCACCTTTGTGAAGACAGGAGAACACAAAGACCTATTTGAAACCACACCTCCGGGTGTGGGAGGGGCACAAGGGAACCTTCTAGGTTGACCTGGGTGGTGGTTACCCACGTGTGCCCATGTAAAAAATTAACCAACTCCACACCTAAGATAAGTGCCCTTTATGCATGTTCCTGGGTGTATGCCATACCGTAATAGTAGAGAAAAGATGAAAAATATAAATTTATATTTCACAACAAATTTGAAAAAAAATATTACAAAAAATGTGAATGGGGGGTTATGTGGCCCATTTAAGGGGACAAAATGAGATAGATCCACGAGGATAGATGTGTACGTACATTCACGACACAGAGTTGGTAAGCCAAACAATTTTCAGATGGTATGTAGAGTTGAATCACATTTTAGTGAAATTAAGAGTATATATACACACACACATATTTCTCTATCTGTGTATTTATTCCTGGCAAGATACATGCCAAACTCCTCTCCAAAGGGCATAGTTGGGATTCTCTGTTGATTCCACAGGACTCTGTAAATTTGAATTGTTCACACTGAGCATATACCATTTTTCTCACCCAGATTTTATTTATTTATTTGCCAGAGAGAGAGCGCAAAAGCAGGGGGAGCAGCAGGCAGAGGGGGAAGCAGGCTCCCCGCCGAGCAGAGAGCCCGATGAGGGGCTTGATCCCAGGGCCCTGAGATCATGACCTGAGCTGAAGGCAGAGGCTTAACCCACTGAGCTATCCAGGTGCCCCCACATGTCTTATTTTTATAAGCAGAAGAAAGAAGTATAAAAATTAAGCTTTTATAAATGTCTTAGGTACAGTGCCTGCATGATCTCCATTTTCACCGTGCCCTTGGAGGAAATCAGAATGATGATCATCCTTCCTGGTGTACAGACAAGGAAACTGGGGCTCAGAGAGGTGAGGCTACTTATCTGAAAACACACAGCCAGTGGGAGGAGCTGGGATCTGAACCTAAGCTGTCTGGGTCCAGAGCCTTTGCTCATACCCACTTGCTGTCCTTCATCTCACGAGCATTCGTAGTGTGGAAAAGCGCAGAACTAGAGTTTAACCAGGCTCATTTCTGGGTGGAGGAACAAAAGTGCGACTGCTCTGCTTTTGCTATTCTGCATTTTCCGAATCATCTGCAGTAGATGTGAAGGGTTGCGTGCAAAGAAAAATAAATACTTTAAAGTATTAACAGTTCTTGTCTGGGAAATGATAGGTAATTTCTGTTTATTTTTTCTTTCTGCTTATCTCGTTGGTTGCTTTTTCTCCAGTAGAGTCACATTACTCGGATAACAACGACAACAAAATAATGAGACCATTTTTTCGAGGCTGGAAGGCAGTGCCTGAAAATACCAACAGAGATTATCTCCATGCTGGGCGATTATGGGAGAGGTTGTGACTTTTTTCGTTTGTTTTCTTTTCTGCTTCTTTGATTCTCCATCAGGAAATTGCCCAGCATTTTTATAATGAGGGGAAAATGGTCACTGGGGTGGGTCAGTTACCCTGGGTGCACCCTCTCGCAGGGACCAGTCTTGAGGGTGGGTCTCGGCCCCTTGCCCAGTTTCAGCTCCCGAGAGCTGATGGGTGCGAGCAGGGGTCATAGGCTCTGAAATTCCTTGGAATTTGCACTGTGGATCCTGGAGCAGGAATGCTCTCTTGGAGGCTCAGTACATGGGGCTCAGACTCTCTCTGTCGCCACCCCTTCCCTGTGTTGGGGTGACGATAGAATGAAGCGATGCAGGATCCAGGAGAGGGATGTCTCCACCTGGTCATGCCTCCCTGCGGATTGGGGTTCAAATCCAAAGCCAAGAACCTCCCCGAGTGGCTGTTTTAGCCTCTGACAAGAAGAGGCTGACATGTGGCCAGCATGCAGTGGGTGTCATATTATTCTCTCAAGAGGCACAGAGCCGATGCCCACTTACCACGGCAGCATAAGGATCCTGATAAGAGCAAGTTTCTCTCTTGCAGGACATTGAAGTGGGAGCTGGATAGAGCGGAGGAGGCTGACCTTGAGGAAGACATGGCCGCTGTTTCTGCAGGAGACACTCCCCCCCCCTTGAGTGGTGTCCCTGGCCTTGGTGTGTGCACCTGTTCATGGTTCCCCATGTTTGCTCAATGTTCCTGCACTCATGTTCTTGCAGATTCCCTCTGTCAGGTTCACCCCCACTACTTTGCCACCTGCCGAACTCCTATTCATCCCTCAATACCCAGTACCTTTTTCCCAGGAAGCCTTGTCTAACCCCCCAGGCGGGGCCCAGTCACCTACCCTGCGGGTTGCCCAGCCTCAATTCCTCCCTCTAGCCTGGCCCTGACCCTGTGTGGCTGGGAGTATCTGGGTTTGGTTCTGCTCAGGGGGATCTTCAGGACGGAGGCCTTTCATGGGTCCAGAATCACTGGGCCCTGGGCCCCTGCACAGAGCAGAGGCATCCATAAAATTTGTAAACAAATGATTGACCATAAGCATAGCTGCACCAGTTCCTGGAACTACCTTTTTTTTTTTTTAAGATGTTATTTATTTGAGAGAGAGAGAGAGCGCATGCGTGTAAGAGTGGGGCAAGGAAGGGGGAGGGAGAGAGAGGGGAGGGGCAGAGGGAGAGGGAGAAGCAGATTCGTGGCTCAGCAGGGAACCCTACACAGGGCTCTATCCCAGGACCCAGAGACCATGACCCAGGCTGAAGGCAGCCGCTTAGCGGACTGAGCCACCCAGGCCCCCTGGAACTACCTTTTTTTTTCCGGGAGAAGTTCAGAACATTCATTTGTTCCAGGCTCAATGCGGAGCTCTGGCGGCTCTTCATTTTGGAGCCCAAGGGGAAAGATTTGAAGGGGAATCAGGCTGCAGACACGGTCCGCGTGGGACGGGCTGTC